>OW026316.1:17783200-18358200 GCA_932273695.1 Apotomis betuletana | reverse complement strand
ATACTTTCCACACTAGGGATGGAAAAGCTACTTTCCACCCGGCTATCTACTCATGAAAATGACACTTTCCGAACAGGAGAGATGAAAATGTATAATACACTATACGCTAATTGTTAACGCCAATACATTCGGCCTATAAGCTCCCAGCGCACGCACAGTTACCCCGCGCCGCAATTATAAAACAATCCCAATAGTATATCCTAGCAGCGGCCTGCGTAATGCTGTAGAGGTCGGGAAAATAGGGATTGTCTGCCGAGTAGGTGTAGCTGGTGCACAGACCACCCCCACTAGACGGAGCATGTAAGGCGACCCGCGCGCACCAACGATATGGTACGACAGAACATTAAAGTATCAACACGGCGGCCACCGTTTAGTTGCGTCCTTGTTTATGATCCATGCGTACGTCAACGAAAAAAGAAATTAAATAAATAACATGGTAAATTGTAGTGTTAAGTGGTGTAGAGAGACCTCATAAACAAGGACGCAACTAAACGGTGGCCGCCGTGTTGATACTTTAATGTTCTGCCGTACCATATCGTCGGTGCGCGCGGGTCGCCTTACATGCTCCGTCTAGTGGGGGTGGTCTGTGAGCCGGTGTAGCCGTACCTGGTAGATGTGCGACTCGGTGGTGGCGTCCACCGTGTGTCCGCGCTCCGGCGTGAACACCTTCTCGATGCCCTCGCTCTCGCAGTACTTCCTGTAACGGACAGTCATTATTAGAATTAGTAATATAATCTTAATAATCTTATTAAGAGGCCTTATTCCTTTTGAAATTTTTTTTTTTCATATTATGACAAATATATTGATAATTTCAACCAACTTTTTGAAGTGAATAATACTTTCCCCCGAGTTCTAGGAAGTAACATAGCTTTTTCATGCTTTTATTGCGTGCAGTCGAAAATAAGTTGAAAAAACTAATTTTCAGCCTGAATTTTGTCAATTTCGAGTAGTTTTCGAAACAAAAATTATCAATGAAAAATTCAAACTGTAGGTTTCAAATATATACCAATAAATCCCAAAAGCCCTGTTCTAGGTAGTAACACCAATAAATTGTAAAGAAACATGTTTGATCATATAGAAAAATGGCTAAAACGATCACCATTTTAAAAGGAATAAGGCCTCTTAATCTTAATGACGCAGAGGGCGCTCCAGTAGCGTAAAGGATTAAGGGATGAAAGATTTGGTGTGACTGACGTAGCGGTCGGATAGCTCAGTTGGGAGAGCAATGCGCCGGAAACGCAGAGGTCGCGGGTTCAAACCCCGCTTCGATTGTAGTAGATCGCATTCAATTTTTCTTTCTTAATTTACCTTTGTGTCATTATTTATAAAAATAAAAAATGTGGTATTACCTACCACATAAAAAATATGAATCGATAAAAAGATTCTATACAAATAATCTTAATAAGTTAAAGATTTTCTCTAAGCTCTGTAAAACTAAAAATAATTTTTAAGAAATAAACAGCTGAAATTTTAATTTTTTTTTCGGACGACTTGGATCGGCTAATCAGCCAATAATTGTATCACAGGACGTTTTAAAGGTTAGATTAGTCGAAACACAATCTTATGAACCACAAAAGACCTTAAAAAAAATCATAGCGTATGACTTATTGAATGTAATAACGACAAGATCCAGCATTACGTCCGTCAGCGAGCGACACACGAGCTGCTGATGAGTGTGCACGACTCACCTGAGCGTCTGTAGAGCCGCTTGGTTGGCGCGCAGCCCCACGACAGCCCGCGGCCGCGCCTGCGCCACCACTCGCAGCAGGGACTCGCCGTCGCAGCGCCCTCCAGCTCGACGTGTCGGACGGGACGTTGTGTCCGTCAGCGAGCGACACACGAGCTGCTGATGAGTGTGCACGACTCACCTGAGCGTCTGTAGAGCCGCTTGGTTGGCGCGCAGCCCCACGACAGCCCGCGGCCGCGCCTGCGCCACCACTCGCAGCAGGGACTCGCCGTCGCAGCGCCCTCCAGCTCGACGTGTCGGACGGGACGTTGTGTCCGTCAGCGAGCGACACACGAGCTGCTGATGAGTGTGCACGACTCACCTGAGCGTCTGTAGAGCCGCTTGGTTGGCGCGCAGCCCCACGACAGCCCGCGGCCGCGCCTGCGCCACCACTCGCAGCAGGGACTCGCCGTCGCAGCGCCCTCCAGCTCGACGTGTCGGACGGGACGTTGTGTCCGTCAGCGAGCGACACACGAGCTGCTGATGAGTGTGCACGACTCACCTGAGCGTCTGTAGAGCCGCTTGGTTGGCGCGCAGCCCCACGACAGCCCGCGGCCGCGCCTGCGCCACCACTCGCAGCAGGGACTCGCCGTCGCAGCGCCCTCCAGCTCGACGTGTCGGACGGGACGTTGTGTCCGTCAGCGAGCGACACACGAGCTGCTGATGAGTGTGCACGACTCACCTGAGCGTCTGTAGAGCCGCTTGGTTGGCGCGCAGCCCCACGACAGCCCGCGGCCGCGCCTGCGCCACCACTCGCAGCAGGGACTCGCCGTCGCAGCGCCCTCCAGCTCGACGTGTCGGACGGGACGTTGTGTCCGTCAGCGAGCGACACACGAGCTGCTGATGAGTGTGCACGACTCACCTGAGCGTCTGTAGAGCCGCTTGGTTGGCGCGCAGCCCCACGACAGCCCGCGGCCGCGCCTGCGCCACCACTCGCAGCAGGGACTCGCCGTCGCAGCGCCCTCCAGCTCGACGTGTCGGACGGGACGTTGTGTCCGTCAGCGAGCGACACACGAGCTGCTGATGAGTGTGCACGACTCACCTGAGCGTCTGTAGAGCCGCTTGGTTGGCGCGCAGCCCCACGACAGCCCGCGGCCGCGCCTGCGCCACCACTCGCAGCAGGGACTCGCCGTCGCAGCGCCCTCCAGCTCGACGTGTCGGACGGGACGTTGTGTCCGTCAGCGAGCGACACACGAGCTGCTGATGAGTGTGCACGACTCACCTGAGCGTCTGTAGAGCCGCTTGGTTGGCGCGCAGCCCCACGACAGCCCGCGGCCGCGCCTGCGCCACCACTCGCAGCAGGGACTCGCCGTCGCAGCGCCCTCCAGCTCGACGTGTCGGACGGGACGTTGTGTCCGTCAGCGAGCGACACACGAGCTGCTGATGAGTGTGCACGACTCACCTGAGCGTCTGTAGAGCCGCTTGGTTGGCGCGCAGCCCCACGACAGCCCGCGGCCGCGCCTGCGCCACCACTCGCAGCAGGGACTCGCCGTCGCAGCGCCCTCCAGCTCGACGTGTCGGACGGGACGTTGTGTCCGTCAGCGAGCGACACACGAGCTGCTGATGAGTGTGCACGACTCACCTGAGCGTCTGTAGAGCCGCTTGGTTGGCGCGCAGCCCCACGACAGCCCGCGGCCGCGCCTGCGCCACCACTCGCAGCAGGGACTCGCCGTCGCAGCGCCCTCCAGCTCGACGTGTCGGACGGGACGTTGTGTCCGTCAGCGAGCGACACACGAGCTGCTGATGAGTGTGCACGACTCACCTGAGCGTCTGTAGAGCCGCTTGGTTGGCGCGCAGCCCCACGACAGCCCGCGGCCGCGCCTGCGCCACCACTCGCAGCAGGGACTCGCCGTCGCAGCGCCCTCCAGCTCGACGTGTCGGACGGGACGTTGTGTCCGTCAGCGAGCGACACACGAGCTGCTGATGAGTGTGCACGACTCACCTGAGCGTCTGTAGAGCCGCTTGGTTGGCGCGCAGCCCCACGACAGCCCGCGGCCGCGCCTGCGCCACCACTCGCAGCAGGGACTCGCCGTCGCAGCGCCCTCCAGCTCGACGTGTCGGACGGGACGTTGTGTCCGTCAGCGAGCGACACACGAGCTGCTTGAGGTATAGCCCACAGCTGACATGAATCATAATAGATAAACACGTGTCGGTTCAAGGGAACAAATAGAACTGTTCGGTCCCAACCGACATTACTTTGCATAAAACTGAACGCACCCGAGCTGTCACTTTTGACACTAAGATCTTAGAGGTCGTTCTTGTCACTTGAATTTTAACTTGCAGTTGTGCACATGTGATTTTGAGAGATTTTTGGAATTTGAAGCGTTTTGGAAAGACACATGTGTGTCCGCTTATTTTGCGTATATTTGTTGAACTCGAGTGATTTGTTCGGCATAAGGCCCCTCGATAATATTGGACGTGAAAATTGTGGTTTTGACGGAGCTGGCGATACGGTAGCCGCGAGGATTCTTCGGCGCCCAGCAAACACATTCACACACACCATAACACACCCTACACTTACTCACCTTTGCTGGAATTGGGCTAGATCGGCTCCATTGGGAAGGTTAGTGCTTTAGATATAAGTTAGAATGGTTTAAGAGGCGCGTAATCGCGACCCGTTTTTGTACTCGCCCGGGAATTTACGTTTTGCTGGTTACACAGGTTGATGGGCCCCCTGTTACCCGTAGTCCAGGGCGGGAACAAAACATTTTTGGTAGCATAGAGCGTGGTTGTTTTGATTTGATCCACTTTTGATAAAATTTGGGTAAATTTTTTTGGTTAGAATTCACATGTTTTGAGGTTAAAGTTTTGACAAAAAGTGGTTAAATTTACATGTTTTTGATTTGAATAAGGTCAATTTGCTTATTATCAACAACACGAGAGTTGTTTTATGTAGATAATACTAGTTTAGTGCTCAAATTTAGGAAAGTTTCAACTTGTTATAAATTTGGGGGTTGGTAGACATTTTCTTTGTATGATTATAAGAAAGTAAATTATTAGAATAAACTCAACTCATTATAGTTTTATAGTGTTTTTGGAGTTAAAACAAGTATCATATTTTGTTGATATTGCATGTCAAGTTGAAACATTGAATTATTTGGAAATATTATTAGGAGCACTTTAGAAATTGACCTTTGGACTTTGATATTAAATGTTATAATTTGTTGGCATTTTTATAATTGGTAAACCGCCAGTGTGACTATATTGAATTAATATTGTTATTGGGTAAGAAATTCTACATAATTAATTTTAATTAATTAATTTATTGATTTGTTTGAGAATTTCACTTTGTGTTTTGTTTGAATTCAATATGGCAGCGGTATTTAAGACAGCAATTCGCGCGGAGTTACGTTGGTTTACTTCTGGGGCTGCTCTGGTGGACAGAGAAGACCGAACTGACGCATTGTTAGACAGGTTCGAACAGATTAGGGACCGCGTTGATAGGGCGCGACATAGCTTTGAAAGCTATCTCGGTAAAATTGAAGGCTCTGGGCCCGAGATGGCACAGCATGTTCTACGCGAGGCAGCTGAAGTGGAACGAGATTATGACCAATGCATTGAGCTGGCAGATAAAATCGTTCAGCGTGCAAAGGAGATATTGAGAATTCGGACCACCGGGGTCCGGAATGAGGGAAATTCTGCAATTAGACCCACTCCAGAATTGGCAGCACGACTTCCTGCGATAAGCATCCCACCGTTTGACGGAAACCTGGACCAATGGACCAGTTTTATTGACCTGTTCGATAGTTTGGTACACGCCCGAAAGGACCTAACGGACTCTTTGAAATTGGCGCAGCTGATGACAGCTTTGAAAGGTGAACCACGTGACCTGGTAGCACACTTGTCGGTCACCGATGAAAATTATGAAACCGCGCGCACACTGTTAAGAAACAGATACGAGAATGTGCGAAGGCTTGCGGATGCCATGATGGCAAAAATTTGGAATATTCCCCGGATCGCCCAGGTATCAGACATCAGAATAAAAATGCTGAATCCTGTTTTGACAGCGACCAAAGCTTTGGGGAAACTTGGCTTGCCTGTGGACCAATGGTCCTATATGTTACTGAGTTTTTTGTTGAACCGGCTACCTGCTGATGTCCGGGCGAGATTTGAGAACCAGTATGGAGGAGACACCGCCCAGCACTTACCGGCCTTTAGTGACATAGTGGCATTTTTGGAAACGGAGTGTCGCCGTGCTGATACTTCGAGTTTACCTTCAACCTCGAGACCAGCTGTGCCCTCAGGGGGCCAGATGGGAATTGTCGCTCAAAGGGGAAACTGGGGAAAATTGATACCTCGACCAGCGAGGCCCAGTCAATACAATGTTGGCACGGTGGAACCTGACCCCTGCTTGTACTGCAAGAAACCAGGCCATCGGGTGCCTGTCTGTTCGACGTTTCTTGCCCAGAGGGTCGAGGGTCGCCGGAACATCGCAAAGCAAAGGAAGTGGTGTTTCGTGTGTTTGGACCCACATTTTGTTCGGGACTGTGCCCAACCCCAGGAGTGCCGGTCATGTGGTGGGAAGCACCACCACATTTTGTGCATGAACCGCAACGGGACCTCCAAGCCTCCCGCTGCCCAGGGTTCACGCAGCACCCCTGTCCGGAGTCGGCACCCGGCCGACCAGGGGTATTTGGAAGATGGGGAAGGCGGGGAGAATTCAACCCCCCCGCATTCACAGAATTATGCTGCGGTCGCGCGCTCACCCGCGCCCTCACGGCGGGCTCCCACGGGCGGGTGGCCGCGCCCACCCCCTCCTCGGTCGGCGCCACGGATGTCGCCGCCGCTGGCCGAGCGACCGCGCCTGGAATCGCGACCTCCCGCGTTCGCAGGCCGGAGACGAGGGTACCGGGCGCCGCAGATGGCGCAACCAGCGCGACGCGCGTACCAGCCTGACTGGGATCCGCTCGACCGGTTCGAGCGGCCCTCCCACGCGGAGCAGGACGCCACGCGGTATCCCTGCTAGGGGTACGCCGCCCATGCATCGACCACCGCCACACCCCTCGAGACCGTGTTGTTGCCCACGGCCTCGGTTTGTGTGTGGGGTCCTGGCGGAGGATCAGTTCGTGTGCGCGCCCTACTGGATACGGGCGCACAGGGCTGTATTGTATCCAAACGGTTGATGCAACGGATGGGCTTGGTCTTGAGACCTCACCCGGACGGTGTCCGGGGGGTCGGCAACACATCAGTGTCAAACCTGGTAGGACAGGTCACGTTCACCTTTGGCCCGAGTCCCACCTCCCATGCGAGGATTACAGCTCCCGCATTGGTTTTGGAGGAGGTGGTGGGGGGGCACCCCCCGGTCAAGCTGCCACCAGAGATCCGGAACTTGACAGTTGGTTTGAATTTGGCGGATGCTGGCTTTGACACCCCTGGTCCGGTTGACGTGCTGCTGGGTGCAGACGTCCTAGGGGGCATATTGCTGACCGGCAAACGGATACTACAGCCTGGTGGACTTGTGGCATGGGACACCAAGTTCGGATATGCTGTAATGGGTCCAGTATTAGCAGTTTCCACGCCTCCTGCCGAGGAGAGCTGTTTGGTTGGAACTGCTCTCTCAGACGCGGTGCAACGCTTCTGGGAAATTGAAGAACCGCCTACCGCGCCGCGGATGAGTCCTGAGCAAGAGGAGTGCGAATTGTTTTACCAGAACAACACTGGCCGCCTCCGCTCTGGTCGGTTCATAACTCGACTCCCCCTACTTACTCATCGACCACCCCTTGGTGCCTCTCGCGCGTTGGCTGAGAAGCGGCTGGTTTCGATGGAGCGCCGTATGAAGAGGGATGCGCTCTTCCGGCAGAAGTATGTGGACTTCATGAGGGAGTACGAGCAGTTGGGACACATGACGGTGTCACGCATGGATTGGAGTACGGTGGAGCATTATTTTCTTCCCCACCATGCGGTATTGAAGTCACCGGTGTCCAAGATTCGAGTGGTATTTGATGGCTCTGCCGCCACCTCGACTGGAGTGTCCTTGAACCAATGTTTGCATGCAGGTCCTAAGCTGCACAAGGACATAACCGATATTCTCACTAATTTCAGGAAGCATCAGGTTGTGTTTGTGACCGACATCCGGATGATGTTTCGGCAGATCGTCATCCACCCTGATGACCGTCGGTATCAGCTGATCTTGTGGCGTGAGAGCCCAGATGAACCGATGTTGGTCTATGAACTGAATACGGTTACGTACGGTCTGAAGAGTAGCCCGTACATTTCTATTCGTACATTGTTGGAATTGGCGAACAGAGAGAGACTGAGGTTCCCTCGAGCGTCCGCCATTTTGGAGAAGGACTTGTTTGTGGACGACGTGTGCACCGGGGCCAATAGCGTCGAAGAAGCATTGGTCATCCGCGATGAATTGATTGCACTCTTGCGGACTGGTGGCTATGAGTTGCGGAAATGGTTGTCCAACTCACCAGAGGTTTTGGCCGGACTCCCAGATGACCACCAGCAGGATCCACACCTCTTCGAGAATGTTGATAATCCGCACATGTTGTCGGTTCTTGGCGTTCAGTATCGACCAGTCCAAGATGTGTTTACCTATCGGGTGGAATTGGATACCCCGAAGGTCTGGACAAAGCGGCTTGTTCTGTCTACGGTGGCCAGGACTTACGATCCAAATGGATGGATCTCGCCCGTCATCTTCAAGGCCAAAGCGTTTATGCAGCGCCTGTGGGCAGCCCCGATGGGTTGGGATGATGCGCTTTCCGGAGATTTGCTGAGCGATTGGGAAACCTACTTTTCTACGCTCCCGGAGATAAACCAGGTCGAACTGCCGCGTAAGTTGCTTCCCGCAGGGAAATACAGAGCAACACTTCATGGGTTTTGCGACGCCTCTGAGCGAGGATATGCGGCTGCCGTGTATTTGCGAACGGTCAGCTCCGCCGGAGCGGTCGACGTGCACTTGGTAATGGGAAAGAGCAAGGTGGCCCCGCTTCGGACTCGTTTGACGATCCCGAAGCTGGAATTGTCGGGTGCAGCTCTTCTTGTGCGATTGTTGAATCATGTAGCCTCGACCTTGAAGGACACCGTGAACCTTGAGGAGAGTGCCTATGCATGGACTGACAGCCAAATTGTCTTGTGTTGGCTGAAGTCGTCGGTCCACACATTGGAGGTTTTTGTGGCCAACCGTGTCTCGCAGATACAGAACTCTGAGACTGCTTTGGTTTGGAGACACGTGCCAGGTGAATTGAACCCATCGGACGTGGCGTCTAGGGGTTGCAACGCCATGGAGCTTGTTGCCCACCCACTGTGGTGGAAGCCAGAATGGCTATTGGAGATGGAGTCACGCTGGCGGCCTGCCAGTTGTGTCATTGGAACCCCATCGTCGGGATTGAAGATCCACCTTGTCGAGACCGCTCCAGGGACGGACCCTGCTTGGTTGCTAGCGCGATATAGTTCTCTCGACAAGCTGGTTGGAGTGACCGCCTGGGTCAGGCGATTTATTCACAATTGTCGCCACCCTGACAATCGGCTACACACCAGTGTTCTCGCTTTTGAAGAGCGGAAAGCAGCCCTACATCACTGGATTCGGGTTGTGCAGGAGGAACACTTGGGGGACGTATTGGAAACCCTGCGGAAGGGTCGCCCCAAACTTAGACGAGCGATAGCGCGTCTCAACCCGTTCATTGACGAGTCTGGAATACTCCGGGTTGGAGGACGGCTTCGCAATGCTAACTTGCCTTATTCGGCGCGCCACACCATACTGTTGCCTAAGAAAGGGCACTTGGTGGAATTGCTGGTGAATGATCGCCACCTTAAGAATTCTCATGCTAGCTGCAATGCGCTCCTGGGCATTCTGCAGCGAGAATTTTGGATACTGAACAGCAGACGCGTTGTACGGAGCATCGTGTTCCGGTGCTTGCCTTGCTATAGGCTCAAGGCAGCCACGATGCAGCCTCAGATGGGTGATTTGCCACCTGACAGGGTCACCCCGGCTAGGCCATTTGAGAGGGTAGGGACGGATTTTGCCGGCCCTTTCTTGGTTAAAACGTCGCGACTCCGAAATGCGAAGAGTGTAAAAGCGTATTTGTGCGTTTTCGTCTGTCTGTCCACCAAAGCCGCTCATCTTGAATTAGTTGCTGATCTTTCGACGGAGGCCTTTATTGCGGCCCTAGATAGGTTTGTAGCCCGTAGGGGACTCCCGTCTCTGATCCGGTCAGATTGCGGAACCAATTATAAAGGTGCCGACCGTTATTTACAAGATGTTGTGAAATTTTTGTTTGAAAATAGAATTGACATTGGTACAAACCTCTCCCGTCGGGGTGTCACCTGGACGTTTGACCCTCCGGGATGCCCCCATTGGGGAGGTATTTTTGAAGCTCTTGTAAAGCAAGCTAAGACTCATATGTATAGAGTCATAGGTCAAACTATTTTGACTTTTGAAGAGCTGGCGACGTTGTTTTGTAGAATTGAGGCAGTCCTCAATTCCCGTCCGTTGTGCCCGCTCAGCTCTGATCCAAATGACCTGGAAACGTTGACTCCAGGCCATTTCTTGATTGGTCAGCCACTTGTAGCCCTGCCGGAGCACCCCCTCAGGGAAATAACTTCCAATCGTTTGTCGCGCTATCAAATGCTGCAACAAATGGCTCAGAATTTTTGGACCAGATGGTCATTAGAGTATTTGCATGTTTTGCAGCAGCGCCTCAAGTGGACTGACAAAACCAATCCCCCCAGTGTTGGAGACCTCGTGTTGGTTAAGGATTCCAACCTACCGCCACTGCGTTGGCGCCGGGGGCGAATTGTTAACTTGTATCCCGGCAAGGACGGGACCCCTCGGTTTGCTGAGGTCATGGTGGGGGATTCGGTTCTCAAGCGAGCGGTAGCAACGCTATCGCGCCTTCCTCTTGTATAGCGGACCAGCTTAGAGCTGTTCCGAGGCGGGTGATTGTTCGGTCCCAACCGACATTACTTTGCATAAAACTGAACGCACCCGAGCTGTCACTTTTGACACTAAGATCTTAGAGGTCGTTCTTGTCACTTGAATTTTAACTTGCAGTTGTGCACATGTGATTTTGAGAGATTTTTGGAATTTGAAGCGTTTTGGAAAGACACATGTGTGTCCGCTTATTTTGCGTATATTTGTTGAACTCGAGTGATTTGTTCGGCATAAGGCCCCTCGATAATATTGGACGTGAAAATTGTGGTTTTGACGGAGCTGGCGATACGGTAGCCGCGAGGATTCTTCGGCGCCCAGCAAACACATTCACACACACCATAACACACCCTACACTTACTCACCTTTGCTGGAATTGGGCTAGATCGGCTCCATTGGGAAGGTTAGTGCTTTAGATATAAGTTAGAATGGTTTAAGAGGCGCGTAATCGCGACCCGTTTTTGTACTCGCCCGGGAATTTACGTTTTGCTGGTTACACAGGTTGATGGGCCCCCTGTTACCCGTAGTCCAGGGCGGGAACAAAACAAGAACCTTGACCAACAAGGCCATTTGCTGCTACAACACGTGTAGACTAAGGAAATTATCATATGTTGATTAGTATATAAGAACCTGATTTTCCTAATAAAATATTCATTCTAACACCGAGCTTCGTCGTATCATTATCCCCGTGCTACCACACTTCATGGCGACCCTGCCAGTCGGGCTGCATGAGGCAGCCCCAGCTACAGCCACAGCCTAGGCTCAGCTCGCACCAGCCAGCCAGCCCGAGCCAGCCGACCAGCCAGCCTGCCAGCCAAGACCAGCCCATCGTGACCATGGTCACCAGCGCCGTGACCTCATAATAGCTCACTGCACCAAAGATCCAAAATGGGAGGCCAATCCTCACGGGACGAAACCAAAGAAGAAGTTATAATCGCCCAAAACGGACCCTCCAACGAAGCAGTCATCAGCCAGTCCAACAGTGGCAGAGTGACGGTATACTTAACAACTACGGTGCTCGTCATACTCGTCATTTTCGCGATCTACATATTGTGGAAAAAAGGCAACGAATGTCTAACTAAGAAGATCCAGCGACAAGCAGTTGCGGTCACAATGCGCAGCAGACCGGAGCAGAGCGTCTAGCAGCAAGTACTAGCGCCATCCATCAGCAGCATCAGCACCAGCATCACAACATGACTGGAGGTACAATTTTGAACTAACTAATTATGTGCCTAGTATACGGAAAAAAAAAACTTTTTGTGAGTAATGTCTGAAATTCAAACATTGTATGAAAACTTAAAAGCATTACAGGAAGATATCAGAAAGTTAGGACCAAAACGCCGCGCAGAGGCTATTGGCCGAAGTAAACGCGAACGAGTCGAATTACTATATAATCAATACGAAACATATATAATCGAATATAGTTCTAAACTAGAAAACTCTGAAATTTCTGTACAAGACAGCGAATTAATCCAGTCTTATCTCACAAAAATAGAAATTATTTATAATAAAATTTCATCTACTTACGAACAAGATAAACAAGAGTCAGACACAATGGCGTCAGATAACAGCTTTAATTTAAAAACAGCGGTATCACTGTTACCCGTTATGGACGGCTCGGAAGCCGTCACTAGTCAGCTGATCGACGCCATAGAATTATACTCCTCAATGATTAAGGAGACTGACTCTAAATTATTGATAAATTTTGTGGTTAAGACCAGATTAACGCAAAGCGCTAAGCTACGTATATCTGACAAGCATACCAAGGTAAGCGCCTTAATTGATGAGATGAAAATTCACCTTTTGCCCGTAAAATCGGCAACCGCGATACAGAGTAAGCTTATGTCGTCGCGGCAAGGGAATAGGACTATCGAACGATACGGACAAGAATTAGAGGATTTATTCGTAAACCTCACTATAACGCAAGCCAACGGACAATCCGAGGCATATGGCGTATTAAAGCCCTTAAACGAAAAAATGGCAATTACGAAATTCGCCGAAGGGCTACGAAATGACAAACTAAGTACCATTATAGCGTCCCGAAATTACACTTCGCTTAAAGACGCTATACAGGGTGCTAAGGACCAGGAGGTGTCCGCTACACCTACCCCTGGCCCAGAACAAATGTTCTATATTAAGAACAAAGGCTTTAAAACTTACAGACCCTACAGAGGTCATTACAGTGGACCTATGGGAAAATACCCACAGCGTACCCAATCGGTGCAATATAAGTCACCACGAGTATTTACGCGAAACGCGAGTGCCCGACACACGCGTACCCAAAAAAATTACCAGGATCGTCGTCAAAATACATCTAACTGGCGACATCAGGTAAACACGGCGATAGAAAATACACAAAACGATGACCAGCCACCATCAGAGTTAGAATTTTTTCGTGCCTAAAAACTATATTCTAACGTATAGTCATATGAACTCAGTTCAGTTCGAAATAAATGGCACAACACACTTATGGCTTATTGATACAGGCGCGAGCCTTAGCGCCGTAACCCGAGATGCAGCTTTATTATCGCGCGCCGTCATGACACCTAAGATGACTCACATAAACGGAGTCGGAGGAAAAATAACATCGTACAATACGATTACGTTAAACTTGCAAAACGAAAACAAGTCATTTGAGCATGAATTTCATGTATTCCAAAAATTACCATTACAAGTTGACGGAATCATCGGACAGGATTTTTTGTTAAAATATAAATGTGTCATAAACTATGAAAAAGGGACAATCACGTTAAATCATAATAACGAATTATTTACAATACCCTTAACTTTAGAAAATGACAATACCGGAATAAACAGTTCGAATCAGATTAATTTACCAGCCAGGAGTGAATCCATCATAAGATTACCTACAAATTGCACAGGAGATTGCGTCATCTTATCAAGCGAAATTGGAGAAGGAATTTTTGTGGCAAATACCATAACCACTAGCAAAAATGGGAAAATCACAGTAAAAATATTGAACACGCGTCAAGAAAACGTAACTTTAAAAAAATTCACACCGGAAATAACACCATTACAAGACTATAATTGTTTTTCTTTTGAAAAATGCGAAAATAATGCGGAAAGAGTAAAATTACTGTTTTCACTTTTAAAATTAGAAAACCTAAATAAAGAGGAGAGCAACTCAATTGCTAATATTTGCGCAAAATATGCTGACATTTTTCAACTGCCAGGTGACTCATTAAACACTACAAACCTATATGAACAAAAATTAAGATTAAAACCAAACGCGTCACCAGTATATAGTAAACCTTATCGTTTACCGCAATCACAAAAATCCGAGATAGATAAACAAATAAAACAAATGTTAGAAAATGACATCATAGAAGAATCACAGTCGGAATGGGCGAGTCCATTACTCCTCGTTCCCAAAAAGACAGATTCAAGTGGAGAAAAAAAATGGAGATTAGTGATAGATTACAGAAAAGTCAATGAGGTAATCGAAAATGATAAATTTCCCTTACCCAACATCACCGAAATCCTAGACTCTTTAACCGGAGCTATGTATTTCAGCACCTTAGACTTAAACCAAGGTTATTACCAAATAAAACTTGACCCTGAAAGTAGAAAATATACTGCCTTTATAGCAGATAAACACTATCAAATGAAAAGATTGCCCATGGGATTAAAAAATTCCCCAAATGCTTTCAGCAGAGCGATGACCATAGCTATGTCTGGACTAAACTACATACAGTGCATAGTATATTTAGATGACATCATAGTCATGGGTCGAAATTTGCAACAACATAATAAAAATTTAATGGATGTATTCAAAAGATTACGGAAAGTAAACTTTAAATTGAACCCTCTAAAATGTAACTTTCTACAAAAAGAAATTCTGTATCTGGGACATGTAGTTACCCCAAATGGAATAAAACCCGATCCAAAGAAAATTACTATTGTACAAAATTACCCACAGCCAAAAAACGCTGACGAGGTCAGACGCTTTGTAGCATTTGTAAACTATTATAGAAAATTCATTAAAAACTTTTCCGAAATAACTCTACCATTAACAAAATTATTAAAGAAAAATGTAGACTTCAATTGGACTAAACAATGCGAAGACGCATTCAAAAAATTAAAAATAGCAATAAGTAGCCCGCCGCTACTACAATATCCCGACTTCTCAGATAACAATACGTTCGTGATACACACAGACGCATCAGGAACAGCCGTTGGATGTATATTATCAAATCAAAATGGACTACCAGTAGCTTATGCAAGTAGACCGTTAAACGAAGCAGAAAAAAGGTATCCCACAACAGAAAAAGAATTACTAGCTATAGTGTGGGCAGTGAAATATTTTAGACCTTATATATATGGACGAAGGTTCAAAATCGTCACGGATCACCGTCCGTTAATTTACTTATTCGGAATGACAAATCCATCGAGCCGACTCACAAAGTTCCGTTTGTGTCTAGAAGAATACGATTTTACAGTAGAATACTTGAAAGGAAAAGATAATGCAGCTGCAGACGCGTTATCTAGGATAGAAATTACTAGTGAAGAACTCAAAAGTATGACAAAACAAATAGTATCAGTAATGACTAGAGCACAAACGAAACGAATGGAAGAGCAGAAACGACAAAATGGCTCAGAAAATAAGGTTTCTCACCATGACAGGTTTGGCCAACCAAAAATGGTAGAACTCCTTAAAAAACCAGAGAACTTACCAGAGTTAAGTTTCGATAGACGAGACTATTATAGAATACTCAAAGAAAAAGATTACGTCACAAGTCAGAATGACGGAATTGTTTACTCGCCATCCTTGGCGACACTGTGTGTCACGCCCGAGACGCTATCGCGTACGGAACGAGATTCTCTCGCGAGCGAATTAGGTATTTTTTGCAAGGCACTACAGTTGAAAGAAATATGCATACTCTATACCGATGACACCAAGAGTATGATTACAGAGCTAGCTCATTGTATAAACAAATATGATACAGGGTCCGGACCCCGATTATGTATAATTAAAGGTGTCACAAAAATAACAAATAAAGATGACAGACGTGTCATCCTAAATGATTTCCATTTATTACCTACCAGTGGGCATGCAGGCATTCGAAGAATGACCAATAACGTGAAACGTTACTACTACTGGCCAGGAATGGATAATGACATTATGGAATTTGTAAAAAGATGTAATCAATGTCAAAAACAAAAATTCCATCAACATGTGAAACAGCCACTATGTATAACTAGTACGGCTACATCGTCGTTCGATAAGATCTTTTTAGATTTATGCGGACCCCTAGCTAAGGACGAAAATGATTATTGCTATATACTTACGTTGCAGTGCGAACTCACGAAGTATGTAGAAGCTTACCCGCTTCCAAATAAGGAAACGAACACAGTAGCAAAAGCGTTAGTTGATAATTTTATTTTGCGATATGGAATTCCTAAGGAAATCGGAACAGACCGGGGGAGTGAATTCATTTCATCAACTATGCGCGAAATATGTAATATTTTAGGTGTAAAACAATTGCAATCAACTGCTTACCACCATGAAAGTCTTGGTTCCTTAGAAAATTCACATAAAGCTTTAGGAGCATTTTTAAGGATACAAACAAATAACCAAGCTCATCTGTGGTCAGATTGGTTACAATATTGGTGTTTTTCGTATAATACGACAGTGCATTCAGCAACTAAGTATACCCCATATGAACTAGTATTTGGTAAATTATGTAACATACCAAGTAATATTATTAAACAGGTAGAGCCAATGTATAATTATGACTCTTATCCTATAGAATTTAAGTATAGATTACAAAAATCCCAAGAGGATGCTAGAAATAATTTAATTAAAACTAAAATTAATAGAAAAGTAAGTTATGATTTAAAAACTAACCCAGTAACCTATAATATAGGAGATTTAATATTAGTCCGAAAGGAGGATAGAGGTAAGATGGACCCAGTGTATAAGGGACCATATACTGTAATTTTAGACCTAGGTACTAACGTAAAAATATTAGTTTTAGGTAAAGAGCACATAGTGCATAAAAATAGAACTAAACCTTTCTATGTATAAATAAAATAATAACCACCACAACATCACAAGTAGCCACTAAGAAACATGATATGTATTGCAAGTATGAATGTAACAGTATCAGCCATACCCATATAGGGCACATGGAATGTAAACATTACAATACCACTAAGATAAGAACCACTTTGTAAACCATTTAGTATGAAGCTTATTTTAACCGACTTCAAAAGAAACTTCATTGTTTGTATTTTGATCTAGAAAGTAAACAACTCCATATTAATTTTGTATACAATAGACATAAGTAGATTAAGCCAAAAACAGTTTAAAAATTGTACTATTTTTGTCTCAAAAATAAGGGGAGAGATGAGGTATAGCCCACAGCTGACATGAATCATAATAGATAAACACGTGTCGGTTCAAGGGAACAAATAGAACCTTGACCAACAAGGCCATTTGCTGCTACAACACGTGTAGACTAAGGAAATTATCATATGTTGATTAGTATATAAGAACCTGATTTTCCTAATAAAATATTCATTCTAACACCGAGCTTCGTCGTATCATTATCCCCGTGCTACCACACTTCAGCTGATGAGTGTGCACGACTCACCTGAGCGTCTGTAGAGCCGCTTGGTTGGCGCGCAGCCCCACGACAGCCCGCGGCCGCGCCTGCGCCACCACTCGCAGCAGGGACTCGCCGTCGCAGCGCCCTCCAGCTCGACGTGTCGGACGGGACGTTGTGTCCGTCAGCGAGCGACACACGAGCTGCTGATGAGTGTGCACGACTCACCTGAGCGTCTGTAGAGCCGCTTGGTTGGCGCGCAGCCCCACGACAGCCCGCGGCCGCGCCTGCGCCACCACTCGCAGCAGGGACTCGCCGTCGCAGCGCCCTCCAGCTCGACGTGTCGGACGGGACGTTGTGTCCGTCAGCGAGCGACACACGAGCTGCTGATGAGTGTGCACGACTCACCTGAGCGTCTGTAGAGCCGCTTGGTTGGCGCGCAGCCCCACGACAGCCCGCGGCCGCGCCTGCGCCACCACTCGCAGCAGGGACTCGCCGTCGCAGCGCCCTCCAGCTCGACGTGTCGGACGGGACGTTGTGTCCGTCAGCGAGCGACACACGAGCTGCTGATGAGTGTGCACGACTCACCTGAGCGTCTGTAGAGCCGCTTGGTTGGCGCGCAGCCCCACGACAGCCCGCGGCCGCGCCTGCGCCACCACTCGCAGCAGGGACTCGCCGTCGCAGCGCCCTCCAGCTCGACGTGTCGGACGGGACGTTGTGTCCGTCAGCGAGCGACACACGAGCTGCTGATGAGTGTGCACGACTCACCTGAGCGTCTGTAGAGCCGCTTGGTTGGCGCGCAGCCCCACGACAGCCCGCGGCCGCGCCTGCGCCACCACTCGCAGCAGGGACTCGCCGTCGCAGCGCCCTCCAGCTCGACGTGTCGGACGGGACGTTGTGTCCGTCAGCGAGCGACACACGAGCTGCTGATGAGTGTGCACGACTCACCTGAGCGTCTGTAGAGCCGCTTGGTTGGCGCGCAGCCCCACGACAGCCCGCGGCCGCGCCTGCGCCACCACTCGCAGCAGGGACTCGCCGTCGCAGCGCCCTCCAGCTCGACGTGTCGGACGGGACGTTGTGTCCGTCAGCGAGCGACACACGAGCTGCTGATGAGTGTGCACGACTCACCTGAGCGTCTGTAGAGCCGCTTGGTTGGCGCGCAGCCCCACGACAGCCCGCGGCCGCGCCTGCGCCACCACTCGCAGCAGGGACTCGCCGTCGCAGCGCCCTCCAGCTCGACGTGTCGGACGGGACGTTGTGTCCGTCAGCGAGCGACACACGAGCTGCTGATGAGTGTGCACGACTCACCTGAGCGTCTGTAGAGCCGCTTGGTTGGCGCGCAGCCCCACGACAGCCCGCGGCCGCGCCTGCGCCACCACTCGCAGCAGGGACTCGCCGTCGCAGCGCCCCTCCAGCTCTATATACTGGACGGACGCCTTGATCGCCACGGAGCGGACCGTGCTCAGACATTTACTGGGGATCTCGGTTACTTCCTCTGGAAAACAAATATATATGTTTTCATCACACTTTGCTCGTAAACAAGGGCTTACATGCTAGAAAAGCGGGCGGTAAGTCGTAAATTACGCCCTAGGGCGGTAAGTAATTTTTATCACGAGTTCAGTGATTACATGCTAGAAAACCGGGCGGTAAATCGTATATACCGCCCTAGGGCGGTAATTCGTATACATATTACGCCCTCGGGTGGTAAGTAATTTTGGTATTGACTACTACTACTTTTGTTTCATTTCCTCCAAAGTGTGATGAAAAACGTCGTACGTGACTCTGGTGGTAAAGGAATTCCTAACTCGTGTCATTAAAGCCCTCGCCTTCGGCTTCGGGCTTCTAATCGACACTCGTTTGTAATTCCTCGTTTACCACCCTTGTTACGTAATGTAGTATTAAATAGGCAATCAATTGAATTTCGCTTATAGTTAGGACTAATCCCCCTCATTTCCAGAAAAATGCTACAGATTTTTCTTCAACTTGAGATTGAATGAGACAATACCTTCAAGTTCATTCTGCGGCGGCGGCGCGGGCGCCACGTCGCGCACCTCGCCCTCCGCATCCATCACCTCGGCCAGACGATAGTCTTCTGGCTGGAATAACACCAAGTTTTATATAACTGTGCATTCCATATAGCCAAATAAGCACTGCCTACCCTAGCAAAATAACACCTATGCATGTGGGTGGATAAATTTTTTCTTGTTGTTATTCTGTCCCGTCACCCAGGAGACAATGGTGATTAAACTAATTAGAAAAATCTCTACCACCAGGTAGCTCCTTTTTAAATTTTTCTTTAAGCTTTGATCTTTGTATTAAAGGCTTAATTAGAAAAGTGTTGATAATTTATAATATTGGTATTATCAAGAGATATTCTAAATAAAAATGGGCTTATAACTGCTGCAATTACAACATTTTTGTTGAATATTGCCGGCGAAAATCGTAGTTTTAAAGAGTAACCCAGGGGACATCACCATGGCAACGAGAAACAGAAAAAAGTTGATTGACCCATGTATTTTTCCACTCTATGATAATACTATATTATATATATGGTGATAGAAAAGATCCTAATAACTATAGGCCTATCACCTTAATTCCTATACTGTCAAAAATAATAGAAAAAGCCTTTTACGTAAGATTGGACAGTTTCTTAACTAAGCACGGAATACTCCGACCCGAACAGTATGGTTTTAGGAAGGGTAAATCTACTGCACAGGCCTGTTTCGACCTCGTCAAATATATTACTGAGTGCATAAACAAGAGCATTCCGGTATCTTCAGTCTTTTTAGATATGAGCAAGGCTTTTGATTTCGTGAACCATGCTAAGCTTCTGAACAAACTTGAGGTCTATGGAGTCAGAGGAAAAGCTCTTGATTGGATAGAGGATTACCTAAGGGACAGACTGCAATGCCTTGAAGTAAGCAGAATTATAGACAACAACAATAAAACCATTCTTAAAAAGACATTCAGATCACAGTTTAAGGTTATTAAAAATGGAATTCCTCAAGGCAGCATACTCGGCCCACTGCTATTTCTACTTTATATTAATGATTTATCAAAGGCGACTACACAAAAAACTATAATGTTCGGCGATGATACAACTTTAATTGTGAAATGTATCAATAAATCTACTTTTGAACAAGAAATAAATAATTCATTAAACAACATAATTAATTGGATGAATAAAAATGACCTTAAAATTAATATAATTAAAACTAAATTAATTCAATTTACATCGTATAATTCAAATGGTATATCAATAAACATCAATCATAATAATATGACAGTAGATGAGGTAGATAATTTTAATTTTCTCGGTATTACGGTAGACAAACACCTGAACTGGAAGGCACACATAGAAAAAGTTTGTAAGAAACTTGGCCGCTTTGTCTTCGCGCTCAAAAGATTAAGAGACACTGTTTCCGTTGATGCAGCACTAACAGCATATCATGGATATGTTGCATCTGTCCTTAATTATGGGCTGTTGCTATGGGGAAATGCAGTTGAGATCGATAGAGTTTTCAGGATCCAGAAGAAGTGTGTTAGGGTCATACGTAATGCATGGTGGAACGACAGCTGCTTTCCATTATTCAAAAAATTGAAAATACTTCCTTTAGCATGCTTATATTTAAGAGAAATATGAACTTTCATGAAATTACATCCCACATATTTCAAAACACGTGGCGAACTTATAAACAGGCAGACTAGAGCAAACATTATGAACCTTTTGTATCATCCGCGGTGTCATAAAAGTGTGTACAGAAGAAACGCTCTTAATATGTGTATAATAATTTATAACCGACTCCCCGAAAACCTGAAAGTGCTCGAGGGAAACATTTTTAAACGTAGCCTTACAACCTGGCTTTTAGACCGGTGTTTTTACAGCGTAAAGGCATACCTCGAGCACAACTAGCTTTAAATTTATATTTTTTATTTTTTTTGATTATTATTAATTTACACGCATTGACATTTTGTTATTATTATTATTTTCGGAAGGTCTAATTCTCAGCTCTAGGCTGGTATTACCTACAATTACGGGATTTCCACCAAGTAAAATGTAGGGTTTGTTGTGGAATATTTAATGTAAGTACTTATTTGTGAATGATTAGATAGCAATTTGTGTGTTATCTGGGTCTAGTTGCATGAACTTCCTTACAATTCGGCATGTGTTTAATATGGCGGCTTTTTGTAGAATTGTGTAAATATATGATTTCAGATATAAAATATATATTTATTATTATTATTATTTCGTATATTCATTTAATTTCTTAGGTTAAGTTTTTTTACAATAAATTTATATAAAAAGTAAAATACAACAAGGTAATAAGAAAATATAAATACATTATAAAAAAACCTAACCTAGGGTGCCGCCGGCAGCGGGGCGGGGCCCAGGCTACCGGTGGTTAGGGCGGCAGAGAGAGGAACCTCCTGACGATGCGCGCCGTGTCCAGGAGTACCGCCTTCTGTATCTGGCCCTTGATCCAGCCATCTAGCGAGAGTCTCTTAAGATGTTTGTCGAGACTCTTCGCTATAAGACCGTTCGCCGAAACGACTATCGGGACAATGATCGTCGAGTCAACATCCCACATGGCGGTCACCTCGTGAGCCAAGTCAAGGTACTTGCTGAGTTTGTCCTTCTCGGCCTTCACGAGGTTCTCGTCATGGGGGATGGTGATGTCGACGAGCACTGCCTGGCGCTTGGATCGATCTACCAAAACGATGTCAGGCTTATTGGCTACAATAGTCCTGTCCGTGATGATAGATCGATCCCAATAGAGCGTGGCACGACCATTTTCGAGAACTGGCATCGGTGCGTACTTATAGTACGGCACCTCAGACCCCACAAGACCGTATCGAAGAGCAAGTTGCTGGTGAATGATCCTGGCTACTTGGTTATGTCTGTGCAAGTACTCGCCGTTAGCAAGATGAGAACAACCGGAGATTATATGTCTGAGTGACTCACCGGGACGGCGGCATGCCCGACAAATGTCGACCATACCGTCCTTCAGGATATATCTCCGGTAATTGTTCGTCATCATTACTTCGTCCGCAATTGCACAGACAAAACCTTCGGTTTCCCCGAAGAGATCCCCGAAGCGTAGCCAGTTCACCGACGCGAGCAGATCTACATCGGGCCCCGTAAGGGCCTTGCAGAACCGCCTGTGTAGCTCCTTGCTCTTCCATACAGCCCTGCGGTCATCGGTGCTAAGCACCTTTGGTCTGCGCCAGTTCTCGTTTGCTAAGGAGAGAGAGGTGAGGCCTTTGTCAACTGCTACTACATCGCGATGAATCCCACACTCGTTGTTTAGGAAATACTCCCTAAGACTGCACACCTCGCGGTTATGGAGGTCCTTGGCGTTTAAAAAGCCACGGCCCCCACACTTACGCGGGATGTACATTCTCATAACTGACGAGCGTGGGTGCCTCATGCGATGTGTAGTGAGCAGCTGACGGACCCTCGTATCCAGGGCGTCCAGCTCAGTCTGAGTCCACCTTAGTATGCCAAAGGAGTAAGTGAGCAGAGGCATCACCCAAGCGTTGAAGGCGCGTGCCTTATTGCCACCGGACAAAAGACTGTTAAGTACTTTTGTCAAACGACAAAAGAAACGCTCCTTCAACGCCTGTCTAATGTCTCCGTCCGCAATACCCAATGACTGTGACATACCAAGGTACTTGTAGGTTTCAACTTCGGAGATAGACCTGAGGGTCATTGTCTCAGAAAGCTGTAAGTTCGCGGAATTTACGACTTTCCCCCGCTTTACATGCATGACCGCACACTTGTCTACGCCAAATTCCATTTTGATGGCACTACTGAAGGTTTCAGTTACTTCCAGTAGTTCCACCAGATCCTGGCGTTTTGGTGCATACAGCTTAAGATCATCCATGTACAGCAGATGAGAAATGACCTCACCTCCTCTTCGAAGCCGGCAACCTAGTCCTGAATCCTTCAGCAGAGTGCTGAGCGGATTCAGGGCTAGGCAGAACCACAGAGGACTCAAACTGTCACCCTGGAAAATACCTCTCTCAATCTTTATCAAGTCCCGCGGGCCAGGGGGGCCATCCCCGCCTCCCTGTGGTCCACTGCCTCACACACGCGCCTAAGAGGGATCTTAGAGCTGTATCGATTTTATACAGCTCTAAGATCCTCTCCAGCCATGAATGAGGCACCGAATCATAGGCCTTCTTATAGTCAATCCAAGCGGTTGAGAGGGACCCCTTGTTCCGCCGGACTTGTTGGCAAATGGTCGTGTCAATGAGGAGGAGCTCCTTAGTACCACGGGACCCAACCCTACACCCATTCTGAGAAAAGGCCAAAACGTTGTTCGCAACAATGTGCGAGTTAATTTTTGTTCTCAGAATGGACGTAAGGAGCTTGTATAAAGTGGGCAAGCACGTGATGGGTCTATAGTTTTTCGCTTCCGTGGTACTACCGGACTTATGGAGCAGGAAGGTAACACCAGTAGTCATGAAAGATGGCAGGGAACCAAGCTCGAGGGCGTCTTGAAATTGTATTGCCAGACGTTCGTGTGAGGATCGAAACCACTTGATCCAAAAGTTGTGCAACCCGTCCGGCCCAGGACTTTTCCAGTTCTGGGTCGTACGGGCCGCACACCTTACATCATCGGGGCTGATAGTCACAGCCCCCATGGCTTCGATCGGCTCACATACACGTCTGACAACATTCATCCATTCGCCCTCTGTGTGCTCGACTGGCACCGACCAGATACTACGCCAGAAGTTAATCATGGCAGTAGGATCCGGCAGTTGCCCGTCGCTCACACATTGGTCGGTTCCCTCCCACTTTCGGTATACCTTCCTTTGGTCACTTTGAAAGAGACGATTCTGCTGGAATCGATCCACACGCTCTCTGTAGCGACGAATACGGCTTGCCCATGCATAAACTTTCTGCTTTAGGTAGTCGATGCGCTCCGTGACACATGCCATGTAATCGCAGGGCCTGGTGCCAGTCCCCGCGAAGGCTTGTGTCACGTAGCGCATCACACGGGGGCGATTGTTGCCCCCCCTAAAACAGATTAGCTTGGCAATGAAAGTCCTAAACGAGCCGATACGCCGCTCGATCCGTACTTGCCAGGCAGGAACACCCCCGGCGGTCCGCGGTGCACGGTGTGAATCTGACACGAGCAACGCGGCACGCCGCGATGGCCCCGCAGTACATGATCGAGTGGGTATCAGCTAAATCTTCGCTAGCCCGAAGGTACGGGTCTAGCAAAGCGTCCAGGGCTCCCATCAGCGCTAGGTTACGTTTGTGCATTGGCAAGCGTGGTAATCGCGGCCTAGACTCAGGTGTGGATCGATATCGCCCAATCGCCTCCTCCAAAGCCCTCCTCAGCTGCTCATTGGCCTGCGTACTTACGCCGCTCGCACCGTCTTCCCCATCGGCTTCGGGATCCGTCAGCGACACCCCCGGCACCAGGTTGGGCGCTGGCGCCGGAACCGGTGACGTAGCAGACGTATCCCGAGCCGGCGTGGAAGCCGCGCGAGCGGCCAGTACTTCCAGGCGCAATCGATCAAGTGTCGCGTCGTCCAGCAGCTTGCGCCGCTGGATGAAACGCACTTGATCGGATAGCCGCTGCGCAGATACGGCGATGGTCGGATCAAATGCAAGAAACAGAGGCAGCATCCTGTCCCGGTACGCGGACAGGTTGATTCCCCCCTCTGTAGCCCCGTAGTAGGCGCGCATGCAGTTTTCGTTCATTACTTGCGTCCATCGCATGCGACGCACTACACCACCGGTAGCGGGGGCCGTGGTCGGAGCAGATTGCCCCGTAGGCCCCAAGCGTGCCGGCAGCGGTGGCCGTCCACGTCGCGCAGGTGGTCGTGGCGGCGGGGGCGGCGGCCCGCGCTCGTCGTCGCTCGACTCGCTGGTGTGGGGCGCTGTGGCGAACTCATCACCCGACGACGATGGCGAGGAGGACGACGAGACGGGCGGGGGTGTTGGACGTGCGTGCTGGGTGTGCGCGGCTGTGTTTCTTCTTGCCTGGCTCCTTGTGATCATCAGTATTTTTTCGTGGAAGTCTTGTTTATTTTGCGTGACACATAGTTGTCAATTTGTATCGCGGACGATTTGTATTGAAAACTACACATTTTTCACTTCCCTTATGGTTTTCCATGGTGTTTAATAGGTTTTCATTGTAAACAACTCAAAATCCGCAATAAACAATTCCAAAAATGTAAAAAATATTAAAAATTCACGGGAGCCTACATTTGTGACATCATGTGTCAGCCGTCATATTATTATTATTATTATTTTTCTTCTACTTTTTTTTTCTTTAATCAATTTTCTTTTGATATTATGTTGTTCATTTGTTTGTTATTATTTTGTTAGATGTCAAGCATTATTGATGATTATTTTAATTTTAAGTTAGCGCGCGCAAACATTTTGCACGCCTGCATGCAGGCTGAGTACACATAGAACTATAAACCTATATATATAAACACCTTTGTATACTGTACTGAAGCAAATAAAACATTTTGATTTGATTTTGATATAATAATATTTATTCAAACAAAACCTACTTACGTTACGCGGCGCGCTGCGATTTAAATTTGCGCGCGAACTAGCAAATGGATGTTCAAAGTTGGTATGGGGAAACACAATTAGATAGACTATTTTATTCGAAACTTCACAGGAGTATCCCTAACAATAAATGAGTAAAGACGTGTTTCAGGTTTTTTGAGAATTCAATCCCTAAAAGGGGAAATGCGGTGTCAAAGTCTGAAAAATGGATTAATCGTCTCTTATAACGGGTGATAACAAAAAAATGAGAATAACTTTCTATGGACCTCAAAACAAGACTATTCACTTAGACAAAAAACTTTGTTTATGAAGTTGTTACTACTTCTTTTGAGGTTCTTAAACTTCATTTGATTTTGTTTTTCAAGCATTAATATTTGTCAAAATGGTGTCGAAACAAGAAACGCTGCGAAAACGGTTGAACATTTTTATAATTCAAACTATAACTGGGGGAAAAAGTCTACTGTAGATAATTTTAGTAAAGAATATGTACTTAGTCTCCACTATTTATAGAATTCTTGCATCCTTGACGATAGATCACAAAAGTGGTAGCCGGCGACCAGCGAAGATAATGACCAAGAGAAGGATGAACCTACACCATAGCACTTTTAACGATAATAATCCTATGAGCCAACGAGATGCCGCGAGAAAAAATAAAGTGTTCCCAACCGTGCACTTGTTCGTTCTTGAAAAAGATAGGTCTGAAATGCCGCAAGAAGGTGAGAGCACCGGAATACACTGAACAGCAAAAACTGACTATTATATCACAGTGTCGCTGGATGATCCGAAATTACAAAGGAAAATCATTCATTTTGGACGATAAAAGTTATTTTCCTTTGAGTAAAACACATATACCTGGAAATTACCGATACTACACCAGCAATAATTTTACAACACCAGACGATATAAAACACAAGTATAAGCACAAGTTTGAGCAGAAAGTTATGCTTTATGTGGCTATATCCGACAAAGGTCTTTCGAAACTGTCGTTCTAACCGAGTGGTTTAGCGGTCAACCAAAAAGTGTATGAGAGCGAATGCTTGAAAAAAATACTGATAGCATTTATTCGCAAACATCACTCAGATGGAGAATATGTTCTGGTCGGATAAAGCATCGTCGCATTATGCCAAAAAAACGACGCGTTTCCTAGACGCTAATAATACACCATTTGTACCGAAAATCCGAAACCCCATAAACCTTGCACAATGTCGGCCGATTGAAGATTTCTTAGGTTATTTGAGCAGTTTAGTATACAAAAATAATTGGAGAGCTGAAAATTGTACCCAACTGATATAAATAATTAAAACATGTGTGCGGAAAATGGTCAAGAATTCCGTCCAAGAGTCTTGTTCCA
The DNA here is from genome assembly GCA_932273695.1 of Apotomis betuletana. Taxonomy (NCBI): domain Eukaryota; kingdom Metazoa; phylum Arthropoda; class Insecta; order Lepidoptera; family Tortricidae; genus Apotomis; species Apotomis betuletana. The sequence goes on along the minus strand of OW026316.1, from coordinate 18,331,140 downwards.
ACGTCATGTCTATACTGAGTGGAACAGCTGACCACGAGTCCTATTCTAATGTGCATTGATGATTTTGTAAATAGTTTCTATGTACATATTTTCCAATAATATCAAATTGTGCTAAAAAGATACACGAGTATTTTTTTACACCTCTGAACGAATTCTCATTTTTTTGTTATCACCCGTTAACTATGGATTATCCCTTTGGTACCGTTTGGTAGCCAACTTTTGTAACTGGCTACAGAATGGGAATCCGAAATTCCCTGTTTGTAGCCGGTTACAATACGCGATTTTTTTCCCGTATCGAAGCTGGTTTGTAACCGCGGTTACGAATCGGTAATAGAAAATTCCCGTTTTGAAGCCAGTTACAATACGGGATTTCTTTTCCCGTCTTGAAGCTGGTTTGTAACCGCGGTTACGAATCGGTAATGGAAAAGTCCCTTTTTGAAGCCAGTTACCGAATGGGTTTTTTTTCCCGTTTCGAAGCTGGTTACGAACTTTCAGTTACCAAACGGTATCAAAGGCGCCTTCCATGGTCCCCGGCCACCTGGAGCGGGTCGTGGAAGTTGGAGTCAAGTGCAGTGCGGATTTATCGGACCAACTTCTCGGGCTGTAGCCCCGAGGCCTCTTCCCTTGGATCTTTCCAGGGACCTAATAGTTTATGTATACATATAAAAGCGGTGGTAGCCTAGTGGTTAGGGCATGCGACTTTCAATCCGGAGGTCGCGGGTTCGAACCCGGCCCGTACCAATGAGTTTTTCGGAACTTATGTACGGAATGTCATTTGATATTTTACCACTCGCTTTTCGGTGAAGGAAAACATCGTGAGGAAACCACCTAAGCCCAATAAGGCCTAGTTTCCCCTCTGGGTTGGAAGGTCAGATGGCAGTCGCTTGCGTAAAAACTAGTGCCTACGCCACATCTTGGGATTTAGGTAGCCGACCCCGATTGAGAATTCACTCTCTACAAAGATATGGGACAAAGGCTAGGAGGATAGATAGATAGATAAATTCTTTATTCATTTCCACAACTTACATGGTTTGACACAGTAAATATTATAATACAGTCGAAACATGTGATGTGTGATGTGATGTAATTCAATATACATATCGTCGGCCGTAGGTTCAATTGGGGTAAGGGACAAAATACGCAAAATGAGTTGAATATACAGTTTTGTTCAGAATTTTCCGCTCTATCGAATGGTGTATATAAAAAAAATCTAGCTTAAAAAAAGTGTTCCTTACACTACTGATTTTTATGGGTTCAAAATCAAATCTGACCCACAAAAACCATGTATCTGTTTTTTATTTTAATAAAGCAACATCAAATAGGGTAACTACTGCCACCAATCCATTTTGAATAAGGTAAAGGTCTTTCCAATTAAGGAATTACCTTTACATGACTTATTTTTAAAGACAATCTTATAAAACTGGCTTTTACACTAATGTTTTTTTTTGCCCATGAATAAATAACACCCATACCTTAAAATGATTGCACGAGCTTTGAAAAAAATGCTCCTTACCCCAATTTGCCATCTTATATTTTTAACAGTGTGAACCTTACACCAATTTAGTTAAGACGATATTTAGGTTTCATCCGATTTATGTTTAGATTCCGTGTCCGTTACGCTAATTTTCTCGTGAGAATCAATGAATACTTATCCCTGTTACCTATATGTACAAACACATCTAACTTCATGTTATTTTAATCTATTGACAATAAAGAAAGTGTTATAACCTTTGTTTATACGGGTATCTGTGTAAACTGGATGTTAATTTTTGGCTTTACTAAATCATTGAAACTACTAGCGTAGTTTGACTTATTTACATGCAAACTTACACGATAAATGAAGGTATTCAAATAAATTTGGTAAGAAAATTTAAAATTTAGTAATTAATCCACCGAGAAATGTAAGTGTCTATTTATGTTATTAGGTATAATTCGTCAGTTCGGCGTCTCTGAACGACAGTAAGTACTGAACTCTTTGTCGACAGCCCGTGATTGTTATTCTACCCGTGAAGTGTTTTGTTAAGCGGATTGTCGAAAAAAGCAATAACCAATGGAATACTGAAGGAGGTATTAACACGTTCTTTACTAAAAGTTTTTAATTAACTGTACACATTGTATGTTTAAAAATATCTCAAGGAAGATTAGATTGACATTCCGAGGACTAGCTGAGTTGAAATTAGGTATATGAGGCCGGATAGTCGACATGGGTAAAACTTTATAAATAACGATAAGGTAATCCTACTGAGTTTGGGCTTCTTAAAATCGTCTCGGTACTTGATGCATTGCAAAGGAAAACTTTCACTGTCAATTAAAAGGCATTCCTAAGTATGACACACTTTAATAGTCATTATCTAAAATTCCGCTACCGGTAAGTGTTGAGAAATCAAAGAAACTAACTAGAGCTCTTGCTATTCATTGACTGACATTGATGTTGATCATCATCATCCTCCTAGCCTTTGTCCCATTTTTGAGAATGAATTCTCAATCGGGGTCGGCTACCTAAAATCCCAAGATGTGGCCGTAGGCACTAGTTTTTACGCAAGCGACTGCCATCTGACCTTCCAACCCAGAGGGGAAACTAGGCCTTATTGGGCTTAGGTGGTTCCTCACGATGTTTTCCTTCACCGAAAAGTGAGTGGTAATTATCAAATGACATTGATGTTGATATTGATTATATTTCATAGCTATAAACAAGAACTTTTCATTTCATTGATGTTTTTCAAGTGCATTACTCTCACGGTCATTTTATTATACCGCCTCATTTGACTCCTTAGGTAACAAGTTTCAAGTTTGACAAGTAGTATAATTTATAAAATACCATAATAAATAATAGAATAAGTCGTTTCGTTTCGTTTATGCACGTCGTTCATACGGATAAAATTGGTGCAAATAAATTCAGTTAGTACCTATGTCTTTAAATACTCGCGAACAAAAGCTATAACTACAAAAAACATAGGTATTTATAGGGTCAATGCATTAGTTCTTGATTTATAAAATGAAAGCCTAACACTATAGCTTGTATACAAAATCTTAAACAGTTCAAGTTCTAAATATCTACTATTGAAAAATAGTTTGTTGTCTCTTCTGAAAAGTGCCGTTTTTTAGTTATCCCTTATTAACTGGAGGCACTGAATTGTGAGCAACTACTATTTTATCTAACAGGACTCCTAAAAAAGTACACATGTAAAATGATTATTAATTCTGAATTGTATTTAATTTTGTAAGTTTTATCGTTCAACACAAGCCCTAAACTTTTAATAATTTTGCTGTATAAATTACATTGGTTGTTTATTTCAGTATTCGATCATAGATGCTGAGAAATAATTAATGTGATTATAATAAAAAAATAATCATAAATTAAAATGTGGGTTATTCCACTCGATAGAAACGTTACGTGTAACGATACAAATTTTGCATGTAACGGACACTCAAAAAATGCTGACACGGTTTCAATACATTTATATACCTCTTACATTAATGTTTTAAAGGTTTCCGGTGTTAAGATACGCCTTACGTCAAAGGTATGTACTTATTAATTTTTACAACGAACCCTTTACGCTATTTTTTCTTTCAAACATAATCTCAACTAGCCCCTTACGCCATTTCTTCAATAATATAGTGGATACAATGAATAGGAAAATTTAAGGTAAGGGACGAGACTACAGAATACTCTGTCTGTAAGGGACATCAGCAGCGAAATAAGTTGGTGTAAGGGACATGTCATTTTCTATAATATCTAAATTATTAAAACGAGCACTACATAGATAGACAGAACACTAAAATACAAGATTATGTATGAAATCAGGCCCAAAAAAGGTTCACTACAAAAAAAGTTATGAACGATTTAGTTTAAAAAAAAACTTTGTCAGCCTCTCCTGAAAAATCGTATTTTGTCCCTTACCCCAATTGAACCTACGGTCGACGATATAAATAAATTCCATTCACTCACCCTTAGAACTTCCCCGTTCGCGCGTCGTGTCGCACGGGTATGTCGTGTCGCCCCGTCACTGCCCACATTGTATTTCTATCGCATTCACTCACCCTTATAACTTCCCCATAGTCGTCCGCTCTCGTCCTGTCCTCGTGGCACGGATACATGGCATGGTGTCGCTTGTTGCTCTTGAAGCAGCCTGTCGGTCGCGCGTCGTGTCGCACGGGGATGTCGTGCCGCCCCGTCACCGCCCACATTGTAGTTCTATCGCATTCACTCACCCTTATAACTTCCCCATAGTCGTCCGCTCTCGTTCTGTCCTCGTGGCACGGATACATGGCATGATGTCGCTTGTTGCTCTTGAAGCAGCCTGTCGGTCGCGCGTCGTGTCGCACGGGGATGTTGTGCCGCCCCGTCACTACCCACATTTTATTTCTATCGCATTCACTCACCCTTATAACTTCTCCATAGTCGTCCGCTCTCGTCCTATCCTCGTGGCACGGATACATGGCATGGTGTCGCTTGTTGCTCTTGAAGCAGCCTGTCGGTCGCGCGTCGTGTCGCACGGGGATGTCGTGCCGCCCCGTCACCGCCCACATTGTAGTTCTATCGCATTCACTCACCCTTATAACTTCCCCATAGTCGTCCGCTCTCGTTCTGTCCTCGTGGCACGGATACATGGCATGATGTCGCTTGTTGCTCTTGAAGCAGCCTGTCGGTCGCGCGTCGTGTCGCACGGGGATGTTGTGCCGCCCCGTCACTACCCACATTTTATTTCTATCGCATTCACTCACCCTTATAACTTCTCCATAGTCGTCCGCTCTCGTCCTATCCTCGTGGCACGGATACATGGCATGGTGTCGCTTGTTGCTCTTGAAGCAGCCTGTCGGTCGCGCGTCGTGTCGCACGGGGATGTCGTGCCGCCCCGTCACTGCCCATATTGTAGCTCTGTCGCATTCACTCACCCTTATAACTTCCCCATAGTCGTCCGCTCTCGTTCTGTCCTCGTGGCACGGATACATGGCATGGTGTCGCTTGTTGCTCTTGAAGCAGCCTGTCGGTCGCGCGTCGTGTCGCACGGGGATGTCGTGTCGCCCCGTCACCACCCACATCTCGAGCTCGCCGTCCGAGTCCGAGTCAGAGGAGAGACCGGGGACTTCTTCTCTGTAAGTATGTCAAATAATGGTAAATTAATCCATAATGCTGATGTCATAATTTGACGACGCGGTTGGCGTAGTTTGCAGACAAAAAAAAATAAAACAAAAAAAAAATATAAACTTATAACGCCCTTCCAACGGACTTCAAAAATTCACCGAGTGATGCAATCTTCCTTAATAAAGTGAGGAAATATTTATTAGACAATGCTTTTTAAAGCACTGATGAATTCTTCCACAAAAAATCATCTCATCACTAACCCAAACAAAACATTAACAAAAATGTTTGAACCATCAAATACCTAAATATATTATAATGTAACACAATCTTTAGATAAAATTATTAAAATTACATATCCTACTTATGTAAGTATATGTACCTACTTATTGTTAACATTGACTTGTAAAATGTTTATTTTTACCAATAAAGAATCTGAATCTGACCTGCCTACTGAGCTGGCGGTCCCGGGTTCGAATCCCGGCCGGGGCAAATATTTGTGTGATGAACTCGAATATTTGTTCTTGGGTCATGGATGTTATCTATACGAGTATAATATGTATTTATATATTATGTATAACGTCGTCTAGTACCCATAGTACAAGCTTTGCTTAGTTTGGGACTAGGCCGATTTGTGTATGACTGTCCCATAATATTTATTTATTTATTTTTATTTATTAGATTCACAGACCTTTCTCAAGGATAATCCAGCCCTGTGAGAACCCACTACTGATATAAATTGTTGTATGATTCAACACCCGTATTGTTATTTTCTTTGGGACAGGTCTATGTTCAACAATGGCCATCTTGACTGATGATGCTTTGTGTATATGTAGAAATGAAATGAAATAATTTATTCAGTAAGTAGGCCACAAGGGCACGTTTACAAGTCAGATTGTGAGTCTACCGGCATTTCGCAAGAGGAGACCGCTGTTGAGAAGAAAGCCGAAAGAAACTTAACAGTAAGACATTTTTTCGTAAATAATACTTGAAACAATTCATTACATTCGTGTTATAACATAACTAATTACATGGGTACACGTAAAGGAGATGTATAGATACTCTAAATCAATGTTAAGTAGGAACATTAAAATAAAATTTACTGATATTCTTGTAGTTTTCGGGTAGCTATACCTACTTTCGTTCGATTAAAAGTATATTACTATAGACGCCGGGAAAAAAATATAATTCTGTTATTTAGCCTGTACCTACATGAACACAGACGCCATGTTTAAAAAAATTACTACCGCGGCCTAGGCCTACAATTTTGTATGAATGAAATTCCTTTACAGTTCTTCAGCCCGAAACGTGATACTTTGAAGCCTGTTAAAACGCACGCTATGGCGACATTTCATTGTATGTTTGAGAAAACGGAACGCTATACGGAAAGAACGTGTTTTTTTTTTAATGTCATAGGGGGCAAATGAGCAAACGTATCGCCTGATGGAAAGCGATTACCGTCGCCCATAAACACCTGCAACACCAGAGGAGTCACAAGTGCTTGCCTACCCGGAGGACGAAGATAGAATGCCTCTATGCTAGTAATTTCACGTGTTTTTAATATTTATCCTCTTATGGTGATTCCTGGGCTGTCTACGAAGGTTTCCCAGTGTGTAGGACCACAGACCACCCCCACTAGACGGAGCATGTAGGGCGACCCGCGCGCACCAACGATATGGTACGGCAGAACATTAAAGTATCAACACGGCGGCCACCGTTTAGTTGCGTCCATGTTTATGAGGTCTCTCTACACCACTTAACACTACAATTTACCATGTTATTTATTTAATTTCTTTTTTCGTTGACGTACGCATGGATCATAAACAAGGACGCAACTAAACGGTGGCCGCCGTGTTGATACTTTAATGTTCTGCCGTACCATATCGTTGGTGCGCGCGGGTCGCCTTACATGCTCCGTCTAGTGGGGGTTGTCTGTGGCTAGGACTCACTTGACGGTGTTGTTGAGCTTGGCGCGCTGCTGCTGGTACTCCTCCAGCTCGGCGCCCTCGAGCCTCACCCGCCGCCGCACCACCAGCTCCAGGGTCCTGTTGTTCTCAGTGTGTAGGACTCACTTGACGGTGTTGTTGAGCTTGGCGCGCTGCTGCTGGTACTCCTCCAGCTCGGCGCCCTCGAGCCTCACCCGCCGCCGCACCACCAGCTCCAGGGTCCTGTTGTTCTCAGTGTGTCGGACTCACTTGACGGTGTTGTTGAGCTTGGCGCGCTGCTGCTGGTACTCCTCGAGCTCGGCGCCCTCGAGCCTCACCCGCCGCCGCACCACCAGCTCCAGGGTCCTGTTGTTCTCAGTGTGTAGGACTCACTTGACGGTGTTGTTGAGCTTGGCGCGCTGCTGCTGGTACTCCTCCAGCTCGGCGCCCTCGAGCCTCACCCGCCGCCGCACCACCAGCTCCAGGGTCCTGTTGTTCTCAGTGTGTCGGACTCACTTGACGGTGTTGTTGAGCTTGGCGCGCTGCTGCTGGTACTCCTCCAGCTCGGCGCCCTCGAGCCTCACCCGCCGCCGCACCACCAGCTCCAGGGTCCTGTTGTTCTCAGTGTGTCGGACTCACTTGACGGTGTTGTTGAGCTTGGCGCGCTGCTGCTGGTACTCCTCCAGCTCGGCGCCCTCGAGCCTCACCCGCCGCCGCACCACCAGCTCCAGGGTCCTGTTGTTCTCAGTGTGTCGGACTCACTTGACGGTGTTGTTGAGCTTGGCGCGCTGCTGCTGGTACTCCTCCAGCTCGGCGCCCTCGACCCTCACCCGCCGCCGCACCACCAGCTCCAGGGTCCTGTTGTTCTCAGTGTGTCGGACTCACTTGACGGTGTTGTTGAGCTTGGCGCGCTGCTGCTGGTACTCCTCCAGCTCGGCGCCCTCGAGCCTCACCCGCCGCCGCACCACCAGCTCCAGGGTCCTGTTGTTCTCAGTGTGTCGGACTCACTTGATGGTGTTGTTGAGCTTGGCGCGCTGCTGCTGGTACTCCTCCAGCTCGGCGCCCTCGAGCCTCACCCGCCGCCGCACCACCAGCTCCAGGGTCCTGTTGTTCTCAGTGTGTCGGACTCACTTGATGGTGTTGTTGAGCTTGGCGCGCTGCTGCTGGTACTCCTCCAGCTCGGCGCCCTCGAGCCTCACCCGCCGCCGCACCACCAGCTCCAGGGTCCTGTTGTTCTCAGTGTGTCGGACTCACTTGACGGTGTTGTTGAGCTTGGCGCGCTGCTGCTGGTACTCCTCCAGCTCGGCGCCCTCGAGCCTCACCCGCCGCCGCACCACCAGCTCCAGGGTCCTGTTGTTCTCAGTGTGTAGGACTCACTTGACGGTGTTGTTGAGCTTGGCGCGCTGCTGCTGGTACTCCTCCAGCTCGGCGCCCTCGAGCCTCACCCGCCGCCGCACCACCAGCTCCAGGGTCCTGTTGTTCTCAGTGTGTAGGACTCACTTGACGGTGTTGTTGAGCTTGGCGCGCTGCTGCTGGTACTCCTCCAGCTCGGCGCCCTCGAGCCTCACCCGCCGCCGCACCACCAGCTCCAGGGTCCTGTTGTTCTCAGTGTGTAGGACTCACTTGACGGTGTTGTTGAGCTTGGCGCGCTGCTGCTGGTACTCCTCCAGCTCGGCGCCCTCGAGCCTCACCCGCCGCCGCACCACCAGCTCCAGGGTCCTGTTGTTCTCAGTGTGTAGGACTCACTTGACGGTGTTGTTGAGCTTGGCGCGCTGCTGCTGGTACTCCTCCAGCTCGGCGCCCTCGAGCCTCACCCGCCTCCGCACCACCAGCTCCAGGGTCCTGTTGTTCTCAGTGTGTCGGACTCACTTGACGGTGTTGTTGAGCTTGGCCCGCTGCTGCTGGTACTCCTCGAGCTCGGCGCCCTCGAGCCTCACCCGCCTCCGCACCACCAGCTCCAGGGTCCTGTCTCCGCCGTTCTCGATCAGGTCGCGCGCCAGCGTACCGGGCGAGGTTCTGTCGATGGAACAAATTATTCAAGGCTCCTTATCCGTCCAAAAATGCTGATTGTTCTAGACATTTTTCTTTATGATAAAACATGTTAATGGCCACGCGTCACAAAAAAATGGTAAAAAAATAGGAAAATTATATTTTACTTTAAATTTCTGTCTTAATAGTGTACAAACTTTTTGAGAAATGCTCTTATTCATTTATTTAAGAGTCCGCAGCAAGCTCGATTCTTCATACAAACGTAGTTACGTCCTTATTTTAATATAACATGTCACATTATCATGAAATTCTCTAAATATAATGAGATAAGATATATCTAGGGCTAAAACTAGTTTATGACTCTTGAAATGTTAATAGAAAGAAAATAGAGCGAGTACAAGTTTTGCATTTTTAGACCCCAGAAAGTTGTTCAGTTTGGCGGCATACTACGACCAAAATATAGTTTAGATTGAAGTCAAAACCTATTTCCGGTGTCGATTAAACTATGCAGTTTGATAAGAAAAAAGATTTATCAAAATTGATCTCGTAGTTTTAAAATGAGAGCGTAACTACGAAAACCTTAAAATAAATTACAAAAAATTGTTGCGAAACTGCAGCGAATTACTCTAGCACGGGGAACGGTCCGGGGGGGCGGCGGTAAGCACCGCCCTTATCATAGCTACTCCTAGCCAGCCTCGCGCAACTCTCAAGGTAAAAAACGATCGACAACGGCTGTATGAAACGGAGGTGAATTTTTTACCTAAGTTTGAAAGAACGTTGAAACCTACAAAGCATTAGATAATTGGCGACAATCGAATTTAGGCGGGTTGTACTTCAGCCGCCATTTTTGTCCGCCATGCCATGTTAGATGACGTTTCTATTTTGTTGTGTAGTCTGTCACTTCTGTCAAGGTTCTGCGATCTTTTCAAATAATTCAAATTTCACAAATAATCTAATAATTTGCATTCTTTGGGTGTAGTGGTCGTCTAGAAGGTACACAAGACAATCACAATTGCAAAAATGAGTGGATTGAAAAGGAAAAAGTGCGAAATATGCAGAATGAAAACGTGTCGAATGGACGGTCAAAAAAGACTATTCATGGCAAGATTTCCACCGTTCGAAGATCGGTAAGTAAAAAATATACTTAATTACTGCGTGTTATAACCATGTTAATCGTAAGTTTCATTGAAAACTTGGTATTTCGGGTAAAATAATACATACCCTTATACGTATGTAAACAATAGTGCTGTATGTAAGTTTTATCGATAATTTTCATTTGAAGTGAAAAATACTTGGGTAAACACGGAATATCTTTCTTCAAGCAAAAGCCTATTGGTATGTGTACTTATACAAAAGTGTGCACTTGAATACAGCTGTTAAAGCCGTCTCAGATGAGAGGATAAGACATTATTATCACTACTTTTTATGCCAGTTTGAGTTAGATTATGGTCACAGAAATATTTTACGAAAAATCTTCAATGGACTATGAATGGTACGGTTTCATCTGGACAAACAGATTCATTTTTACTCTGTAATTTTCTGTTTACCCTGTATTATTTGTGTTGCAGAACTTCCAACCTGGAGCACAGACTGGAGTGATGAAACGGCTTTTTTCGTCTATGTTTATCAGCAAGCCAAGCAAAGTTTGAACGAAATAAAATTATTTGCACACTTGTTTTTTTTTATGAAGTCAGTAACCTAAAGTAAACCAAATGTTTACATTGAAGCGAAATATTGAATGATTTAAATTACCGGAAAGCCGTTGGAGACGCGGGTGCGAATGCGAACCCCGCCTGAACCATTTTTTTTAAATACCGATATCGATATCGATAATTCGATAATTTGTGTAACATGTGACATCCCTATTTTGTTCTTGATGTTGGCATTATGTCATGAGTTGACACTGACACTGATATCGTTTGCGGCTTCATATTGGCAGTATGTTTCGCCCCCGTTTCATACTAATGCGAGTTCACGCTTTTTGTATGGCACTCCCGTCTCTTAAAACGTAGTGATTACATACTCTTTGCTCCTAGCGCGCTCTCGCTTTACTGCTAGCGCCCTGTCTTCCTCTAGGTGAAACAACAACATTTTAAAGCGTAAGCGCGCGATCTCAACGCGGAGTTGAGCGGACCTTGCTGCGGACTCTTAAATGTATAATGTAATTGGTTAGCAAAATAAATGTATCTTCTTCTTCAATAGGAAGACTACTTGTGCTACGTAGTGACAGGCTACAGACCTGGCTGTGAGCACGATGGAGTGCTGCGGGTTCGGGGCCCACTGCAGGAACAGGTCCCTGGCGAAGCCGCGCTCCAGGTCGGGGAAGGAGGCCAGCACCACCTTGGGCCCTGAAGCTACACCACTAGTGACAGGCTACAGACCTGGCTGTGAGCACGATGGAGTGCTGCGGGTTCGGTGCCCACTGCAGGAACAGGTCCCTGGCGAAGCCGCGCTCCAGGTCGGGGAAGGAGGCCAGCACCACCTTGGGCCCTGAAGCTACACCACTAGTGACAGGCTACAGACCTGGCTGTGAGCACGATGGAGTTCTGCGGGTTCGGTGCCCACTGCAGGAACAGGTCCCTGGCGAAGCCGCGCTCCAGGTCGGGGAAGGAGGCCAAGACCACCTTGGGCCCTGAAGCTACACCACTAGTGACAGGCTACAGACCTGGCTGTGAGCACGATGGAGTTCTGCGGGTTCGGGGCCCACTGCAGGAACAGGTCCCTGGCGAAGCCGCGCTCCAGGTCGGGGAAAGAGGCCAGCACCACCTTGGGCCCGGGCGCGCGGAGCACGTCGGCGACGGAGTGGCAGAGCTGCAGGTGCCGCAGCGCGAACGGGTTGCTGCGCGCGCCCTCGAACGCGCGCGTCAGCTTGTCGCTCATCCATTCTATCTGTTAACGACAACGACAATGCTTTAATGCACACGAGGCCGGACTTAGCCGGGCCCCTAGGCACTTGGCTTTAGGGGCCCCCTCCCTTATCAAGTTATCATCATCATCATGATATCAGCCGATAGACGTCCACTGCTGGACAAAAGCCTCCCCCAAAGTTCTCCACAACCCTCCACATCCACTTTCTACCCGCGATCTTAACCGAGTCGTCGGTCCACCTTGTTGGAGGCCTTCCAACGCTGCGTCTTCCGGTCCGCGGTCGCCACTCAAGAACCTGTCTACCCCAACGGCCATCGATTCTACGAGCAATAAGCCCCGCCCACTGCCACTTAAGTTTGGCGACTGTCTGAGCTATATCTACAACCTTGGTTCTCTTGTGTATCTCGTCATTTCGAATTCGATCCCGCAAGGAAATTCCGAGCATAGCTCGCTCAATTGCCCTTTGAGTAACTGTGAGCCTTGTTATGAGGCCCATTGTAAGCGACCACGTTTCAGTGCCGTATGTCATCACTGGCAACACACATTGGTGAAGAAAAAGGTGCCCAATAATACAGTGAATAAAGGATTTTGACCTTACAAACGGTCTGGTAGTTTTGAATTTTTGATATGTTGTCTAGGATGGTTAGTCAGTGTTTAAAATGCAAAATGCACAATTCCCCCCCCCTCCGCGCCCGCCGCCATATTGAAAAAACCGGCACTCTCTTCATATTTTTGCTCATATCTTCCTTTAGGAGCATTTTAGCTAAAAGAAAGCTTCGACAATGTTATAGAGAGTTAAATTTACTACATTTTCCATTTTATATTTTGTTTCTAGGACAGATAGTTACGGAGATATGCACATTTAAAAAAACTTATGAAATTGCTATTTCCAACTGAAAAACAAACTTCTGGATTATATCTTCGTTTAGGAGCATTTTAGCTAGAACAGTGCTTGGGCAATTTTGTAGAGAATTAAATTTACTATAATTTACATTTCAAATTTTGTTTCTAGGACAGATAATTACGGAGATATGTAAAAAATAAAGTCACATTTTCCGAAAATGTATGTAAAAATGGACATGAGTTTTATAAGCAAATATATTTCCTACATCTTTTAATTTGTCCTAGACTAGTCCGTAACTGAATGACAGCGTTCTTTCGGAAAATTCGACATTTCCTGTTTTTTAAATGTGCATATCTCCGTAACTAACCGTCCTTGAAACAAAATTTGAAGTGTAAATTATAGTAAATTTAATTCTCTACAACATTGCCCAAGCTTTGTTGTAGCTAAAATGCTCCTAAGCGAAGATATAATCCAGAAGTTTGTTTTTCAGTAGTAAATTGCGATTTTTTACGTTTTTTTAAATGTGGATATCTCCGTAACTATCTGTCCTAGAAAAAAAATATAAAATGGAAAATGTAGTAAATTTAACTCTCTATAACTGTCGAAGCTTTCTTCTAGCTAAAATACTCCTAAAGGAAAATATGAGCAAAAATATGAAGAAAGTGCCGGTTTTTTCAATATGGCGGCGGGCGCGGAGGGGGGGGAATTGTGCATTTTGCATTTTAAACACTGACTGACCATCCTAGACAACATATCAAAAAATCAAAACTACCGGACCGTTTGTAAGGTAACACATAGTACTTTTAGTCTCTATTCACCGTATTACAAAGTTAGAACATTATTATCATACCTGTGCTAACTTTGGGCACCGATACTAAAATGATGTAGCAAAATATTTTATCGACAAAAAATATATCGATGTTACTGTCAAGATCTAAATGTTAACACCATATTTTTTTTCTCATCTTTTTAAATAAAAACAATAAAACGTCTATTATTCGTCTATTTTAAAATAGATTTCATAGTAAGTATACGGTATAAAAGATTGCCGTCTAGATAACAATATTAACTTTATCAGACATGATATCGATTTTTTTTATAGCAATCGAAAATATTCAATGATCACATGTATTAATATATTTATATATCGACATATTTTTTATCGATATCAAATCCCTATGAACGTGCCCCGAGTTAGCACAGGTATGATTATTATGGTGTAAGTCCTGCTTCTGGGTGGGGCCCCTAGGCCCGGGCCTTGTGGGCCGAGGGGTAAATACGGCACTGATTGATTGCACACCAATAAAAGTTTACAAAAGGAAACAAGACAAATACAATGTATAAATAACGGTAGTCAAAAGGCAACAGGGTGAACAAAGAATAGTTATTTACGATACAAGTGTGGAAGGTAGATGATTTCAGACGAGTGTGATTTTTAGTCACGAGCGAGGTACGAGCGCGTGATTAAACAAACACGAGTCGGAAATCATCTTACACACGAGTTCCGTACAAAACTTTACTATGCATGTACGAGTTTACATTGGAAAAAAAGTGTTTTGATTTGATTTATCCAACAAGAAGCCAACGTTCACATTTTTTACTTCTTCAATAACATTTTACGGGTTTAAATTCATGATTCGTCCCTTTATCTCGCCATTATTTCAGCAGATTTGCACAAAACAACTTCAAAATAAACTAGACATCAATAATAAATGGCGGAGTTATTTGTAAACCGCGCTCGACATAATCTACTACTGCGCATGTGCAATAGTAGATTGTACAACAAGTGCATAAAACGCACCATTTTACACGAGACGTTTATCATCATGAATATAAAGTAGAGTGTAAAATGCGTTTTGTGGACGAGTTGCACACTCTACTTTTCACTTCGATTGCGAGGAAATGAAACTGGATCATGTAAATATTGTACTTAAAAACAAATTTAAATAAAATTTAAAGTTACATTAGAGCAATGAGAAATATTTAAAGTAATAGTTTTTCCTGGCATATTTAAACATTTATTTTATTTATTTATTTATTTATTTATTTATTTAGGAGAACCAACAGCTTTAACAATTTTGAGTAAACTTAAATATAATAGAAAGCAGGGAAGCCAATTACAGGATCTCACGGATAGAAACAATTTAACTAATCTTAAATTAAAGTGCGACACTCATCACTTCACATCATCTCACCTTGTATAGAAAAAGTATATAAAAAAATAATAAGAAAATGGTAAACAATACACTACACTACACGAGCTCTAAAAATGGCAACGTATATTTTAAGCCCAGGCGGGTGAACGACTATGTAACACGTCTAGTTAAAGCACCTTTTCACCAAACTTTGTCTCACAGAAGGAATTTTACAGTTAAATATGTCGATATCCAGTTCCTTCGCTAAATTGTTCACGCTACGACTTGCACGCGTCAGAAAACTATTTTGTCTGTAATTGGATGATGCAGATTTAAGAGATATGGGAGGAAAATGCCGTTTAGAACGAAGGGGAGTATTGAATGAGAGGTTCTCAAGCAACTCAGGGCAATCAGTGACGTCGCTTGTAATGTTAAGAATAAAGGTTATATCAGCTATCTCACGTCGTTTTTGTAGAGGAATTAGGTGATGTTTCTTACATATATCAGTGTAGCTAAATGTACTATAATTAGATTTAAGTTTAAAACACAAGTACTTTAGAAATTTTTGCTGGACACGCTCTATTCTGTCGATGTATTTGCTATAACAAGGATTCCATACTTGCGAAGCGTATTCCAGTTTACTTCTCACATAGGAGCAGTAGAGAACTTTTAACGTTTTCGCTTGAGTAAAGTGAGTCGAGTTACGCATTATGAAGCCTAGCGCCTTAAAAGCACCGCCGACGATACTGTCTATATGCCTGTCAAAAATGAGTTTAGAATCATGTACAACACCGAGGTCTCTCATTTGCGTGACCTTTTCTAGCGGCTGGCCTTTCAATGCGTAAGAAGTAGGAATTAAGTTGTGCTTGCGAGAAAGAGTCATTGCATAGCATTTAGATGGGTTCAATTCCAACTTATTAAGCCGGCAATACTCATCGAGGCGACTGAGGTCTGCCTGCAGTAATAGTGCGTCATGGTTAGATTTTATCCTTAAATAAATTTTCATGTCATCAGCGAAACAAAGAAGTTTAGAGTGAATAAAACATTTACTTATATCATTAACAAACACGTTGAATAACAGAGGTCCGAGCAGAGACCCTTGAGGGACCCCACTGGGAACTGTAACCCACCCTGATATATAATTATTTATGACGACTGCCTGAGATCTATTTTCTATGTAGGACGAGAACCACCTTAACAGATCGCCACTTATTCCTTTATTGTACAATTTTGAAATCAGTATACCGTGATCAATTTTATCGAACGCCTTGCTATAGTCCGTATAAATGACGTCCACTTGACAGCCACTATCCATAGCTTTAGTAATATATTCATTTAATAATACAAGATTAGATACCGTGGACCTACGCTGAAGGAAACCGTGTTGATTGAGACTGAAAGAATTCTTTAAGGCTTCATAAACCTGTCCGTTAACAATTTTTTCTAATACTTTAGATATAATGCGCCGACCCCAAATAAATGGGATAAGGGCAAGCGAATGATGATGACTTTAGATATAATACATAATTTAGAAATAGGTCTATAGTTGGTAACATCATTTTTGGGTCCTTTTTTATGTACCGGAGTAACATAGGCTGATTTCCACAACGATGGTAAGGAACATTCGGAGAAGGATCGCCTGAAAAGCAAGACAATGGGCCATGTCAAGGTTTTCGCGCAGTTAATCAAGAACTGGGCAGGCAGCTCGTCGGGGCCGGCAGACTTGGAGGGATCTAGTTTCAGTAATATGTTTGTAACAATAGTAGGATCAACCTCAATACTATTTATAGATGTTGTTGAATCGAGACAAGAATTGGATGGGCGGCTATTGTCGGCACCATTCGGAGATGAGAAAGTGGAGGAAAAATAGTCAGAGAATGCATTACAAATTTCAGAACCTGTATTGACCAACTTACTACCATATTTTAAGCTACTGGGCAAGCTATGGGAAGTTGAGCGCGATTTAACGAACGACCAAAACTGCTTTGGACACTTTTCAATATTACTCTCGACACGATCTATATATGTATTATAGCATTCTCGCTCTAATTTCCCTACTCTATCCCTTAATATATTATATGCGTTTAAGTCGCTTATATTATTATATAGTTTATATTTCTTTAAGTGTTTGTACTTTTCTTTTAAAGCCTTTTTCAAAGGCAAAGAGTACCAAACAGGGTATGAGTCACGATTAATTATCTTACTAGGTATAAATTTATCTCTAAGGTGTTTAAAGGTTTCATAAAAGAAATCAACAGATTGATCTAGTGTTCGACATGAAAACTCATAATCCCAATTTATAGTTAGTAACTCGTTATTAATAGAGCTATAATCGCCCTTATTATAAAAATACTTAGTTTGCGGCGCCGGCTGCAGAGGTTCAATCACGATGTACTTAATACGAATAATCAGTGGTAAGTGATACGGGTCAATAGGCACAAGTGGATTTTCACACTCGGTAACACATGCAGTATCGTTGGATAATACTAGATCCAATATTTTTTTAAATCTGTTGAAGATCCCGTTGTATTGATTGAGATTAAGCGTCTCAAGGTCGTCAATAAAACCGCACTCGTCACCACTAACGTAACCCGATGGAACCATTACCGAATAGCTGGCCGTCCAAGTAATATTACTCATATTGAAATCGCCAATTATTAAATATTTATCATTTGGGTAGTCCAATATCACGGAACTTAAACTGTTTAAGAAATTGGTTAATTGCTGCGAAAATGTATTACCGTTATTTTGTTTACATAAGTACAATACGCATAGATGGACATTTATCGGCCTATTGCAGGTGTCTTTAATTGACAACGAAATCCAAAGATCCTCCGCCGAGGACTGATAAGACGGCTGCGGGGTAACGGTTAACTCTCGGCGAGTGGCGATAAGTACACCTCCGCCGCGGCTCTGCCCAGCCAAACTAAGATCACGATCCCTTCGCCAGACAACGTATCTATTATCAAACAATTCTGAATCAAGTATTCCATCCACTAACCATGTCTCCGTCAATATTATGATGTCAAATGTGGCCAAAGCAAGGTTCCGATAGAATGTAAGTGTTTTAGAACGAAGTCCCCTTACATTTTGATAATAAATAGAAGGATAACCATTAATTTTTGAAATATTATCATCCATTTATAATGAATAGCAAACCTGAATTATCTCCATGTAAGTAATAAAACTGCATCATCGAACACAACGATAACTTAACCGCGTACAGAAAAACAGTTCGTGAATATAACTTAAAATTGTGCAATTTAATATTCATGCCATAAGCGGGAAAGAGCAAATAATTTCGCATATCGTTTAATGCGTGCGAATGAAGGAGACAAGCGTACTCATTAGGGCAAGTAGCGATAAGGCCGAGCGCGAGACAAAGGAGGTAGAACAAAGTATGAATATGCCAGGCGGCGGTGCTCAAACTTGCGTGACTTACCTTAAGATAAGATAAGATAGATAAGATATTTATTGAATAATAACTTATTTTACAGTAATAATAACTATAGCCTAAGATATTCTACATGGCAAAAAATTACATGCGCCTGAACTAGGATTCCCTGTGTTTCAGGCATAAAGAGGACTAACTTATTAACAATTTCTTAAATAAATAATCATAAACACATTAAATGATAAATTATAGATCGGATACAATAATATTTAATTAGAATGAATACAAGAAAATCAACTTAGAACAATCAGTAACTTCTCTGTATCTTCGTATGACATATTTTGTAGTGCTTCCCGGAGTGTTTTCTTAACATTTCGCGTAGCTGAGCGGATATATATCCAGCTTCGTATTAAGCCTACTGTACAGGAGAGGACCCAGCGAAACAAAAAATCTAAAACAGAAGTGACTCCTTCGAATAGTTTTAGAGCAAACAATATCCTTGCGCCGTTTATTAGTATACTCAGTGCTATAAGGGATTGCAGCGTGCTGTTTTAGGACCGTGCTTAGTATAAATAGTTGCCGAACGGTTAGTACTTCACAAGACTTATAAAGAAGGTTAGTAGGGTAGAGGAAAGGACGGGAAGTGGAAACCTTTAGAATTGCTCTTTGAGCTCTTTCTAAGTTTAATAATGTAGTTTTGGCCAGGCCGCCCCATGAGGAAATGCAGTACGTTAATATCGATTCACATAGGGCAAAATAGACTCGCTTGATTAACTGTGGGTCCGCAAATGAACGCAGTTTTTTGAAAACAAATATCAACTTACGAACTCTATTGCATAACGCTGCTATGTGATATTTAAAAGAGAGAGTATCATCAATTATTATTCCTAAATACTTAATTTTGGTAACTGCGGCTATATCTGGACATTTGCATTGTGTTTTATTGGGGTCCTTACAGTTGTGCGAGTAGAGCTTGGGATTATTTGGTGCTAAATTAGATTTGCGCATGGAAAACTTTATGTAGTTAGTTTTGTCCGAATTAAGTGTAAGTAGATGCTGTTGAAGCCAGTTATTGACAGTGCTCAAGCCTCGTTGCGCATACGTATAAACTGCCTCTATTGTTTTTGCAGAAAAAAGTAGAACAGTGTCATCCGCGTAGGAAATAATTTTGCCGCTATCCACTTTCAAATTACAGAGATCATTAATATAAATTAAAAACAGTGTAGGGCCTAGTATACTTCCTTGGGGAACCCCAAAACAAGTGTTTTTCAGGTCAGAGCTGACAACATTGTCTATTTTTATGCATTGAGTGCGCTCATCGAGATAGTTTGCGAAAAGTTTGAGTTGGGTGCCTCTTACGCCTATTGCTTCAAGCTTGTGTAGTAGAATGGAAACAGAGACGGTGTCAAAAGCTTTAGCAAGGTCCAGAAATATACCTATTGTCTGGTTGCCCCTGTCAAGTTCCTGAACTACGTGGTCAGTCAATTCATGGACCGCATCGGCAGTTGACAATTTAGAGCGAAAACCAAATTGGGTTTTTGACAAGATAGAATGTTTTTCCAAATATTGGACAAGTCTATTATTGATAATTTTTTCGAGGATTTTAGATGTGGATGGTAGAAGAGAAATGGGTCTATAGTTCGTTATTTCGTCTTTAGCGCCGGATTTGTATACAGGAACAATGACAGCTTTTTTCAGACATTTAGGAAAGATTCCTTCTGAGAGGCATTTTCGAAAGACCTGCGTGAGTGGTGGAACCAGGATGTGCTTGAATTGTTTTAAAATTTTATTTGAGATACCATCCCAACCAACCGCGGAATCGTCTTTTAAGCCCATAATAATTCTTTCAACCTCTTCTTCATCAGTATTTAATAACACAAATGACTTTAAAGTACTGAAGTTGATTGAAGATAAGTTATGAGGAGGAGCAGGAAAATCTTTCTTTACTTTTTCTGCTAGGTTTTTACCTTAACTACAATATAAACATATATTACACACACAAGCGCAACAAACAGCACAAAGCGCATACTAAATAAATACAATAAATTGCGAAAACACCAATTTAAAACAACTTGTTTAAATCGCGTTTAGAGTTTATAATGTGAACTTCGGAATTATCGTCTTTTCGTACGTGAATCTTACAGTATCGAACCCACACATGTATGTAACCTTTTGGTTTCAGCGTTGATTTAGTAAGCGTTAGTAGTTTCTTATTTTCGGGTGTAAGATGATCGTTTAGGTAAACATTGTGAGTATTGCCCTCAAAGCCAAGATCCTCCGCTGTAATAGTTTTCTTGAGTCTCGCTGAAGCTATAAAGTTTTCTTTTATGTAGCGGTTGGTAAAGTTCACAATTATTAATTTTTCTTTCGAATTATGAATTGGAACTCTCGATATGTAGTTTATACAGTTTTTGTCAAAGGTGTAGTTGACCACAGAACAAAGCTTCCCCAAAATGGCAAATAAGTTTTCGTTCTTTTTGAGCGGTATCCCCTTCATCTCAACGTTGTTGAGACGCATCAGCTGCTCGTTACGGGTAAAGTTTTCTTTTAGCTGATGTATTTCCGTGGTCAGGGCCTGAACTTTATCCTGTATCGCATCCAATTCTGGAATTTTGTGCTCCACAGCAGCTATGCGTGATGTACATTCGTCCAGCTTTGCACTTGTGAAATTGCAGGAGTCTTTAACTTCGGAAAGTTCCGTTTTGAGGGTTTCCATTTTTCGAACCAGCCCTGGAAGACATGCGAGATGTTGCTTCATTTCCCTTAGTTCGTTCATAATTGTATCAAGATCCGTATTTCCGGCCTGAACCAGCTTGGAGGGTTTTACCGGGACCGAGGTTGTGTTAATTTGAGGCTGTTTTGACGTTGACTGTTCCACTAAGATCGGCGCTGTAGGTTTTGCCGGGATCGGGGCTGCGGGTTTTGCAGAGGCCGTTGAATTTTGTTTGGCTGGAGCCGACGTTGTTTGTTTGGCTGCAGCCGGCGACGCGTCTCTCTTGCAGTTCAGACACTTCCATGCTGCTCGTCGGTCTGCTCCTAGTTTTCTATACCCTTGTTCCGATATATTTGCGCAACAATAGCCTATGTCCCTCTTACAAGCCAGAGAACATTTAAAACATTTATTTGTTCATTAAACGAAATAAAACAAAGAGACAATGAAGTTCTAGTTCTGTTCTATTATGAAGCTTTAAGTTTTTTTTTTTGTTATCTGTTTATTAACACTTTCGCTACCAGGAACCCGCCTGGTAGGCACTCGTAATCATTGCTCAGATGCCGGTCTCGTATTTTTGCTTAAAAAGCTACCCACCTAGCGGGCTCTCGGTTTCTGGGGTAGGGTTAAATTTTATATCTGGTTGCGAAAGTGTTGGAACTTTGATCATTGTTATTATTATGTCAGCTAAAACCCGTTCCAGACCTTCCGATTCTATCCGATTTATCGGAAGAAATCGGATAAAGTGTAGTGTATTAGATCCTAACAATTGCACTACACATTATACGATTTCTTCCGATAAATTCCTTCCGAAAAAAAAAATTTTTCGTGTGGCTGTTGGACCGATCGCCTTGGTCTTCGACGACGATTTTACTTTATGCTCTAGAGCATAAAAAGCGATTTTAGGTCGCCTACGCACAGCATAAAGTCGAACTTTTAGAGCATGAGAAGTGAAAAAGTATTTTTCACCTCACTCGCTCGGAAAACCTCCGTTTATAGGGCGAAATCTGCGTGCAAAAGTCTATTTTATCCGCTAGCGTGCAAAAGTCATTTGAATTTCGAACACGACGATTTTGATTCTCTGTGGTGCATGTAACTTTTTTATATTTAAGACTCCTTCAACGCGTGACTGATTTCATCAGTCGATAAATCTCCGAATAACCAATCAACGCACGTGAATAAAGAGCGATCTGGTCAGGCCGGCTAATATCATATGTACGTTTGAATAATTCTTTAAAAAAATATATACCTACAATATCACGTCCAGAAACCTGGTTCGTAGTTACAGATTTTTAAATTTTTATTTTTCGTACACTTTATTATAGCATAAGTTGAATATGTTTATATATATAGTAAGTAATTCAGTTTCATTTACATATTTTGACTAGTAAATATATTAAATACAACACAATTTTTTATATTTATTTGTTATTAAAGTTGGAACATATAAGAGTGTAATTTCTGAACGCACCCGAGAAAAAAAATAATAATTAAAAAGTGGAAAGTTTTCACAATTCATGTAAACAACGTAAATTTGTTCTGTGGAGAATACATACTGTAGTCTTACTTTATATCGAAAACAAGAAAGTTAAGCCCAATTTGGAGTATTTATTCAATGCTAAAAGCCTGCATTTCAACGAAAAAGGATTTGTTATAAATATTTGGAGACGATAAGTAATTTACCGAAACTATTGGCGTATTTAAAGAAGATAAAGCCGAAATAATCTTGTTCGGATCCCATCGTCCAATAAAATAACTTCCAAAGCTATGGAAGTTATGGAAAATACTTCCGAGTCGCCAACTAATCCTTCCCAGAATGCCATTCTCCCACATTCACAACGAATGTGTCAAGTAGTTTCAGAAACAAATATAATATTACAGTGCTTAAGAAAAACTGAACGATAAAATATACACGACGATAATACAAATTACGGCCATATTACTTTTAATTTTTAATATGTGTGCTTCTCTCGTATTTATTTGGTTTGGATTTGAGTGTGTTATGTTTTAAATTGGACGTGTTAAATAGAAGGCAAAATTAAATATGATTATTTTTATGTTTTAATTGTTTTTCTTGAATCTTGCATTTTCCTCACTGTAGTGAGGTGAAAAATTGTGTGTTCCGCATGGCTGCAAAATTATTTAGCTTCTCGTGTCTTGAAACCCTCGCTACGCTCAGGAATCTATCTTTGAACCATTCGCTTCGCTCATGGTTCAATCTTAGATTCCTTCGCTCGCTCAGCTTTCAATTTCAACACTCGCGCCAAATAACAACTTTGCAGCCTTGCATAACAAATAACTATTTTTAATATTCGTCTTATGTCAAAATGGCACAAGCGCGTGTACATTCAGCCAAATTTATTTAATGAATAACGATTTAAAGTTCGTTTATTAATCAAATTTTATATCTAATGTAATTAATGACGTGTTAAATGAATTAATTAATGAAATATTGGTTTTATTGTACTTTTATACATGATAATAATCGGTATTTGATATATTTATCAAACTTTTTGTAAATAATAAAACCTCTTTGTGTCAGGCTGTCAGATACGGCTAGAAATTAAAAAAAAATTAAAAGTAAAAAGCACTAGTGTGGAAAAGTAGTACTTTCCGCACAGTTTGAATGCCTAGAATACGCTCTTTTCGAGCACATGCATTGTAAACCAATAAGTAAAACCAGTGGATCTGTGAGCTGTAGACGCGAGTATTTCTAAATTGTTGAAATTTGTTATTTCTATGGTTCTGTACACGAAGGGTAAACAACGGGACCCCATTACTAAGACTCTGCTGTCCGTCCATCTGTCTGTCTGTCTGACTGTGTCTCATGAACCGTGATAGTTACACAGTTGAAATCTTCACAGATAATGTATTTCTGTTGCCGCTATAACAGCAAATACTAAGATAAATATTTAAGGGGGCTCCCATACAACAAACGCGATCGGTTGCGTTAACTTTGCACCTCATTCGCATCCGGCACCATACAGACCAGGTGCAAACTTAACCCAGCCAGTTAAGATGGGATTTTATATATTCAACGGGATATCTCTGCCATTTTCAAATATACAAATAAAATTCTATGTAATTGACGAATGTTCGCATTGTTGTTCCGGTGTGGGGGTAAGATAGCCGGTGAAATTACTAGCATAGAGGCATTCTATCTTCGTCCTCCGGGTAGGCAAGCACTTGTGACTCCTCTGGTGTTGCAGGTGTTTATGGGCGACGGTAATCGCTTTCCATCAGGCGATACGTTTGCTCGTTTGCCCCTATGACATAAAAAAAAAAAAAAAAAAAAAATCTACTAAGAAAATTTCATGACAATCACTTGAGAAATGCGACCTCTAGGCAAAAACAGCAAACCAACTGAAATCAGAACATCCAAACATCCGAAATTTGGGCTAAGCGAAACGGAGATGCTTCACTCGTTCGGTCAATTAACAGAGTGGCAAGGATAACTAAGTGACGTAGAATTGTTTGATCTATACTTGATGTCTCAACAAGGCGACGTGAAAGATATCTATGTACAAATACCAAAAATCGTAACTAGGAAAAATATTGTTCTAATAATTCGTGTGATATCGTGATTATTATTATTTGTATTATCGACTATGACCTGACCGAGGTTCTAATTATGCTGACGCTGACAATGCAATAACGTACCTAATTAAAAGTTAATCAGCTATATTATGTCGTATAAAAAATAATATATATGTATATAGAGTATAATAGTTTTATAGTATAATTGTAAACAATTACTTTGACACTCAGAATATAAATTGTACGCGTTTTAATCTATTTCTTTAGTAATATTTATTTTTGGTAATTAAATGAGCTCTCTCAAAACCTGAGATGCAGTATCTTTCTAGTTCAGGCACAAGTATTAAGTATGTTCTGTGTAAATGTAAGACTTTTTATGCTAATTGTTATTGTTATGTTTTTTATTAATAAAGAGTGTTATTATTATTATTATTTTATTACCAATCGATATGAGATATTACTTTGCAAACTTAACGCAGTCAGACTTTATGATAACCGTGTCATACATAGAACTCTTGTTCAATGGACACCACGCTACTGGTTGTGGGAATCTGTCCCACCAGCTTGCTTATTTAGGGAGATTGATCACCATCCTCTATTGCTACTGAAGATAAAATAAAATCTACCCAGGCTTGCCCTGAGTTTTCAAGCGACCACTGATGGAAACTGAGATTTTCTCACCTGCGACTTGGCGAACTCCACAACGTTGTAGCTGACATTGGACAGCAGTAGGAGTGTGTAGGCGACCAGGCCAGAGTCCTTGTTCCGCCAGAGCTGGTCTAACATATGCGCTAGCTCCAGAACTCGGCCGGCTGTGTCGGTGCACACAAGCACGCTGCCCCCTCCCCGCAGTGTGCTTAGGATTGTTGCTGTAATAATGGATAAGCTTTTTTTATTGAGTTAAGGGTGAAGACCAAAAAGTTTACCACCTTAAATCACTCAATTAATATTTGTATCAAAGTTTCCGTTGTGCGACGACAGTTAACCTTCCAATAACGTACCTTAAGGTTCTATTAATTTTAAGGTTCCTTATTGCTGTTAATTTATGTCGCACAACGGAACTTATTCCAATCGCTTTTATTTCCTCGTTTTGTATGGCTAACTACGCCTTAGTTTCATACAACTTTTTGGTCCTAATCCTTAACCCCTCGAGCATGTTAGTATAACACGTGTGATACTAATGTTTTTGTCATTATGTAACTTATTTTATCAAATATTAGGGTACGAATTATATGGGCATACAATCTAACATATTGCTCCATAGGTTAAATAGCAAAATCCGAGATAAGAAAACCATGTAATCGTTTGGATCAATTGGAATTGTCTCTATTGTGTAAAAAGATTATGTTATCCCTATACTGCATACGAAGCTATATATATATAGATATAGCAGACAATAAATTCGACTTAGTGTCAAAGGAAGATACTTGTACAATATTAAACAGTTTGCTAGTTTAATCCTTACTCTTTAGGGTTGTATTAAGCGGTTTACACTCACATGAAATTGTCAGGAACGGCCCAAAATGTTGATACAAAAAATTATAGCTTAATAAGCGTCAGTCTGGCCCAGGGATAGTGGCGTTACAATTTTATTTCATATAGCAATTCAAAACATTGTTTAAAGGAATGCTGCTCAAGCTTACACTTAGTGTTAAAGAAAGATATAGCGGCAAACTGCGGCTACGAAATGCTACTTTTAAAGGAAAGGCGTTATAAGTACTGTTTATGGCCGCAGTCCATAATGCATACAAAACCCACTGGTTCCCATTGTCTGATAGAACAGAGCGAAGTGAGTTCGGTCTTAATAAAGGATTCCTACTATACTTGTACAATGTTAAGCAGTTTGCTAATATAACTTACTCATCAGCTTCTCATCTCTCAATCTCCTTCTTGGCTGCACATAATCCGCATTCATGGCTCCAAGCAGTAACAGAGACGGTCTCATGAGCCTCTCGATCTCACAGCCGTTGAGATGGCGCTCCTTTTTATGGTTGAAGTCGGGAGCATACACAATGTCTTCTTCGCCGGGGGCGGCGATGCGCCAGATCGTGCCGCCGAGTGTGTGGCCCGCCGGGAGAGGCGTTATGCGGAGCCCTAGGCCTTTACCTGGAATTTTATTATACAGAATAAGAAAGATAATTTATTTGCCAATAACAGTCATCACAAATAACGAGCTCAATATAATGACTGTATGACATTTAACGCTACAGCAAACAATGATAGATCAAAACGAATTAGAATGCGAGTGAAAAGGTAATGATGAAGTTCAAAGTTGTTGTTTAATTTGGTTTGTACATAATGTATGTAACAGAAACATGAGACAGATAGTGGCAACTTATGTAAAAATTTATTTATTTTATTTAAATTATATATAAAATATTTTAGAAGCCAGTAAATTCACAACTTAACAATACAAGTACTCTTTATTGCGCACCCCATAAAACAAATAGGAGATATACACAATTACACATGCAAGAAATTACAATTGGAGTAACCAACAGGCGGTCTTATTGCTAGAGAGCAATCTCTTCCAGACCTTTGGGTAGTGGAGAACTTGAAAATGTATTATGTTATTAGCCGGCGCAAAAGCAGAAAAAAAGGATCACACATAAATGATAATCAAATACAAGAATACCACTAGTGAGCAAAAAAACTGAAAAGTAGCGCAATCTTGTTTAAGAGTCAAATCAGAAATGATTTATTGCTTGATTGTGTGATACAGAGCAGTTGTCACAATCTATGGTCTTATGGCAAAGACTCGCTTTGGGTCCCTAAGCCATTGAGTGAAAAGAACTCACCTTTCATATCGATACTCTGATTATATTTCAACTGCACAATACTATCGAAAGCAGCGTCCACATCGTCCAGCGTAAACAGATCAAACTCCGAGACATTCTTGTGTGCTTGGAACAGATCGTACATGAACATCTGCCCCATCTTGTACACCGGCAAGGTTGCGTAGATGGGGCAGTTGAGGCCGAGTTTGCCCACAGCATATGGAAGAGCTCCGAGGTGCAGTGGATCCGAATGTGAGAGAAGAACTGCGTCTATGCTGTTTACTTGTCTGAAATTAGAAAAAGGTCAAAGTATCATCAAAATGTATTTAGTTATTAAGTCAACCGGGTGGCAGAGTAACAGTGTCGGTAACCAAGAGTCATAGACTCTGGGCACTGGCATTAGCTAAGCCATACACCTTTTCATTGTTTTGTATACTATACAACTGTGCTATTATATATGCTTAAGCCATAACCAAAAATGTACATACACAATGAATAAATGTCTTATTACTATTATTCACTCATTTAAAAAAAAACAATAGAGAATTGCGGGAATCACGATCTATGGACACTCTACTGACAAGGACCCCTTTTGGCAGAAATAACAATAATTATGATGGCTGTTTGCAAGAACACTATAAAATTATTCTTTGAATCAAGACAAATCTGTTTTAAAACAACAATTCATTGATATACATGTTTTTCTCTCTGTAAAATATTGGTACAGAGAATGATGTTTAAACATGTTAAGACAAAATATTTTAGCACTTTAAGAGTACAAAATACATTATGGGGCTGGGGCCATATTTTACTGCAATTTGTGGCCGGCAACTTTGACCATACTTCTCTGACACCCTACATTAGAGGTAGATGCAAATAATGGCCGGCCACAAATTGCAGCAAAACCTGGCCGGTTTAGAAGCCCCTTTAGAAAACTGTGTCACAATTATTTGAAATGATACTAATTTCAGTCACAACAACAAATATACTGTTGAATTTCTGTCCTAAATTGCGTTTTATATTACTCTAAGAAATATTTATTGTATATTTCTAACAAAACGAATGTTTTCTTGAGGAAAAAATAATGCAATCAAAACATAACCTCAAACTGACCTCTTTAGTTCTTTTATGAATTCCATATCGAATTTCTCGTCCCATCCACAATCCAGGAGGAACTTGAACTCGTCCACCTGCAAGACGTAGCATGGCGGGGTCTCGTCTCCAGCCCCGGAAAGGCAGTGCAACTTGATAATCGAAGTCATAGTGCCGGTCGAATAAACGCCGTTCGCAAGTAACTTTTACACTTTTATCATAATTGACCCACACAAAGAATGTAAGCAATTCGTTGGGCTAAATTAGAAACTATTTAGTACGTTCCAGTGTTATATTTAATGAGCAAAACAAGATAATCAAAGCAGCAAACAAATTTGAGTTGGTTATGGTATATTTTTTTCAACACAGCAGACAGCACAACGTCAAATCAAATGAAATGAGTGAAGGGACATTGTGGTCTTGGCGTTGGCGCATTCAGCCAAACAAAAAAAATCCGAAAGTTATTTTTAAGCTATTTAGAGCTATCTTTTGAGCTATCTTTTATACTATTTTTGTAGCAATTTTTTGTTTAAGATATCGAAAATTAGTTGCTATTTAAAAACAAAACTTTCATTTTTGATACTCATCTTTTGACTTTGGTTCCGCACCAACATCACTTGCAGGTGTAGCAGAAGGCTTCCCAATTATGGAGATCCCAGTATCCTCACTACATTGCATCCCAGTGTCAGTGACTAGTCTAACATCCGTGCCCTTCTCCGTACATTTACCGGGTTCCATTCCAAATAGGCACTCGCCTTGAGGCTGGTCGACGTTCCGGGCTTCGAAAAAAGTAAAGCAATACTTAGCCATTATGTAAGTTCCTAAATCTTGACAACCGAAGGTTGCACGTTTTTTGTCTCATGATTGGCCTCCAACAGGGCCTCTGGACCTTAACCAGGCCATCAGTCTGTCTGTATGGCACCAACTCACGCCGACTTTCGGTTAGCTTATGGCTATAGGTGCAATTTCGTTTTTCCTGCTGTAGGTACTTACCTGGCTTTGACATCGCCCGTGCATATCTCTCTTCAATTCGATTCGCTGTGAAGAAAGTATAATAATTATTATTTTCCTTTTCTATAGCAATAGGTACCTTCGGGAAGGCTCTGACGTGCGCCCAGATTTGTCGATAATATGTATCTGTTACTCAATTACAACTACGCACAACATTTTAGTGTTTGTATAGTGCATGCGACTAAAAACTAGCATGCATTAACAAAATCATCATCATCATCATCATCATTTCAGCCATAGGACGTCCACTGCTGGACACAGGCCTCCTCAATTGACTTCCACATGGGCCGGATAGAAGCGACCCGCATCCAGCGAGTCCCCGCAACCCTGACTAGGTCGTCCGACACATAACAAAAACATTAACAAAATAACTAACGCCATTTGATTTTGATTTTGAACTAACGCCAAAATTACTACGTGTTTTGTCCTGCGGGCAAGTACCTAAAATTACGAATAAGAACACTAATTTTAGATGTAAAACCGGTGAAGAGCATGTCGGGCCACGCTCAGTGTAGGGTTCCGTAGTTGCCCATCCTTCACAATAGACGGGCTTAAAACAGCGGTTTTAAGCCCAAGGTTTAAATTACGAGAAAGATTTCAAGCTCTATAAAAAGGTCGTAATCGCCAAAGTAATTACTTGTTACCTTCTGGAAGTTATCGATTGTACGCGCCAGATTGAGCGAAATATTTTTACAGTATGGCACTTAACTTAACTAATATGTGTAACGTTCGAAGTATAAGGACACCGCGCGGCACTTACGTCATTTTAAAGAAAATTATGAATTTTTGCTATAACTCAAAAACGGCTCGACCAATTTTATTCAATATAGTTTTCATTGAAAGTATTTATAAGGCCTCATTTTCACGAATTTTTCCATGACTTTTTGACCCGTGGTTGAAAAGTTAGAGGGGGGGGTGTAGCATATTCTATAAACGTATACAATGTCTGTAAACGCAAGTGTCACGATGACAGCTCGCTCTCTGTCTATTGAGATTTACCTCTGACACGGTACACTTCGCGCTCCAATATCATAATATTAATTTTGTAATATTTCTAAGAAGAATCTTAAAATACAAACCCGAAGACTTTACAACATCGTTTTATTTGAAGTTCATACATGGCGCAGCCGAAAAGGAGTCAAATTCAGGAAGATTAAACTGGATTGGACAAGGTAACCTACAAATCGCTACTGAGTGCACATGTTCGTTAACAGCAAAATGGCTGTAGATTACTAATATTAATTATGAATTTGGAAGAAACAAGTGAAAATTTTACGAAAATGTCTGCCGTCGAATATAAAATGCCCGCGGGCCTCAATTTAGAAGATATTGAAAACTGCTGGCCGCAGTGGCAACGGTTCAAGTTATCTTTTCGCAACTTCGTGCTGGCGGCGGGGTTAGAAAGAATATCAGAAGCCAGAAAAGCAGCAATACTGATTAACTGCGTTGGCCACGGAGCGCAAGAATTATATTTTAATGTCCTTAAAGTGGAAGGCAAGGACAAGTTGGAGGAGGTGATCGAAGTTTTCGACGACTATTTCAAGCCGAAACAAAATGAGATTATTAACAGATTCAATTTCAACAAGCGGAACCAAGAAGAGGGAGAAACGTTTGATACTTTTTACACAGCAATAAGAAAAGTAGCGGAGAACTGCAACTTTGGTGACCAGAAAGAAAAGATGCTTCGGGACAAGATTGTTATTGGTGTTCGGGAACAACGTATCCAACAGAAGCTACTCGAAATCAAGGACCTCACTATGGAGAAGGCCATCGACATCTGCAGGTCTGCGGAGCTGTCCAGAGAGTTTGTGAAGACGCTCAACAACCCGGAGGTGCATGCAGTTCAGACGGGCTGGGCAAAGCAGCA
Source organism: Apotomis betuletana (assembly GCA_932273695.1). NCBI lineage: Eukaryota > Metazoa > Arthropoda > Insecta > Lepidoptera > Tortricidae > Apotomis > Apotomis betuletana. The sequence goes on along the minus strand of OW026316.1, from coordinate 18,299,908 downwards.
GCAGTCGAATAAAGCTAAGTATTTCAGTAATCCTAAAAAGACTATGTCTCAAAATGTTAATATGGAGGGCCGTTATAATAGATGGTTTTATAACTGTAAAAAGTGTAATACCGAGCATGGTCCTAAACAGTGTCCTGCATATGGTAAGGCTTGCTCGAGCTGCAACAGGCTGAACCATTTTAGTGTAGGTTGCAATTTCAATAAGAAACGGGTTGATATTATTAATAACAATGATAATGAAGAGGCCTACAACAATGTTCATGATTTATGACTGTCGAATAACATTACTTATGAGGTTTATTCCATAGATTTGGGAAAAAATGATTGGACCGAGACACTCAGAGTGGAAAATAAAAAAGTTGCATTTAAATGTGACACTGGAGCCCAAATTAATGTTCTGAGTATGAGGGATTTTAAGAAAATTGTCAATGATGATAATGATATTAAAATATCTGAGACAAGAGTAATAATTAAAGTCTTCGGGGGTGGGAAATTGTTCCCTATAGGTAAAGTCACACTAAAAGTTTTTTCTAATGCAGTTAAGAATTATGAAGTCATAACTGAATTTTTAATTGTCAAAGAAAGTGTCAGACCTATCTTAGGATTAGCCTCATTAGTAAAACTGAGGTTATTAAATAATACTAACATTGATACAATTGAGACTGATCATGTTACTGTTAATACTGTAAAGACTGATCTGGTAACTAATAATAATAGTAAAAACTGTATGATTAATAAAAACATCGAACTATTTCAGGGTGTTGGCGAGTTCAAAACGCCACTACAACTGCGTATTCGACCTGACGCTGAGCCTGTGGTGAGACCTCCACGGCGGGTACCCAACTCCCTGAAGCCGCGCCTTGCGGACAAACTGGCAGCTCTGGTGAAACACAAAGTAATAGCTAAGGTAGACCACCCTAAAAGTTTTGTTAGTAATTTAGTGATAATTGAAAAGAAAAATGGTTCACTTAGAATTTGCCTAGACCCGAAGGACTTGAATCAAGTGTTAATAAGAGAGCACCATTTAATACCAACCTTAGATGAGATTGTGCCAAAACTAAGTAATAAGAAGATATTTTCTGTACTGGATCTATCGGATGGGTTTTATAATATTAAATTATCAGATAGTTCAAGTGACTTATGTACTTTTAATAGCCCGTTTGGCTGTTATAAATTTCTAAGGTGTCCCTTCGGGATCTCTGTAGCTCCGGAGGTGTTCCAAAAATATAGTGAAACTGCATTTGGGGACATCCCGGGAGTTATTGTTTATTGTGATGACCTCTTAATTTGTGCTGACACTGAACAGGAACATGACGCAATACTAAACAAGGTGCTTAATAGAGCCAGAGAACACAATGTACGCTTCAATAAAGAGAAATTTCAATATAAATTAAAACAAGTAAAGTATTTTGGCCATATTTTTTCTGAACAAGGCATGCAAATTGATCCTGATAGAGTCAGTGCAATAGTTAATATGAAAAGCCCTAACAACAAAAAAGAACTTCAAATTTTTCTGGGAATGGTCAATTATTTACGAAAATTTATCCCACACTTAGCTAATATTGCAGCACCATTACAACTGTTATTGAAGAAAGATGTTGATTGGCTTTGGACGAAAATTCATGAAGATGTATACACTAATATTAAAAATAAAATCTGTACAGCTCCGGTCCTTCAAAATTTTAATGATAATTTGCCCATTACTATACAATGCGATGCATCTAAAGATGGTCTAGGATGTTGTATACTTCAAAATGGTAAACCAGTTTGTTTCGCTTCACGAAGTTTAACATCGGCAGAACGTAACTTTTCACAGATCGAAAAAGAACTCTTAAGTGTAACATGGTCTACACGTAAGTTTCATTACTACATATATGGACGTAAAGTGACAATACTTAATGATCACAAACCCCTTGAAAGTCTACTTAAGAAACATCTTCATGAAGTACCGTCGCCTAGGTTACAAAGATTAAAACTAAAACTATTAAGATATGACATAGAATTTAAATATTTACAAGGTAAATTTATGTACATTGCGGATTTGCTATCACGCTCTTATCAACTGTCACAGGACACCGATGAGTCTTACATGTATGAGGTGATACATTGCATGGGCTTAGCAAGCAATTTAGAATGCTCGGAGGAACAAAAAACAGTATTAATAAATGAAAGTTCCAACGATAACGAATTACAGATATTAAGAAATTTCATAATGAATGGATGGCCCACTAATAATAAGGATATTCCTGATGGTCTACATAGTTACCATAAATTAAGAGGTGAACTGACTATTGATAACTGTTTAATATTTTTTAATAATCGATTAATTGTTCCTAAAAGTTTAAGACAGTCATTCATTAAAACCTTACATGAAGGACACATCGGTGTGACAAAAATGAAACAACTGGCGAGAAATCTGTATTATTGGCCACATATAGACTCTCATATTGAAGAATATGTTAAGCGTTGCTTTCCCTGTCAAACTTTTCAAAATAATAATGTTAAAGAGCCACTACTGTCGCACAACGTACCTAGCTTACCGTTTTATAAAATAGCTATTGACATTATGGAGTTTAAAACAAAGAGTTACTTAATAATTTACGATTATTATTCTAAATGGTTAGACATCAAAAAGATAACAAATAAAAGCTCAAAGTCCATAATTTATGAGTTGATAGAGATTTTTTCTAATTTTGGAATTCCAGCTGAAATAATATCAGACCATGTTCCATTTGACTCTAAGGAGTGTAGGGACTTTGCACAGGAGTGGGGGTTTAAGTTCACATACACAAGTCCCAGGTATCCTCAATCAAATGGCATGGCTGAAAGAGGTGTTCAGATTGCTAAAAAAATCTTATGCAAATGCTTAGAAGACAAAAGTGATTACAGATTAGCTTTACTGAATTATAGGGCTTCACCCACATCTGGCACCAATGTCACACCTAGTGAACTGTTAATGAATAGAAATTTAAAAACGAAATTAATAGTTACCTCACAGTATTTGCAACCAAAGACTATCACAAATGTAGAAAATATATTTAATAAATCTAGAAATAGTAATGTAATAAATTATAATAAGAGATCTAGATATAAGCAACCATTTGTGGTGGGTCAAGATGTGTGGTGGAAGAAAGATATTAATAAAAATGTATGGTTACAGGGTAACATAACTAAATGTAATGGCATGAGGTCGTATGATCTCGTAGATAAAAATAATGTTAAATATACGAGGACATCGTATCACATAAGGCCGGCATGATTACTTGATGTTTCACCAGACCAGCCAACAAGTCACAGGGTCGGTCGAATGCGCAGCTCTATGTTGCATGTATGTAGTATAGTTTTAAGGATATTATCTTAAGTCTCTTTAGCTTAATAGATAGCGAATGTCTTGGTTTGAGGGAAGGAAGAAAAACAATTTGTATTGCTAATGCGGTTTAATGTAACATAATTTTAAAATTCAAAATTGTAAACTTGTTTTCGTTGAAAAGGGAAAGATGTAGCATATTCTATAAACGTATACAATGTCTGTAAACGCAAGTGTCACGATGACAGCTCGCTCTCTGTCTATTGAGATTTACCTCTGACACGGTACACTTCGCGCTCCAATATCATAATATTAATTTTGTAATATTTCTAAGAAGAATCTTAAAATACAAACCCGAAGACTTTACAACATCGTTTTATTTGAAGTTCATACACGCTATTTTTTTTAGTTTCGGAGCGAAAATTTAAAAAACTGCTGAATTTATCAAAAAATAATGTTGGAAGACCCCTATTATTTTTAAAAGACCTATTCAAAGACACCCCGCACACTAGTGTTGGAACGAAAAAAATATCACCCCCACTTTAGGTGTACGGGAGGTACCCGAAAAAAAGTTTTTTTTTTAGTTTCTATTTTACAATTTTGTCGGCGTGATACATACACATACTCATACCAAATTTCAGCTTTCTAGTACTAATTATCACGGGGCTAAGCCGCGGACGGACAGACAGACAGACAGACGGACAGACGGACATGGCGAAACTATATTATGTCTAAATCTGGGTTTTCCTTTAACGTCATTCGTGCTATGTCCCTTTCTCTCAGAGGTTGGGACACTTATTGTCCCTTTGTCTCAGAGGTTGGGACACTTATTGTCCCTTTCTCTCAGAGGTTGGGACACTTATTGTCCCTTTCTCTCAGAGGTTGGGACACTTATTCGACGTGCAGTTACGGGCCGCACATACGCAGGCCCACCTGCAAAGGATCAAATAAAAAAAAAACAGCTATTGTAGCCCTTGGAACATCTTCCGTCTCGACATTCACATTCACCATCAAATCGCAAGGCAAACGCCAAACGGCGAATGTGTAATGTGAAAGCAGTGTTACTGTTTAAGCTAGGCTAGGATCAACTCGCTCCATTGCATTTGAGTTAGTTCATACATTTGCCACTAGATGGCGTTAATTTAAATAACAAACGTTTGTATACGCGAATGCTACGTAATATTTTCAATCGTTACAACTAATAGTGTCTCCTTACCATTAATTTTGTTCAAGATTAAGTTGAGAATTATGAGGATAACGAAACAACCCAGACTCATTAGGCTGTACGCCCACCAGGGAGGTTGTTCCATCTGGAAAATGTCGAATAAGTACAGTCAGCGGTATATAGCTAGCAGCCAAAGTAGCCAAATATATCGGAACAGATCTTTATTTGCTTTACAGTAAGGATGTGTTGCGATTTGGCCAGTATGACTGCTTTTAACACATGCAACACCGGGAGCCCTCCCCGTGGGCACTGTGCTCGTAGCCAGTTTTCGCTACATACACATTTCCCCATGGCTACGCGCGTAGCGCTACGAAACCCTCGGATGCTAAACAGCTAACAATAGGTATGTAGGGACACAGAATGTTGACGACGCGATTCGGTCCCCGACTCGGTAGCTCGCCCACTTTAGCAGTCAGTATTGCGCCGGCACTGTACACGCATGTACAGTACAACAACAATAAATCCATACTTAATATTATAAATGCCAAAGTGTGTCGTCTGTCTGTCTGTCTGTTACCTCTTCACGCTTAAACCGCTGAATCGATTTTGATGAAATTTGGCATGGAGATAGTTTAAGATCCGAGGAAGGACATAGGACAGTTTTCATCCTGGAAATTAACCCTAAAAAAGATTGAAAAGTGAGTAAGTAATTCATGATGACATTGATGACCCTGTAGGAAATGTAATTATTAGACCAAAAGCACAATTGCTCTTACATTTGCTTAATAGGCGCTTTTAATAATCCCTTTTATAAATAAAGGTGATTTGGTTGATATCTATCGTGTTGTACGAGGTTGCTTCCATACTTCCAAGTGCCACGCGGACGTAGTCGCGGGCAAAAGCTAGTAATTAATAGGTATACTTAAAGGCCGTATCTCTTAACCGCTCCACGACCTTCGCCGTACACCACAGATTCCACAGGTATATTACGATGCTGATTGTACTGACACATTATCAATCATCACGAAAATATGCCAAAAGAAGTTTCTTGCTGGACAAAGGGCTTTCAACATTTATTGATTTCTACAACGAGTACTGAGGGGGTCGCGAGTTTGTTCCGATTTCATGATTAAGTACCTATCTCATCATCATCATCATATCAGCCGTTAGACGTCCACTGTTGGATATAGGCCTCCCCAGTTCCCCACAACGATCGGTCTCATCCAATTTCTGCTCGTGACACGCTGCGTTTTCCGGTCCGCGGCCACCACCCAAGAGCCTTTCTGCCCCAACGGCCATCGGGTCTACGAGCAATTTGCCCCGCCCACTGCCACTTAAGCGACTGTCTGTAGTAGGTAATAGGTATTGTATGGGCTGGGCCTCATACACTTGGTTTGCAGGTTGTAGTTAGATGTTTGTTGAATGGAGAAAGATAGTTAAAGTTAAAGTGATTTATTATAGTAACACAACAAAGTAAATGATGCTTAGTGCTCGGATGTTAATAGCAATCTCATCTATATTATAATATAATTGAAACTTATTATAAATACGTTGTTGCCGTGTGGCCTAAAGTAGGCCGCAAATAAGCATAAATAAATGTGTACAAGTATACTAATTTAACTCTAAATAATAGTGGAATTCAATTGAACGCCGTGTACCTATCGAATATCCGCCAATAGATCAATAAATAATAACGGAGTAATGGAACAATTTGGGTGGACAATGTGATTGTTTATAATGTGCTCTTGCTTATTCCCTGTATCTATTTATTATGGTTTGGTAATAAATAGTTGTCTTTCTTTAAATAGCGATGGAAACGTACCTTTTCAGACGCGTTTGATGCGTTTTTGTATTTATTCTGCTTTGTATTCTTCTTGAACAGACCGTGAATGTATCAGACGTCAGACGACTATCAGACGTGTATCACAATGTGACGGATATCAAACTTATGTCAAGCATAAACAAACAAGACACTCACACTTCATTAATGATAATATAAGGCATGTATTTAACGCGGCGACAAATTAATCAGATTTAGGGATTTATAAAAAATTAAAGGGGATAGCAAAAATAATAAGTTGGCGACTAATTGCGGAGACTATTAAAGTAAAAAGTAGCAGCTAAGTAATCAATTTTTGGCTTTGTTTCAATATAAACTAGCATCGAGTTATTGTTTTGGCGACTGAATTAACTAATTAAGCGGAAACATGACAGCGGATAAAAAGTTGAAAATGGCCTACTCTAATTGTTCAATGGAGATTACATATAAAATAAATCAAGGTCATAAAAAAAATACTTTGTGCGACAATTTAAGAGCTTTAATCAAAGTTGAAAATTGCATGTATAAATAATAATTTTGGTCTATAGTTTTATTTAGTGGCTCTGATTTTGGTCAATTTTTCGTCAGGTGTGATGTCATATTGACACCTATTTTTTATGATTCTATCGTATAGAATACGTTAAAATAAACGTGTTTTGTATGGACAACTTTTTTCTAAACTTAATAATTACCGAGATATGGACTCCTAAAACCGACAATATTTTTTTGGATATTGTGTCAGACTCTGCCTTAGCTCCGGCGCTGCGGGAAGTGCAGCCCTTCCGCCCTTGCGTGGCAAAGCACGGTCGCCCGTACTCCGTTCCGCAGCTTCGGCTTGTTGGTCGCCTTCGGCGACCAGCCTCAGCCGCTCCGCTCCGCACGGCTCCCGAGCTTTGTCACGGCGGGCGAGGGCTGCTCTCCCTCCGCGCCTCCGGCTTTTTATATACACTCTAGGGGTAGGGCAGACAAGACCACGTGGAATCGGGGTTGACAGCTTCGGTTCTGAGGCAAGTCTTATGATAATGCAATGCTTATTTTAGCGTAGCGTGTTTTAGCTAGATTCGGACTAAAATAAGCGTGTTTTGTATGGGCAAAACATTTTTACCTAAAAAACGCTTATCGCCGTTTTCATTAAATTATGGTTTCGAAAACTAAAAAAATAACTCCCCATTACTTTTATATAGTACCCATTTTAATATTTAAGCTGCCAGCAAATCAAAGCCCAAAATGCTTTTTTAGATGGAGACCTGTAGTTGCCACTAATATAAAGTTTGTTATCCTTCTGCTAATATTAGTCGCCAAGTCATTATTTATAGTACCTCACCTATGATTTCAGTAATCTTGTTTATTATTTCTGCTACCTTAAAGTAGCTGCCATTATTTGAATTTTAAAATATCCTTAGTTTAAAGCTCATTTAATATAAATGATTGCCAAAATATTTAATCGCTGACAAGTTATTATTTTAGTTGCAAATAGTTTGCTGCTCTTTAATTTTTCTGTCGCCGCGAAAATAATAAGCCATAATATAATGACATCATCAGCCCGCCTAGCAGAACTACGCTTGCTTCGCGAATCATGTCGCGCGACATATATAGCATCGTCCGTCACTCTCTCAAAGTACAGCGAAGAAAGAGATAGGTAATATTTCTCGCGCGAGAAAGAGTCGCGTGTCACAGTGTAGTGCTAGAGGTGATGGGATAGAATAAACGTTTAGACATTTTTTTTGAGGATGTCAATCGATTCTAGTTTTTATTGGGAACAAATGTCTATTGGACTAACTACACTTTACTACTCATATACTACTCTAAAAGTCAGAAAAAATACGGACAAAGTACAGTCAACCAATTTGATTTCTAGGCCACTATAGATAGAACCTTGTCACAATGACAATGATATGAGATTTCAAGCGGCTTTCATATTGACGTTCACTGTGACAAGGTACGAAATGGCCTAGGAATCAAATTGGTTGACTGTACAACATTCCATACGGAGCGCTAAAAACGCTCCATACAAGAAGGCTTTCTACCTGTGACGTCCTTTGTGGGTTGGGTACCAATATTTGTAAGGGGACAAAAAGTAATACAATACAAGTACTCTTTATTGCACACTTCATAAAACATAGGAGAATTAAATGATTGGTTCGTAGACACGCACACAATACCAAGTGGCTTCATCTTTCGCAAATCTGTCGTATGAAGACTCGTTCTAGGCATCATCATCCTCCTAGCCTTTGTCCCATTTTTTTGAGAATGAATTCTCAATCGGGGTCGGCTACCTAAATCCCAAGATGTGGCGTAGGCACTAGTTTTTACGCAAGCGACTGCCATCTGACCTTCCAACCCAGAGGGGAAACTAGGCCTAATTTGGGCTTAGGTGGTTTCCTCACGATGTTTTCCTTCACCGAAAAGCGAGTGATAAATATCAAATGACATTCCGTATATAAGTTACGAAAAACTCATTGGTACGGACCGGGTTCGAACCCGCGACCTCCGGATTGAAAGTCGCATGCCCTAACCACTAGGCTACCACCGCTCGTATGAAGACTCTCGTTCTAGGCGTTATTCTAAATATCCACGCAAATTGTCAAGCCCGTGTATCTAGAAACATTACAGTGAAAATGACTAAACAGCAAATAAATTATTGGTCCATGGTCGCAATATATCCTCGGTTCGGGTAATTTGTAGTACAATAGAAGGTTCTAGAATGCAAGATTTTACATTTTGATTGCAGTATCGAACGGTGCTTGAAACTCTCGTTCCGAAGCGATAGTTTGCGAGATGGGTATCACTGTATTTATGTACGATTCGCAGCAACTTAGTTGGTTGGTTTGTGTATATTTGTTATCTGACATTTGCTGCGACGCTGAATGTGAAATAGGGAACTTTCGGAAGTGACTAGTCTATAGGGAACGTGCAGGAACTATAGATGGTAGCACTGAATGATGAATGATGCCAATAGTTTCTGTCACACCCTTTGTGTAATTGTGTTTTATGGTCACGTCAACAATAAATGTATTTCTTTCTCTTTCTTTCTTTAGGTTAAAGAACCTTGCACCTCAAATTATTCCTGATAAAACTTAGGCATTGGCGTAAAGACAAATGTTTTTACTCATTAAATGAATATTTTAACTAATTACAGTTCTCATGAACTCCGAGCTTATTGTTTAGTAATATTGTAATTTTTATATCATGCCACTAAATCGATGCCTATTAGGGTGTTTCATATTTCAAAAAGTTTGATTTTCATGTGACTTTGCTCAAATCCTTGATCGCACTTACCTAAAAGGCCTCTGTGCCAAATTTCAGCTTAATTGAACATTATTTAGAGGTTGCGCAACATTGCGGAATTTAAGAAATACTTAAATTTAAAAAAAAAAAGTCAAGCCGTCAACCTGTCAAATCGGCTCTATATAATTATTATTTTTCTTCACATTTTCGTTTATTAGACCATTGAAACACAAATAGTTCTTTTGCAAATATCCCCCTTTGTAAGCACGCATGTGGGCAAAGTTCCAAAGATCATATCTTGGAAAATTTTCAATATTTTTTGAATTGACACATCATTTTCAACAAGGACGCCTTAGCTGCTAAGTAACGGCACATGCGCCGTCCGAGAGCGCTCCATACGCCGACTCCGGCCGTCATTTCTAGCTGATAGCATCTGCCACCGTTTCTGCCAGCTTTGTTTATCTTCCGGACTTTCCTTAAATTCTGCAAGATACGTTTCATCAGCCCAGGTGTATTTTATACGCCCAGTGAAATCCGTGTTCGTTTTTATTCGCTATTGTTGTCTGTGTATCACTGTTATAGTTATGTAATTTTTATTCATTATTTTCGTTATAAGTGTTTTGCTTTCAATTGTGTAGTGTACTTAAATGTCGATTCCTCCATCTCAGGCCGACAGCCAGCTCAATAGCCAGTCGCCTGTTTACGTACAGTGCCCCCACTGCATACATCCCAAATTCCTTAAAGGACAACGAGGCCTTCGCATTCATCTGGGCAAATCTCACAAGTCTACAAACAGCCAACCTTCGTCTACTAACCCCTTAACCCCCGCCGCCGCTCCACATGATGCTGTTCCTCTCTCCACTACCTTATGCATTCATAAGAAGGCTTTCCCGGTTATCAAACGTATCCCTAGAGGCGCTAGATTTACCGTCGCATCGAGTCTCACAAAGGCAATCGACGAATGCATCAGTGAAAACTCTCCTTCCAGCTGGGAAAACCTTCTTCTATTTGCATTTAATACCCTACACGTGTCCAAAAAAGATCCTCGTCAGTCACTTACCTCCAAAATTAAATTGAACTGCTCTCGTCAAAATAACATTGATTTATCACAAAGTTATTCCCATACCCAGACGAAACCACGTGACATTTTCAAAATAGTAGAGTCTAAAGTGAACGATGGGGATCTAAAAGGCGCCGCTCAAATCCTATTTTCTAGCGATACCTCAGCTCCAGATACGCCTGAAACCCTTGCTGCCCTGCGAAACAAACACCCGCCGGCCCCTTCAACACAGATCAATCCTGATCCGCCCAACCCTGCTCTGCCTTATCTGCAAGCATCTGAAGATGCAGTAATGGCCGCAATCTTGGCGTTCAAGAACGGGTCTTCTGGCGGTTTGGACGGCTTAACTTCCCAGCATCTCAAAGACCTGACTATTGGTGTTCCTGGTGGTAGGAACAACGACCTACTAGCTAGCTTGACACGTCTTTTGAATCTTATGCTTGCAGGCAAGGTAGACCACAGTGTTGCTCCCACGCTTTACGGTGCCAACCTCTGTGCGTTACGTAAAAAAGACGGTGGCATCCGTCCCATAGCCATTGGAACTACGTACAGAAGGTTGGCATCCAAAGTCTGTTGTAGAAGCATCTCCCAAGACCTAGCAGTCAAATTTCAACCTACTCAACTTGGATTTGGCTCAAAAGGTGGATGCGAAGCTGCCGTACATGCCTGTCGAACCTTTCTCTGTTCCTCCAAGGAACAGGTACTAGTTAAAGTGGATGTTAAAAATGCATTTAACTCGGTAAACCGCGGCGCCTTACTTTCAGAAATCCAAAAAAATATCCCCTGTGTGTATCCTTACCTCTGGCAGTGCTACAGCTCGCCTTCACACCTTATGTATAGAGACCACAGCATTCTCTCGTCAGTCGGCTGTCAGCAAGGCGACCCTCTCGGCCCGGCCATTTTTAGCCTAGCAATTCATCCTATAATCTCGACTCTAAAATCAAAATTCAATATCTGGTACCTCGATGACGGAACTCTCGGAGGTGATGCGAATACGGTCCTTTCGGATCTGTCATCCTTAATTTAAAAATTTAAAGCAATTGACCTAGATTTAAACATGAGTAAATGCGAACTATACATAAGTCCAGACAATGGCAATAGATCTCAAATTGCTCAAAACTTTGAAATTTTATGTCCGGGCATAAAGATCTTAACTGAGAAATCGCTTCATCTCCTAGGCGCCCCTATTTTCGAGGAGTCCTACCCAGACTTCATCGAAAAACAATTACATAGCATTTCACAACATTCGGACCGGTTGCTCAAAATTTGTGCCCATATGGCCTTTTTCATCATTCGTTTCTGCCTTTTCGCCCCAAAGTTGACATACGCAATAAGATGCAGTCCATTGTGGAAATTTCCAAACTTATGCGAAAAAGTAGACAACTCCATCCGTCTTCAATTGGAACACATTTTAAACATCCGCTTTGATGACAGGCAGTTCGTGCAAGCTACCCTCCCAATTCGGTTCGGTGGTGTCGGTGTAAGGCAGATCTCCAGTCTCGTTCTTCCTGCATTCCTTTCCTCTGTGTACAGTACACTACCCCTGACAGGAGGAATTCTCTCACCAGCATTACCTGACCCCGAGATTGCGTACTTGTTGGAGGCCGAAGAAGCCTGGCGATTAGCCTACCCCGGAAAAGTCCTCCCATCAAATAAGCATATTCAGAGGGTCTGGGACGAACCAATCTGCTGCCAGGCCCGCGATTGGCTCCTGAGCTCATCCATATGCAACTCCGAAAAGGCCCGACTTTTAGCGTCCTCCCAAAGGGAATCAGGCTACTGGCTTCACGCGTATCCTTCTGCTCATTGCGCAACTTTATTAGACAACAATTCGCTGAGGCTGGCCGTCGGTCTCCGTTTAGGCGCCAAAATTGTTGTCCCCCACCGGTGTCCCTGCGGCAGCGCAGTCGATTGTTTTGGACACCACGGCCTTTCCTGCAGGAAGAGCGCAGGCCGCTTTTCCCGCCACGCTTGTCTCAACGATGTAATCCGTCGGGCCCTTGCCAGCGTTAACGTGCCAGCTGTACTAGAACCACCTGGCCTCGCACGTGACGATGGCAAGAGACCCGACGGAATGACCCTCATTCCATGGCAAATGGGACGGCCTCTCATCTGGGACGCTACTTGCGTAGATACCCTGGCTCCGTCCCATTTGTCCAGTACGTCGCTGAGAGCTGGCGGGGCAGCGGTTTGCGCTGAGGCTGCAAAGCGCCGCAAATATGTAGGTCTCTCTAATAACTTCATATTTGCGGCGTTCGCAGTGGAGACACTCGGACCGTGGAGTCCGGACGCCCACAAACTTTACTCTTTAATAAAAAAAAAACTTTGCGAATGTTCTTCGGACCACAGAGCCGGCTCATTCCTCGGCCAAAGGATTAGCTTGGCTATTCAACGGGGGAATGTAGCCGGCATCATGGGTACCCTGCCGCAGGGCCATGATCTGGGGGACATCGGTTTTGTTAGTTAATTTTATTTAGGTTAAGTTGTGTAGTGTTAATTTTTACTTGTGTTTCGTTTACTAATAAAATATTACATTTTCAATTTATAATTACTGATTTCTTTTATTTATTTTTTTAATTTTCCTATAGGTACAATAATGTTGATATTAATTTTTTTCTTTTTTTTGTATACAATTCTTTAATTCTAATATGTTTCTTAATTTAAGTTGTTTTTCTTTTATTAGTTTGTATCGATAATATAATTTCTTAAATTTTTGAGCATTATTCAAATAAGGTATTTAGCATTTTTGGGTTATTAAATTTAAAAAATACTTATCTGGCATAAAAAAGCGATAACGTACAACAAATTCAACGTTCAGTAAAGGTTCTTCTAATGAATTTCTATAAACATAGGCTCTTTCAAAGAAAAGTATAGTTTTAGTATACACTCATTATGACAAAAAAAATAATGAAAATTATATGTCAAGATCTGGTAAGAACTTAAAGAAGAAAGGATGTGAAATATTTCTGCATAGAAAGAAAAACACAAAAGTACATTTTTCAGTTTAATTTTTGAGTGCAAGTACGATACGCGGATTGCTCATAATATAGAGCCATTATCACTTTGGGACATGAAGAATATGTTATTTTTGTATAGTATGCTATACTGAAATGCATTACATATTGATAAACAACAGCAAATTATACAAATACATATATTTTCAGGCTTCTTAACTTTTTTATTTTTTGTGTATAGGTTCAGAGCTCCAAAACTCTACGATTTTGCTTTTTTGTATGTTATTTTATTCTATATTTTTGTAAAAAATGATGTAAATTATCTCTCATCGTATTAAAAATACTAGACTTCTTCTATATTCTAAGTGATATCGAAAACGCTGATGTATCTGCTCTAGAAAGCGTTTGCTGTATATTTTCCCTTTTTTTCTACAAATGGTAAAATTACACGTTTCTCTTGAAGGCTCTGACTTTATAGAAATTGAACAATAGTTTAATTACTTACATTTAAACTTCTCTACGGGTATTACTCTTTACTTCCAAACAGAGATATTTATATTTAACTTGGTAAAAAATATAAAATCAGTACTTTAGAACTATTACGAATTTGAACATTTGTTGTAAAAGTGGTCAGTTTGCGCAACCTCTAAACGTCCTCAAATTTTCTTGAAATTTGGAACAAATATTTACTTTATTATAGAGACTCGATCCCCAAGCAAAGTCATAAAAAATACACAGTTTATTTTTTCCATACAAAGATGAAACACCCTAATGCCTATTGTTATTGTATATGTTTACTAAGGAGGTGCCGGCAACTTCGTCCGCGTATTTTTTTTCTTTACCGTACACGGATAAAAAGTATCCTACTCGTATAACCATCTTTGGATGTCCAGCTGTCCCTATACCAAAATGAATAAAAAAAGTCAGTTTCGGTGTGATGAGAGGACAATGGAAATTATGATGGGGCCAGGCTGGCGCCGCGCGCCCATACAAAACAAAGGACGATCCTGAATCATCTAGAATTTCATAAGTATAAACGAGCTATAAACGTATCGTAGTTATAAACGAGCTGCCCTATTAAAGCGTTTAACCGTTGCATCAACATATTCGGTCGGTTATAGGTAATATACGGGCTATGCTATACCGTCGCAGGTTATTCGAGAACTTTCCAGCTTAGTCTGGAACCTCCGGTCCGCGGCCAAATTAACCGATATCGATGACGTTGCATGCGAGCTGCTAATGTTAGAGAAGGTATCAACTGGCTTGATTTGCAGGCCATTGTAGAACCTTGTTATAGCAAAACTCCTAATATTAGAGAATGAACTGGCCGCATTGAGAGGCCATTACAGAATTGTCACTAAAGCATATAATAATCACAAAAGAAAAAGACAGAGAATAATTACATGAATACAGAAGGTTCTTTTAATCTTCACAAAAGCCACCACAGAACTATTACTTTTGTTTTATTTCCTCGCAAGTATGACGAAAAACGTCGTATGTGACTCTGGTGGTAAAGGAATTACAAACTCGTGTCATTAAATTCCTCGTTTACCACCCATGTTACGTAATATACACGTGTAGTTATATACGAGCTGCCCTATTAAAGCGTTTAACCGTTACATCAACATATTCGGTCGGTTATCCATACTATCCATACTAATATTATAAATGCGAAAGTGTGTCTGTCTGTCTGTCTGTCTGTCCGTCTGTTACCTCTTCACGCTTAAACTGCTGAATCGACTTAGATGAAATTTGGTATGGAGATAGTTTGAGACCCGGGAAAGGACATAGGATACTTTTCATCCCGAATAAATTTAGTGTTCCCGTGGGATGAGCGGGTAACACCGCGGGGCACAGCTAGTAGGTAATATACGGGCTATACCGTCGCAGGTTATTCGAGAACTTTCCAGCTTAGTCTGGAACCTCCGGTCCGCGGCCAAATTAACCGATATCGACGACGTTGTATGCGAGCTGCTAATGTTAGAGAAGGTATCAACTGGCTTAATTTGCAGGCCATTGTAGAACCTTGTTATAGCAAAACTGCTAATATTAGAGAAGGTATTAAAGAGGCCATTAATTGTCACTAAAGCATAGAATAATACACTACAGAAGGTTCTTTTAATCTTCACTAAAGCCGCCTGAGAACAGTATTTTAAAATACCTATACGCAATTGCCCGCAGTGCTCGGTTGACCGCCGCCGCGACTGATCGGCTCTCCTGATGATGAATCGCGCATCGATTCGAATCATGTCGACTTGTCGAGCGATATTCGACTTCTATTAAGTTTTTATACAACAATTTGCGAAAGATGAAGCCAATTTTGGTTTTATGTGCGTATCTACGAACCAATCATAGAGACGTGTTGCTTGAGAGCTTGACGTTGTCACAGAGACACGGACGAAATTTAGCCCGTGGCTAACCAAAACTGGCTTCACTTTCAAGCGCTGACTAGATTTCTAGGCGTGTTTATTCTAAGACGGATATTTACATATCCGACCATCTTTTCCGTAAGTGGGCCAATTTTAATTTTGTTGTGTTTTTCTTCATTTCTAGTTCCTCATTTTGTACTAAGTTGTACGAAAATTCCATACATTTTGTGTAATTCAGTGGAAAACATTTAGGACATCGCGCTTACCATTGTCAGAATAAGCAACTCATTAAATTTTATAGAAATCTGAGAAAAAAACCGGCCAAGTGCGAGTCGGACTCGCGCACCGAGGGTTCCGACAAACACTTTCCATCCCTAAGTGGTTAAGTTAAGTTTGCACCTGGTATGTATAGCGCCCCATATAAATTAGGTGCAAAGTTAGGTATTAAAAAAATAATTATGGTTTTCGTAATTATTCCTTTATCTATGCTATAAGACGTTGCTTCGTACCAAATTTCAAGATTCTGAGTTCACGGGAAGCACCCTGTAGGTTTTGATTCCCTTGCAAGTGTCGAAAATTTGCGGCATAAACGGCTGTATAGGTATTAAAAAAAAAATTTATGGTTTTCGTAATTATTCCTTTATCTATGCTATAAGACGTTGCTTCGTACCAAATTTCAAGATTCTGAGTTCACGGGAAGCACCCTGTAGGTTTTGATTCCCTTGCAAGTGTCGAAAATTTGCGGCATAAACGGCTGTATCTTTTGATTGCGTTGGCTTAGAAGTTTGATTTTTTCACAGCTTCAAGGGACAGTAGACCTGAGTAATTGATATAAATTTCAGCTTCATACCTCCACGCGTTCCTGAGAAAAAGGGTCTTGACAGACGGACAGACGGACAACAAAGTGATCCTATAAGGGTTCCGTTTTTTCCTTTTGAGGTACGGAACCCTAAAAAGGAAATCGACAACAAAGTAAAAACTGGCCCAAGTACTATATTTTAAGTGTATCCACCTCCATTTTGGTTTCGTAGCTCCACGACCCTCAAAGTGAAGAGGCACAGAACTTTACAACAAAATAAAAATTGGCCCAAGTAATATATTTTAAGTGTATCCACCTCCAGTTTGGTTTCATAGCTCCTCGACTCTCAAAGGGAGGAGGCACAGAACTTTAGTGCAGCGAGTTCGCTCCTCGTATAACGTCCGTGTTGCTCCGACCGCATGTACGTATAAGTGCACACGCTGTGACACTTACGTATATTGTGCTTTGAAGAGATTCCATACCTATGTAGCAATGTTAGACAAAGAGGTTCAATTCGATGTTTGAAAGAGAGAATAGAGACGTGCCGTTCTCGAGAACGTTTCTCGATTTGTATGAGAAATTAGTTTCTTTTCTATGACAGCATACTGTACTAACAGTTAAACTAAGCTGCAGAGAAACAGACTGACCGGCAGACAAACAGATACGGAGAAAATATAAAGGGGCACGGACCATATTTTGCTGCAATTTGTGGCCGGCAACTATGGCAGTCCTTCTCTGTCACCCTACGCTAGAGCAAGATGCAAATAATGGCGGGGCCACAAATTGCAGAAAAACAAGGCCCGTTTAGAAGGCGCTTAAGGGCTGCGAGTTAAAACTACGGAACCCTATAAAGGAATAAGTAGGAATGCCCTCCGAATATCCTCACAATTTCCAAGCTCAGACTCAAACTCAAATATCTACAATATCGAGATGTTACCACCTCAAATTAAAACGTCTACCCGAACAGTAATTGTTTGTTATAATAGCTAGTATAATTATGTCCGTATTACTTAGCTTACTTCAGTTTATTATAGTACATTATTATGTTTTGTTTTCTCATGTAAAGCCTGACCAGAAATATATGAGGATTGTCAAGAGGGCGTTATTTATAAGATTTGTATGGCAACAATTTTGCAACCAACCGCAATCCGCACTCTAATGACATTAGTTTAAATATCTGTCAGTTCCTATGATCATAAAATCATTGCCAGTGTAAGAAATTAGTTCCAGCGAAATTCCGCAATATGGCGCATCCTCATATATTTCTGGTCAGGCTTTAAGTGAATGAATGTTATTCTTTTTTGAGAAAAATAAAGATCTTTAAACCGATTATTACGCCATTCCCGTGCTAACACGCCTAAATGAAGGACTTAATTAGCTGCTGCTAATGCAATTTGGACGTTTTAATTGTAGTTTAACGTCGAAGTGCTATTATGTAAATAATTATGGTAGTGTTATTGTAGTTTCTTCTACTTTACTCTTTACTCTTAATATCCACTCAATTGCTTCGAATTTTGATTTGGACTCTATTTATATAATAAAATAAGAGCGGTGACAGGTAGCCGTAGTTACCAAAAGCAATCTAGTGGATATCTACTTTTGAAACAATTTTTTGACTTGTTTTTTTTTGTTGAGACGTCATTTATCTCGTCAAAAGAAATCCAACTATGTCAATGGAGTTACGTCATTTTATGACAGTGATTAATTGGTAAATCTTAAGGTATTCAATTTTATTACCGGCAAACAGAAACACAAACATACAAAGTCAAAGTCAAAAGTATTTTATTCAAAGTAAATTCCAAGCGAATATTTTTTGAAGGTCAATTTTTACATTAAATAACTTAACTATAGACAATATATTAACTTAACTTTACAAAATGGAAATGCCTTGTTGGGCTGCAGTTGAGGCGTCCGACCATACGTCTTTGTCTGCTACGTATTCCTCTAGTGTATAATAAGCTTTTCTTTGCAAAGTTTGCTTTATCACTAATTTAAATTTATTTTCCGACAGACAAATAATATGGTCGGGCAACTTATTGTAGTAGCGTGTACAGAGCCCCACAAATGACTTTTGAACCTTACTTAACCTAGTGCCTACTGATAACAATTTATCCTTATTTCGAGTGTTAAAATCGTGTCATGTCACATCTTTTACGGAATAGTCTAAGGTTTTTCCTAACATAAATAATATTTTCATAAATGTACTGACTAGGTACGGTCATAATACCGATTGTCTTGAACCATTCTCTTAGGGAATCACGGGTCTGTAGTCCGTATATCGCACGGATGGCTCGTTTTTGTAAAACGAATATTGCACTCACATCTGCAGCACTTCCCCACAGCAACAGCCCGTAGGACATGACACTGTGAAAGTAACTAAAGTAAACAAGCCTTGCCGTAGCTATATCAGTTAAAAGTCTTAATCTTCAGACAGAATCTACAGACAGATGAACCTAAATGAAATGCCGCCTGAGAATTATATTATACCCTGGTTGTTTTTGAGGGAAATAAAATATGGTAAATAAAGTAGCATTCCCAAATATTGCTCATTGCGGGCCCTTCTTCTGTCTCAAAATTTTATAATAATTCGTATACTTTTAAAGCTGTCTGTTTGTGGAACTCCTTGCCTGTGAGCTTAAAGCGCGCTAAATCTCTTGTTTCTTTCAAAGCTCACCTGAAAGAACATTATCTATCCCTTTCATAATTCCTAGTTTATTCAACTGGTCCTATTATTATTTGGCTGAATGTATGTATGTATGTATGTATTTATCGTTTATTATATTTATATATTTCTCGTGTAAGTATATATATTATTATTTTTTTCTGATTTTTGCACCGCCTATTAACAAAATAAATTATCAGTTTCTCCACTACCCAAAGGTAGTCTTCTCTGTCGGAAGAGATCGCTCTTTAGCGATAAGACCGCCTGTTGTTTACCTCTAATTGTAATTTCTTGCATTGTATTTCTCCTGTATGTTTTATGAGGTGTGCAATAAAGAGTACTTGTATTGTATTGTATTGTAGCATATGCGTTATTTCGATACTCGATTTAGATATATGACGCTTGGCAGCACCATTATACGAGTATGTCATACCTTCCTCTTTTGAGTAGGGGCTTTACGTCTCCATAGTATTTCCATATAATGAAATTAATGAAACACTTAATTTATTCATTTATTTGGTCTTTATTACACAAATGAAAAACGGATCGTACAAAAGGCGGACTTAATGCCATTGGGTATTCTCTACCAGTCAACTATTGGGCAAAGCAGATGAGCAACTAACTTAAATAGTTTTTAGTAGATAAATACATATATATAATATACAATACATGTATAAATAAATATTGACTTAAAAAGGTAAAACAGATATGCTAAGATTTCTCCATTCTGCTAGGATTTCTAGGTCACACAAGGATTTTTTATATTTAACTTGTTCAGGGCTTGCTTGATCTTGAGGGGAAGGCAGTTCTAGAGGCGGGTATGCTTTGGTAAAATATTGTTTTTTTTTGGGATATCATATAACCCTAACCTAACCTAATTATAGTATGTACTTAACCGTTTCGCATTATTTCACTCTCTGAATTTTGAAAATTCGGATAAATTTAACTTCGGAATTTTTGAGTGATCCCTCAAGAGATATCTACATCTATTGATTATGTTAAACATAATAATTTGGCGGTGAGGTCTCGATAACAGCGGTATTGTCTTACAAACGCTATGGCCGCATTTTGCTCCGTAAGTAATACTGATAATAGGCTAAGTTGACTCATGTTAAACTGTAAATAAATAAATAAATATCAGACAACCTCACACAAATCAACCTAGTCCCAAATTAAGCTCAAGAAGGCTCGTGTTATAGGTACTAGGCGACGATATACATAATTATATAGTTAAATAAATACTTAAATACATAGAACATTCATGAACCAGGCACAAATATTCGTGTTCATCACACAAATACTTGCCCTTGCCGGGATCCGAACCCGGGACCGTTGGCTCAGTAGGCAGTTGCTTAACCACTGCGCCAACCGCGTCGTCAAAACTGTATTAAACTAATGTTTATTTCTTATAGTATTTGGCATAGGAAACCTAAATATATATCAGTTCATAAAAGTAGAAGGTGACTGAAAAAAATTAATTTGAAAATATGGTTTTTATTCTGAATTTTGAAATGCTTAAATGCTGTCCGTCATTTTCACTCATGATAAAGTCACCGGTCCCGTAAAGAAAACTTCAGGGCCATTCCGACGACTCCGAATAGTGCCGTCCCTCTCGATCTCCTGTCAAAGTATGTCTGAGTGAGCGGGACGGCGCTACACGACGGTCGAATTTCGAACATCGGAGTAGACATTCTGATGTTTATTTACTCGGTATTTTACGTCACGTCACAGACAAAACAAAAGGCAAAAATGGCGGACGGCGTTTTAGTTTGTTCATGCTATAATTTTCAATTTATAAAATTTAGCTTTCATGGTCTTACAAAATACAATAATTTTTTTTTCAGAGGTAGATCATTTTATTAACCATCTCAAATATATTTCAAAAATGGGTCAACTAGCCTATTAGACCTAGAGACTTTCAATCTCCTTGTGAGTATTATATTCCTTGCTTTCATGGCACGAACGACGACGTGTGGTTAGTGTTTGACAATAATAATCGTCAATCCTGTTATCGATAACTTCGATAAGTACCACTTCAACGTCATAGAGGATACGTATATGTAGTAGCTATTAGGAAATGTACACAAATCGCTGCAATAAGAAGGTGGTAAAATAGTAAAACGCGTTTAATTTCATTCCTCTAATGAATACCAAAATGTTAAGTAAGTAATCAAACCTTATTACATTCATTGTCCTTATTCAATATTCATCGAAGAAGAAAAATAAATTGACATAAATCACTTTCACTTCTTTCGTATTATCTTTCAGATTGAATTCAGTGGCGGAAAAAAGAAAATTACAAAGGGTTTTCTCATCATTTGGAACTTCACAAGATTGTAAATTATTTATAAATTGATTTGGTTTGGTATTATTAATAATAAATAATAATAATAAATCTTTATTTGCAACTTCAGATATACAATTTTATGTACCCTGGCTTTCAAAGTAGGTAGGTTTCCCTGTGTCTTGTATTGTTCACATATTATCAAACGTGACACATTATAGTAATGCCACTTATAAGATCGATAAATTAAGTATCAGAAGGAAGTCACTAGCATTGCATCGTTCGTGCCAGGAAAATCTCTAGGTCTACTGTTAATGTTGAGCATGGTAGTAGTGTGCGTAAGGGTGCGTTTTCACTGTAGCGGAGCGGAGCGGAGCCGTGCGGTACAGACCAATCACCTGAGTTGAAATTAGAGATGCGCAGAATGTGTCACTAAAGTGAAAAGAGTGTTATGTGTCTTTAGTTCACCGAGATATGTATCACTCATTTAGCTCAGTAGATCTTTAGACTATATGGTTCACGAGTGAATAGAGAACTAGAGACAATCTAGATTAAAGACGAAACAACGAGAAAAACGCGAGAGCGAGCGAGTAATACTGAGATGATAGATGAGATACTGAGCTACTTCGAATCTTCAGTGAGCGAAAGAGCTAGTGAGCTAAACCAAATGATATAGCTCTTTTGAATCACTCACTTCGCGAGCTACATATTTCAACTTGAAATCTGTATTTCAGCTCCGATTTACTTTTGCGATTGGGAGATTCCGCACGTCTTCCCTCGGTTTCATTGGAGACGCACTCTAAGTTCTGCAATGAGTACTACGAGTTACAGTGTCAGCCTAGAACTGTTATTTCCCCGTTCGCGAATGTTCACTGATTTTTTAGCTATAACAAGCATAGACAAATGTAATATCAGAGAAATGCCTCGTCAAAAAACCTTGTAACGCCAGATCATTAACACAATATTTTTAGGCGTTTTTCCATTACAATGAGTTCCAAGACAGTCAAAAATTTTGGCCGATCTGATCAAGTTGGTTAGTTTGTAATTCTCCTATTTTTGTTTCATTCTCATTATTAGTAAGTATTCAATTAACACCCTAGGGACCAAAACGACTACTTTAGCGTCTTTAGCCCCGCTTCGTGAAGCTAAAATATCGTACTTTTCAAGCAGAAATAACTTAGATTTTTACATAATAGCGGACAATTCTCGAGCCCATTTCCAAGAATACAATACAGCACGTTCCGAAATCGAACCCATAAATAACACTTACCACTATTACATCAATAAAACGCAAGTCTCGCAAAATACCTCACGTTTTACAACGACCAATAACCGTATCCGTTCAAAACCCCATCAGCGCACCAATAAAACTTGAAAAATAGTTCACCAACAACATTTGCACGTGCGTGTACCGGAATATCTCACAATTGGAGCCGCGAAAATGCTTCCCGCGCATAAATCAAGTTGTCAGTGTTGCCGTTATAAATTCGCGGCTCGCCGCCACGAAACGCACCTGCCGCTGGCAACATTACCTTGATTGCGAGCGGTGCGGTGCATTTGCCTTCGGTCCACGTTTTTGAACGTACCCCACGCGAAACAATACCAGCTTAAAAAGACCTCCCGACCCCCGCGCGCCTCAAAGCAAACGGGCGCGCTAACTGGTTGGTATACCGAATGGAAGGCTCACGTTTGTGTGGACACGTTCACCAGTCATACTTCACCGAAGTTTCTTGCTTTACGTTCTTTATGCATAGCTCTTTGTTTCACAGTTCGTACAGTAATGACTCGGAACTTTCTTGAAATTAGACTCGTAGGGAAACGCTTTTCGGTGTCGAGACACTCGGGGTTCTAATATGGAAGTTATGAATACGGAACGCGCACAGTTTGTAGTAGAACTAATGTGGAAGCCTTAGTAAACCTTTTATGTAGTTTTGCGAGTTATTTCTCGTTAGAAGTTGGGCGTGTTGGTTCCAGTGGGCAGACGATACGAAATTTTGTTATTACCGAGTTTGGATGTTTCGTGATCGTACATCATTATGCGTATATAATTTTGGCGTTTCTTTCTCTCTTGTCACGAACTGCTATTCCTTATGATTAATCTTCATGCTCGGGGTTTTCGGTGCAAGAATCATTCAAGGCCGACCGTAGGCGTCATTTCTTTGTTCACCTATGTTTTATTATGAGTGTGATTTATTTGTTTAACGAAAAACAAGTAAAAAATTTACAGAAATCAACTTAATCTAAATATAACTTATATCCAAGAAAGTAGTACCGTAAAACTACCCAACTATTTATAGTCCAGTCCTTACAACCATGGTCCAATTTAATCCAAGAATTACTCGTTAATATTATGACAATTATTATGAATAAACTCTAAGGTGAACAACATAATTAAATAAACTTAAATAAAAACGTATAAAATCACTGATAGAATTTGGATTTTGATAAAAATAAACGAGTTTTTTTTTGGACCATAGTTGGATGATTGGACTATAGTTGGGTAGTTTTAAACTTCTTTTAAGTGTCTAAAGGGCTGGAAAATTACAAAAGCACTTTTCATTGTCATCCTTCCGTATAAACGAAATGGAGGGAACAAGTTAGTCCAGACATAGAATGAAAAAGCTGGTTCGTAGTCACTCTTAGCACACGCCGGCCGGTCACGTTGCCACGCCCACGACCAATTGCGTCGTATTTTCTCAAACAACCAATAACATGACGACACGGTTTGTGCAGCTGGCTACTGAGCCGGCGGTCCTGGGTTTGAATTCCGGCAATGCAGAATATTTGTGTGATGAACTCGAATATTTGTTCTTGGGTCATAGATGTTATCTATATAAATATTTAAATCATTTATTCAACAGTAAATAATGCATAAGACAAAGTGTAAAAGTCGGTTCCATATTGGGTTGCATAAATTTTAAAGCCATAATGTCGGTGCGCATAACCACTTTTGTCATAATAGTCCTTGCGCATAAGGTGTATAGTCATTAATTGATCCGCATAATTTTTATGACCATAATGTTTTTACGCATAAGTTAGGAATGTCATATAATTTTGGAGCACATCAATAATTCAGTGAATAAAGGATTTTGACCTTACAAACGGTCCGGTAGTTTTGAATTTTTGATATGTTGTCTAGGATGGTTAGTCAGTGTTTAAAATCCAAAATGCACAATTCCCCCCCCTCCGCGCCCGCCGCCATATTGAAAAAACCGGCACTCTCTTCATATTTTTGCTCATATCTTCCTTTAGGAGCATTTTAGCTAGAAGAAAGCTTCGACAATGTTATAGAGAGTTAAATTTACTACATTTTCCATTTCATATTTTGTTTCTAAGACAGATAGTTACGGAGATATGCACATTTAAAAAACCTTAAGAAATTGCAATTTCCAACTCAAAAACAAACTTCTGGATTATATCTTCGTTTAGGAGCATTTTAGCTAGAACAATGCATGGGCAATTTTGTAGAGAATTAAATTTACTATAATTTACATTTCAAATTTTGTTTCTAGGACAGATAATTACGGAGATATGTAAAAAATAAAGTCACATTTTCCGAAAATGTATGTAAAAATGGACATGCGTTTTATAAGCAATTATATTTCCTACATGTTTTAATTTGTCCTAGACTAGTCCGTAACTGAATGACAGCGTTCTAAACCAAGAATTTTGAGAAATTTTCGGAAAATTCGACTTATCCTGTTTTTTAAATGTGCATATCTCCGTAACTAACCGTCCTTAAAACAAAATTTGAAATGTAAATTATAGTAAATTTAATTCTCTACAACATTGCCAAAGCTTTGTTGTAGCTAAAATGCTCCTTAACGAAGATATAATCGAGAAGTTTGTTTTTCAGTAGGAAATTGCGATTTTTTACGTTTTTTTAAATGTGGATATCTCCGTAACTATCTGTCCTAGAAAAAAAATATAAAATGGAGAATGTAGTGAATTTAACTCTCTATAACATTGTCGAAGCTTTCTTCTAGCTAAAATGCTCCTAAAGGAAGATATGAGCAAAAATATGAAGAAAGTGCCGGTTTTTTCAATATGGTGGCGGGCGCGGAGGGGGGGGAATTGTGCATTTTGCATTTTAAACACTGACTAACCATCCTAAACAACATATCAAAAATTCAAAACTACCGGACCGTTTGTAAGGTCACACATAGTACTTTAGTCTCTATTCACCGTATTACAACCTGAATCATAATCATTAATCGTCATAATGTTCTTATGCATATCGTGCATTGGCGCATAATACTGAAGAACATAAATATCAAGCTCCTAATTTTTATTTCAACATCAGCCTGGTTTTCTGGCAGCAGTTCATTTCTGAGGGGGTCGCAGTTCTTTCAAACCTAACCTAACCTACTTTTCTGGCCGATATTCGTATTTGTAGGTTCACAATTCTAACCTAACCTAACCTACAACAAAGAGGTCAGTGTGGAGAAGGATTTCTTAATGGGGGGCTTCGCCCCCCCTCCCCCCTTTTTGTTTTTGTACTCATGTAACTTTTGTATCATATTTCAAATGTTATAAAGTATTATGATTGGTACATGTGATATAACTTATACTATATAATTTCTATTGCCATTAATTATGAAAACCATAATTTATGCGTTGCTCTTCTTCGTACTATCAATTATTATGACATTCAATAATATTACTTGAAATTTTGTGCCATACTAAATTATGCTTATGAAAAGCCTGCCAAACAACAATTATGACATATAAAATGTTATGCAAACAATAATTTATGACAAATAACATGTATGAGGAAAGCCATTATGCAAAATGAGTTATAACAATCAGGACCATGGGCAAATTTGTATGGAGGCTGGACCAAGAACCAACAGAGATGAGAGTTAGGTTATTAGATAGGTATTAACATAGGCTTAATTTTTTACTATGGGCACCAAGCTGGATTCCATTGCAGATCTGAGATATTCGTGTTTGTAGTTAAGATGTGGCAAAAATTGGAACTAAAAAATGCATACATTATAACCAGTTCCACATAGATAGTAGCGACAGTGTAGTAATACAACGCTAAAATTATTTTAAATGGACGATATCGTATGTTAAGCTTGTAGTATTAATGGTACCTTTTTATTACAAAGAATAATCCTCATATTATGCGTGTAGAAGTGTGTAATTACAGTTATTTTTCAAGTTTACTCAAATTGTAGTTCATCTATTGCCCACTAGATGGCATTAGTACTGTTATGTGGTAATTGTAATGCAACAATTCTTTATGACACATCAACAAAAAATATAATACAGAAAAGACCATGCATATAAAATGATGCGCAGAATATTCTGCAGTTATTTGATAGTTTTAAGAGACTGATATCGCTGGCGCAGTGACATCTGGTGCAGAGTAGATCACGCTACCTTCTTTCAAAATGTGGTTTTAACACGTCAGTCTAGCTATAGCATTTAAAAAAACACATCGGAAACCATAGTCTGTGAGCTACATTTAAAAAACAAACGTCATTGACATTTTGACACCGTTGAAAAATCCACTGTCATTTAATTCTTTGAAAGTAAAAAAATAATAATTCTTCCGACTGACTGAGCCAATCATTCACGGTAAAACATGGTAAGTTGATGGAAATACGTCTACGGAGCAACATCATCATCTCGGATTCGATTTCTGTCCGATATTTAGATGAAGTTCTGCCCTTGAATGAAGTTCTGCTTGTGAACTGTGTTGTGTTTCTAGTTGTATGGTACTCGGATGAACCTTCGGCTGTGAATTCAGTGAGCTCAGGTTCAATCCCTGGTGGTTTAGTACTCGGATGAAACTCTGCCTGTGAAGATGGTGAGCTCAGGTTCAATTCCTGATGGTATAGTCCTCGAATGAAGCTCTCCCTGTGAAGACAGAGAGCCCAGGTTCAATCTGTGGTGAAATAATACTCAGATGAAGCTCTCCATGTGAAGACATTGAGCCTAAGTTCGATCCCTGGTGAAATAATACTCAGATAAAGCTCTCCCTGTGAACTCAGTGAGTCCAGGTTCGATCCCTGGTGAAATAATTCTCATATGACGCTCTCCCTGTGAACACAGTGAGTCCAGGTTCGATCCCTGGTGAAATAATACTCATATGAAGCTCTCCCTGTTAACAGGGAGTCCAGGTTCGATCCCTGGTGAAATAATACTCATATGAAGCTCTCCCTGTGAACTCAGTGAGTCCAGGTTCGATCCCCGGTGAAATAATACTCATATGACGCTCTCCCTGTGAACACAGTGAGTCCAGATTCGATCCCTGGTGAAATAAAACTCATATGAAGCTCTCCCTGTGAACAGGGCGTCCAGGTTCGATTCCTGGTGGAATAATACCCATTTGAAGTTCGGCCTGTGAAGACAGTGAGCCCCAGGTTCGATTCCTGGTGGTATAATACTTGGATGAAGCCTTGTCTGTAAAGAAATTGAGCCCCGGTTCGATTCCTGGTGGTATAATACTCATAAGAAACTTTGCCTGTGAAATCAGTTGGCTCAGGTTTGAGTTCTAGTTCAATATTATGACTTTACTACTTATCCATATAAAAATATGAAATTAAAATTAACACTACGTTTATTAGACTAAATGCTTACCCTAATGTTACTATTTTATTTATGACTAACTCATGAACTAATGATAGGTGCCAGGCGGGACTTTTCATAATTCTTCGGGACCCTTCTTATCCAAGCGGCCTCCACTACACCGACTAGCGATAGCGACAAATGATCTTCAGTTGTTTAAAAAAGTGTAGACCAATTCTACGTGTATTGTACGATAACGAATCCGTAATCTGTATTATGTAATATCAGGAGTCCCGGGCTCGAAACTCCAACCTCTTGCTTGGTAGTCGAAAAGGGTAGTTGGTTTTTAGGGTTTCGTACCCAAAGGGTAAAAACGGGACCCTATTACTGAGACTTCGCTGTCCGTCCGTCCGTCCGTCTGTCACCAGGCTGTATCTCAAGAACGGTGATAGCTAGACAGTTGAAATTTTCACAGATGATGTATTTCTATTGCCGCTATAACAACGAATACTAAAAATAAAATAAAATAAATATTTAAGGGGGCTCCCATACAATAAACGGGTTGGTTGCGTTAACTTGGCACCTCATTTGTATGGGGCACTATACATACCAGGTGCAAACTTAACTTAACCACTTTAGGATGAAAAGTGTTTGTACGGAACCCTCGGTGTGCGAGTCCGACTCGCACTTGCCCAATTTTTTATAGTGATAATATAACATCAGTATTGATTTTGTAGACTGTCCGTCTATCCGTCCGTCCGTCTGTCTGCCTGTCCGCCTGTCCGTCTGTCCATCTGTCCGTCTGTCCGTATGTCCGTCTGTCCGTATGTCCGTATGTCCGTCTGTCCGTATGTCCGTATGTCCGTCTGTCTGTCTGACTGTCTGTCCGTATGTCCGTCTGTCCGTCTGTCCGTCTGTCCGTCTGTCCGTCTGTCCGTCTGTCCGTCTGTCCTTCCGTCTGTCTGTCCGTCCGTCCGTCCGTCCGTCCGTCTGTCCGTCCGTCCGTCCGTCCGTCCGCCTGTCTCCAGATGTATTTGTGTTGCCGCTATATCAACAAATACTAAAAACAGTAGAAAATAAATATCAAAGTGGGGCTCCCATGCAAAAAAACGTGAACAGTTGCGTTGACTTTGCACCTCACTTGTATGCGGCGCCATACATACCAGGTGCAAACTTAACTAACCAGGCCAGTTAAGATGGGAAGTGTTTGCACGGAACCCTCAGTGCGCGAGTCCGACTCGCACTTGGGCGGTTTTTCATCTTGGTTGTTGCTATAGGTAAGGCCATTTGGAGGTCAGCGATCCGAAAAGGTTTTTTTTTGTGTTTGTCTATTTGTATCATTGCCCATTCATCACGCCTAAACAGCTGAATCAATTTTAGCAATTTTTGGATAGGTGGGTAGGGTATCTACGGATGGTTAATGGACATATTTTACCGAACTACAAATAAACATAATATATGAAAAGACTGACTGACTTTTTCTTTCGGACGGAAGAAGTTCATTGCAGAAATGTATTACCTGCTAGAAATAAGAAAATAATTACGATAAAAGCAGGCCATAATCGTGACACATTAATTTTTGAGAATACTTTCAGAAGTTCAGACCCTGACCCTGAAGCGCAAGTCTTTTGGGCCGTCGGCGGCCAACGCCCCAAGAACGCGATGACGCGCACGCGCCCGCAGCTGGCCACAGAAGAAGGGAAGGTTCAACTTCTTGATTCTCTTCAAGCGTTGATTGATAATGTTAAATAAAGACTATAACCTCGCAATTAATAACGTTACCCTATCCCTGCTTAAAAAGAAGGTTATTTTAGGTTCGCGAAGCGGCGCTAATGTGGTAGCTTTTAGCCTTTAGGATTTAAATGCACTCCATCGACTGGATGCATTTCGGTAGTCCCGATCTGGTCGTGATGCGCAAGGTGGCCGCGATGCCTGCATGTGCTACTGCTCGTCAGCGAAGAAGATAGAAATCTTGCTGTATTTGCCAGTCACGTTCGCAATTGTGTTGAGGTAATTCGTTTGTTAGATCATGCGGAATGCCACAGATCACCGGAACTCAGGTGATAATTACGTTACCACTTTATTATTATTTTACCACTATTGAGATGGATATAGATGGATGGCTAGACTATACGAGGCTAGAGGTCAATCTAAGCTAGAAATTCTAGTCGATTTCCTCTGCACATGAAATAGACCTCTAGGCTCGTTTCGGTATAATTCCTGAGCCGATTGCTACGTCGCACGTTGCAGTGGTTGCAGGCACTAGACGGACCCGTCTAGTGGTCAGGGTTATGTGGACGTTGTCGCTGAAAGTAGACCCGCGAATCCTAATTCAGCGCCGCATAATAAAAAACATTCATCGAAGACTGCAGCAAAAATTGTTTCATGCATTGTGGGTTTGCAATCGTAGTAGGTATAACCAAATTCATTGTGACAATTTCGTGTCACTCGATCGATGACAGATGGAAATTAATAAAAAACTCTGTCATCGATGACTTAAAGTAGGTTAGCATAGATTGAGTTTGTCTAGAACTACAAATATATTGAGCACGACCACAGCGGATTTTTTTTGTGATACGAATTCATTATGCCCAGAACTATTTTTGGTCTCCGATTTCTTTCATTTTTGGATATGTGGGATCCTAAGGGGTTCTTATAAAACCTGCATTTAATGATTTGAGATTAGAGAGGGGCTCTGTTGGGGTGTTTTTTTTATTGGGTTGAAAACTACCCCTAGGCCAAATCTGTTCTTTTGGGTCGTTTTCGACCCATCGTGTGCTGTGTAAGTCAATGTTGAATAAAATTGACATAAGTGTAAAGACTGTTTACACTGTTTATTTCGAGACAAAATTGAAGAATGAACCAGAAGAAGCCTTTTACGTGCAAATTAACACCTAATCTCTTGCCCTCCTTTAAAGGTTATTTTTACACAAAGCACGCCGTAGTCGTGAAATAAATTTTTCAATCATATTATTATGTTTAGAATTATGTTGCCGCATCGAATAAGAGACGCTGGTTTGGATTTTTCTACTGAGCCCGGGTTCATTTCTTGCGTTATTATTTTGCAGCAAAACACGATCAGTGCTTCGGCGTAACTTAAGTGTACCTATGCCACTCCTAAACTCGCGAGTTAGGAGTGTGGTACCTATTACTATTATGAATATGAACTGCGACGTCAATGAGCGAAAAAAGAACGGTATTATATAATTTATTGCTCTCATTTCGATTCTGCATATGCCGACGTTACAGAGTCCAGTCGATCCACTACCCTACAATCCATATTGGGAAGTGACATTCCGCTGTGTCTATTTTAGCGCAGCAGAAAATCTTCTCGCCGTTTGCATAGACATAGTGTTCAGTCGATAAACAGTCACAATGATATTACCATGCCACCTAACAATGCATATCCCATTGTCCCATCCAATTGGTAGCCGCAGTATCCCCTCTCCTTATTTGTTAATTATTTGAAGTCCTTCAGTTGGCAGTTTTCAATTAGAGTGTTGCACACTGTACCATCAGATACCATCGCCAGGATGATCAATATAAATATCAGAACCATATCTTATCATCAAAGTTTTAATTTTCCAACAAATCTATTATATAATTCGTTGTAAGTAGTCGTCCGATCCTAAATATAAAAAAATAGTATTTAAATACACTTCTGCCCACTAGGTCGTTACTGACCACTACTTTCCCAAAAACTATTACTTTCAACTACTTTTTGTATTACGAGATAAATAAACTATCTATCTAACTTTATAGTAACAATAACATAACAGTTATATTTACGAAGAACAAAATATTACTTACAATGCGCTCAGGAAAGATGCACTTTTTTGCCGTCTCAAATCAAATCATAACTTGCAGTCACTAGAGGTTATAAAATTGCCGGCTAACCTACATTTACCATTAATTTCGAGAGCAAACACTATCACAATATCACAGATGGCTCTAGAAGACGTAAATGAGCGCTTACGCTTACAAGCTCGCACGTTATTTGGTACCTCAATTCGGGACCAAAACGACCCACTGGGCATATATTAGGGTTTAAAATAGTTTGAGGTACATGAACCCTTTAGCCGACTTAAAAAAAAACGAGGAGGTTGTCAATTCGACTGCATTTCTTTATATTTATTACCCCAGAATTTTCGAATGGGTGAACCGATTTTGATGATTCTTTTTTTTATTTGAAAGCTTTTGCTTCCCGTGAGGTCCCATATCAATTTGGTCCAGTTCTGATCAAAGCATCTATGAGAAAATCATGTAAGTCCTATTGTATGTTCCATTGCGCTCATCGATGTCGGTTATTTTTTGTGTAAAAGTGATTCTGATTATAATTGAATCGAATAAAAAAATAAAAAAAATAAAAATCCTGTACAAAAAAAAACCAACATCAAAAAATACTGAAAATCCAAAAATAACCCTTTCATGTACAGATTACATTTGAATCATCTTTTGAAGTCGGTGCCAAACCTCACGTATACTTCTTTAACGAAAAATATACTTCTTGGGCTTCATGCGCGGCATCTGTTTTCATAGTAATAATTGAGTGGTTTGACACCGACTTAAAAAAAGGTGATTCAAATGTAATCTATACATGAAGGGGTTATTTTTGGCTTTTCAGTTTTTTTTTGAAGTCAGTTCTTCTTTTTATTATTTTTTTTGCATAAACAGATTATACCCTTATAGTTTCGTCATTCACCACAACGACTGTGCCAACAGTCGTAGGTATAACCTAGCACGTTCACGAATCATTTGAAAGCCAAGAATATTTAAATGTCAATCAAAGGGAAAATGTCAATTGAAAATGCTAAAAAATAATTGTACTCTAGGTAACATAGATTTTACTGCAATAATACTACTTGTAATTGTAGATTTTTCGAAGTCTTTTGTTGTGAGTACAAGTTCTTTAGAATGTTTACTCATTATTTTTGACATTTATGATTTTATCATTGACATCTTCTCAGATTACAAATCGCGTGGTCGTGCTAGGAAGTGAGTGCCAGCAAGAAACTATACCGACTGTACCAGAACGACAAAAGTATTAGAGTACAATAAATGCAAAAATATAATCATTTTAATGACTTTTTATTATTACCGTAACAGAAGTAAATAAATCTTAATTATGCTGTATAGTTACAACACGTATTACCTGTATTATTATGTATGAGTATAATGACCAGTTCCCCTTCCCAAAGCGACCATTTCCCCGATTGTCCACTCCCATGAAGACCAATTTTCAAGACGACAACTTGATAAAACGACCATTTCTGGAATAACCACTACCATAATGACCACTGCTCGGAATAACAGCTAAACATTACGTGTCTTATTGTGCTGCCGAATTTAGTAGGCACAGGTTATGCACATGTACTAAAGTACCTATTAAGCTTAGTACTGTTTTCAAGTAAGCATTCGTTATTTTTTGTGTACAAGAAACTTTTTTTTCGGTATTTAGTTTGGTAATAAATACATTTTTTTACTCAAATAACACCATATTTGTTTACCTGTTTAGAAAATATAAGATCAATTATATACGAGTGGGTATACGACACAAATAGTTAGCAATAAACTAGTTTATTCCGTAAAAACAGATTTTTATTAATCCCTAATTCTTCTATCCTACACCCGTTCTTTCGTGGGTAAAGTAGTCGTTCCGGAAACTTGGCTTCAATGTCAATATGAGAAGTGGTCATTCCGGGAAGGGGCTTTCTGGGAATAGGTCGGTTTAGGAAGTGGATATCTTGGGAAGTGGTCGGTTTAGAAAATAATATTTTTACCTTTTTATACTTTTTTTATTTTTATTTATACCTTTTTTAGGGTTCCGTACCCAAAGGGTAAAAACAGGACCCTATTACTGAGACTTCGCTGTCCGTCCGTCCGTCCGTCCGTCCGTCCGTGTGTCCGTCCGTCCGTCCGTCTGTCACCAGGCTGTATCTCAAGAACGGTGATAGCTAGACAGTTGAAATTTTCACAGATGATGTATTTCTATTGCCGCTATAACAACAAATATTAAAAATAAAATAAATTAAATATTTAAGGGGGGCTTCCATACAACAAAATTGTTATAGATTATATATATATATAAATATATATAGGTACGGAACCCTACATGCGCGAGTCAGACTCGCACTTGCCCAATTTTTTGCTTTTGATTTTGCCTAAGTGAATAACAGCTTTTTAGGATTGTGTAGTTTGTGTCAGTCTGTCCACAGTTTAGCTCAGAGACATAGTGGTTAAATACATTTTTAAAAACAGTTTTTTGTTTTTTCTTTTGATTTCAATAGCCTTAAGCAACATTCTGGGAAAAAATCGTTAAAGTCAGACTAGTTAATGCTTATAATGGCAAAATGGCGAAGTTATTAGCCAAGACAATCAAAATCTATACTTTAAATGCACTGTATGAGTCGCAAGAACCTGCTACTTATGGCCTAAAACAGAACCAGGTTTCTATTCTACAGGATCCAAATAGTAGGTACGGGTGGCTTACTTAGCTCCATAAAAATTGCAGTTGGTGCTAGGTAACTTGACTTAGTTTTGAGAGACGTAATCATCGATACCCCACACCATAGGATAAACATCCCCACTTTTGTTACGTGTAGGAGAGGTACACAAAAAATGTTTTTAAAAATGTATTCAACCACTATGTCTCTGAGCTAAGCTGTGGACAGATTGACACAAACTACAAAATCCTAAAAAGCTGTTATTCACTTAGGCAAGAGTACTTTTGCTAAAGCTTACGTGTCATTTAGTCGCGTTAAAATCTTGCAGGGTGTTGCTATTTGTGACCTCAATCAAAGGACCCTGTTCAATAGTCCTAATAACAATTCAGCTTTAGCAGAATTCCGAAACTTAAAAATTGTGACCCAGTACTGTGACAGAAATTATAATGAGTTTTTTTTTGTCCGAAGGGGCCAGTATAAACCCAGTATGTCTAACTATGACAAGGGATACACGAGTACTTCAAGTATAATTCAAAACCCAGTACCGATGTCTCCCCAAGCAAGGGGAGACATCGGTACTAAAGATTCCTGATGTCTCCCCCAGGGGGTTTACCAGGGGAGCCACGGGTCCGAAGGGGTTGCAACATGAGAATTTCTAACTATACCTACTCTACGAAAGAGTCGGGTATTTGTTTCAGTTTAGGACTTCAAAAGCTACTTGGTAATTAATTAAAAAGGGTTAGTATAATTTCGTCTAGAAACCAGCTGGCCGAAACAGCAAGTGGTCTAAAAAGCAAACTGCGATGTGGTCTGCCTGGTAATTTGTTTAAAATCCCGCTTTGTATAAATATGCAGCAGTATTTGTTCCTTAGACCCATATTATACTTACCTATTAATAGCGAAGTATATAATATAACATACATGTAGGAAATAAGGTTATGAAAAAAAAAAAATGCGGTGACGGCATGTTGTCCAACGAGCCTAGCGTGTGTGGTGAGTTGAGTTGAGGCCGTGCCATTACAGATTAATAGGTGTGCGTTGAGTTTGAAATATTATACAAAAAATACTGAACAAATCGAGAGGTAAGTAATATAGTTTCCATTATATCGCGACGCAGTAAAAAGTTGTCCCTTTAGTTTGTCTATGCTAGAGCATCAGCTGAAAACAGTTACGCAAATGGTTCAACACTTAAAGAGACGTTTTATAAAGGAAAATTAATTAAAACTCTTCCCAAAATAATGGAATCATCTTGCGCTGCAGAACCTCTTCCCCGAAAATCAAAACTTGGATCTTTCAGTTGAGAAACCATATGCATTTTCTTAGGAAACATGCTCTTTCTTTGACTTCATAGTAACTTTTCGTCAGGTGAAGTCTAGGTAAAATGCTTGCTTACTTTGCATGGAAATTATCACCAAATGAACTTCTTAAAAATATGAAATAAAAATAAAATCAAAAATTTAAAAACCCCCGACATGACAACCTGTAAAAAGAAAGAAATAAAATCTACGAAATGTGCCTTTACAATGAACAGTAGAAAAAGAATCCAAGCGTCGTTGCGTTCGGGGGACCGCTAAGTACCTAACCTAAGTGGAATGAACTATATTTTTCAACGCAAAATTGTAAGTATGCATTTTATTTGGGGCTTCCCACTTTACGATTTTAAGTACATTGCATTTCATTTACTTAGCGGTCCCCCGACGCAACGAAGCTTGGATTCTTTTTCTACTGTTCATTGTAAAGGCACATTTCGTAGATTTTATTTCTTTCTTTTTACAGGTTGTCATGTCGGGGGTTTTTAAATTTTTGATTTTATTTTTATTTCATATTTTTTAAACAAACAGAAGTTTTTTCCCGGAATTTTCTACATTTAACACTTTTTTGGTTTTACACCGTTTATGGTCCATAGTTTCCAGTCTTTCCTCGAGCTTGATCCTTGACTATGTGTACGACAACAGGATCCCAAGCCAGTGGTAACGAAAGCCGTCTTCTCTAAAATTGAAATTAGCCTTTAGCAACATTCTGGTAAAAAATCGTTAACAAAGTTATTAGCCAAGACAATCAAAATACATACTTTAAATGCACTGGATGAGTTGAAAGAACCTGCTACTTATGGCCTAAAACAGAACCAGGTTTCCATTCTACAGGATCCAAATAGTACGGGTGGCTTACTTAGATCCATAAAAATTGCAGTTGGTGCTAGGTAACTTGACTTAGTTTTGAAAGACCTAATCATCGATAATCCACACCATGGGATAAACCGTTAAAAAATATTACATCCCCACTTTTTTACGTGTAGGTAAGGTACACAAAAATATAGTTTTTAAAAATTTATTCTACCACTATGTCTCTGCTTAGCCGTAGATAGACGGACGGACATGGTGAAACTATAAGGGTTCCTTGTTGACTACAGAATCCTAAAAAGCTGTTATTCACTTAGGCGAGTACTTTTGCTAAAGCTTACGTGTCCTTTAGTCGCGTTACTTGCAAGGTGTTGCTATTTGTGACCTCGATCAAAGGAACCTGTTCAATAGTCCTAATGACAATTCAGCTTTAGCAGAATTGCAAAACTAAGAACAGTGACCCAATATTGTGACGGAAATTAAAAAAGTTTTACTGGGACTCGGTTTAATATCGACTGTACTTTCTTACACAAACGTTAATTGCTCATCAAGAACAATCAGACGAGCCCAAACACCATGGGTTTATTCTGTGCTGTTAAGGAGTTCCTACGGCCATCTTCAGCTGCATGGTACCAAATTATTGTACCTACTGTCAAAATTTTATTAAATTGTTGTTTACGCTAATAAACTTAACATTTAACCAACATTTGAAATTCTTGGCTTAGATCCTTTCACAACTAGATGGCAAGGCCGTATTTACCCCTAGGCTCACAAGGCCCGGGCATAGGGGCCCAGCTAGTCTTAGGGACCCAGTCCCAGACGCAGGACTTGTACCATAATAATGTTCTCCTTATAGGGGAGGGGCCCCTAAATGCCAAGTGCCTAGGGGCCCTGGCCCGCTTAGTCCAGCCCTGCTAGATAATTATCATGAGATCTTCACTTAGTGAGTGATAAGGAAAATGCTAATAAAACAACATTAATCCAGCGTTTGGAATTATTCGCCTCAATATTGGCTGAGATCCATTAACAACTACCTGGTCATCATGAGACCTTAATTTAGTAAGTGATATAGAAAATGCTAATAATACTTAACATTTAACCAAAATTTGGAATCCTTGGCTTCAATATTGGCTGAGATCCATTAACAACTAGCTGATCATCATGAGACCTTAATTTAGTAAGTGATATAGAAAATGCTAATAATACTTAACATTTAACCAAAATTTGGAATCCTTGGCTTCAATGTTGGCTGAGATCCGTTAACAACTACCTGGTCATCATGAGATCCTCATTTGGTGAGTGATATAGAAAATGCTAATAATACTTAACATTTAACCAAAATTTGGAATCCTTAGCTTCAATATTGGCTGAGATCCATTAACAACTAGCTGATCATCATGAGACCTTAATTTAGTAAGTGATATAGAAAATGCTAATAATACTTAACATTTAACCAAAATTTGGAATCCTTGGCTTCAATATTGGCTGAGATCCATTAACAACTACCTGGTCATCATGAGATCCTCATTTGGTGAGTGATATAGAAAATGCTAATAATACTTAACATTTAACCAAAATTTGAAATCCTTGGCTTCAATATTGGCTGAGATCCATTAACAACTACCTGGTCATCATGAGATCCTCATTTAGTGAGTGATATAGAAAATGCTAATAATACTTAACATTTAACCAAAATTTGGAATCCTTGGCTTCAATATCGGCTGAGATCTTGTCACTTGTTCCAATTAAAGCTGAATATCTTGGAAACTACTGGTCCTACTTCCACCAAACATAGCTAAGAACCATCTCGACGGAAAAGTCTTTCGATTAAAAAAAACCGCACCTAAATTGGTCCATCCGCTTGGGCGCTACGATGCCACAGACAGACACACAGATACACAGATACACAGATACACAGATACACAGATACACAGATACACAGATACACAGATACACAGATACACATGTTAAACTTATAACACCCCTCTTTTTTTCGTCGGGGGTTAAAAATGCTGTAAATGGTAATTGATTACTGATCAATTATCATGAAGATAGGCACTGATCATTACGAGCGTTGTAAGAAGCAAGCTGTTCCCTCGCTGAACAATTGAATAGAATACACATGAGAAATAATAAAAATGCATTTATTATTTATTTGGTACAATGGAAATTAATACACGTCGCACCAAAAGTAGATATCAACACTATATTCACTTTTCGCTCTTACCCATATTGTATAAGCAAGAGATAAAATAATAAACGAGTACACACTTATCTTCCACTTTTCTTTTGACACCTACCTATATTTACTTTTTTTTGGTATTTCCAAGCGTGTATCAGCGATATGGACACAGCATTATTGACATGTAATTAGTTCCGCTACTCACCATTTCAAGAAAAAACTGTCAAAAAAAATGACAATAACGAGTTTTGCTATTCCATACTAGAGGGCATAAGTACTAATATAAAAATAGCTTTTAAAGGGATTAAAACTTTGATTTGGATAGCATAATATAATATTAATGTATTAATATAATTAACTAACTGATTTGCGTCTACTTTAAGCCCATTTAGCGTTGTAATATAATTCTGGCGCCACTATCTACGCACTGGTCACTGTCCAGTATGAGTTAGT
Source organism: Apotomis betuletana (assembly GCA_932273695.1). Taxonomy (NCBI): domain Eukaryota; kingdom Metazoa; phylum Arthropoda; class Insecta; order Lepidoptera; family Tortricidae; genus Apotomis; species Apotomis betuletana. The sequence continues at coordinate 18,260,544 of OW026316.1, read as the reverse complement.
TAGTACCAATTTCCGCCACATGTCCCTATTTCAAACAGGAATATCTCAATTCTGCAATGGAATCCAGCTTGGTGCCCATAATAAAAAATGAAGTATATTCAAATATCTATCTAATGATTTAACTCTCATCTCTGTTGGTTCTTGGTCCAATTTGCCCATTGTCCTTTATGACAAGAATTTTTATTCCACTAGAGGTGATCCCGTAAAAGTCAAATCCGCAACGCAGGCATCGTCAGAGAGAATACAAAAATCTACCTAATCAGCGACAGGCTTCGTCAGACAACACACCAATAACGTGACATCTGCAACAGGCTTCGTCAACGTCGTGGGTTATCTATATATATGTATGCAGCATTGCTTAGTTTGGGACTAGGTTTGATTTCTCAATAAATAAAACATAAGTACGTATGTATGTATAAAAACACAGTTTTTCAAGGTTTTTGCGATAATCAAGAAGAGAAACAATAATTAGAGAAACTTCTGTACAGTTTTGTGCGTACTTATACAAAGAATTAAGTAATAAGCAAGATATGAAATGAAAACTGGACTAGCGGTAACCACAGATTTATCCGTATAATTTCCAAGATTAAATAACTCCCGATTGGGAAAATTATAAAATAAATGTTGTTTAGTAATTTCCAGCAAACACTCAGCTACCGCCATCCACATCCTCAACGTGTCACTTACGGAGCACGGTGCTCGAACGCGGCACATCGTTTGTAAGACGATAGCGCTGACATCGACACCTTACCGATTATTATAATTCCATTTGGGTCATTGTCAGATTTAGGTGCGCGTCTTTCCGGTGGACATTTGCGAAATTAAGGATACCAGTGCCTAATTTTCTTATTAAATGCCTGTGAGAATAAAGAACGTTCCGTCTTCTATAATCCGATGCAATAGCAACATAACCTAGATTCATACAAGCTTATTGAACTGACAATGACCCATTTCCATGCTGATGTTTACCCGTATTTGACTTAAAGAAGATAAGAGGTAGTGCTTCCTTTAACTTTAATATGTTTTCTTCGAGAACTACGTATAGTTAAGTTCATATTACTGTAATGGTTAAGTACTTATCCTGTCTGAAAAAATTACAAACTGTTGAGTTTCTTTCGGCGTTTCTTCTCAATAGTGGTCTCCTCTTGTGAAATGCCGGTAGACTCAGACACGTAAAAGTGAAATAAAAGGAAAATAAAGTTCATTATTTTATAATTAGCAATGATACGGTCTCTGAAAAATGAAGGCAGGAAAATTACAGAGGCATTTGTCATCATTTTGCATAGAGATGTGCCGTTCTTGAGAATGTTTCCTGATTTGTATGGGGAAAGAAAGGCACATCTCTAATTTTGCAGGAGCGAAGCCATGGTCAAAAGCTAGACCAGACTTAAAATCAAAAAGGAGTAAGTGTCTACTCTCCTCCGAGTATTGACATAATTTCCGAGCTCAAACTCTCGAGTATCTAGGTAATCACACTTGCTCGTAAATAAGGGCTTACATGCTAGAAAAACGGGCGGTAAGAAATTTTTATCACACTTTAAGGGATTACACGCTAGAAAACCGGGCATATCGTCGGGGATAGTGCAATACCGCGTAAGTAACAAGGTGTAGATACGAATCAATATTCAAACAAATGATAAGTATTTTATTGAAATTAGAACTTTATCGACAGCTGTTATTTACGCGGTATTGCACTATCCCCGACGATATTACGCCCTAGGGCGGTAAGTAATTTTGGTATTGACTACTATTTATTACTTTTGTTCTATTTCCTCCAAAGTGTGATGAAAAACGTCGTACGTGACTTTGGTGTGAAGGAATTTCAAACTCGTGTCATCAAAGCCTTCATTAAACACTCAGCTACCGCCACCCACATGCCCAACGTGTCACTTACGGAGCACGGTACTCGAACGCGGCTACAGCGTTTGTAAGACGATATCGTTGACATCGAGACCTTACCTTACCGCCTCGTTATAATTCCATTTCCATTGTTAATGTTTACCCGTATTTGACTTATATGTATAGAAGATCGACCTTGGTGCTGAAAAGGTTAAACCGTCCATTAATTCATCCCGTCATAATTCTTAAGCAAATCGAGCTAATTGCTTCACCAAATAGCAATTACTTGTAGAATTATGTCGTCTGTAATCGTTTTGTCGCGCCTGACAAAACTTCGATACGTAAGCCTTTGTTTTTAGACGGTTCTGCGGCAAGATTGATTGCTCTGTACCGACTTGCAGTCTCCTTTACAACGGGCGATGTTGTGAGATCGTAGGCTGTTTTTTTTTTTATTCACTAACTGACCGGCGATTGACCTCAGTATCACCTGATGGAAAATGACTACGGGGTCGAGGATTAAGCTCGCCGGATCATTAATATCTTTATACTGGCATCAGCGTCTGCCGTAGCCATACGGGCGCCCTGGGCAAGTCATTCATTATGTGACAACCCTAGCGCTCACAACTTATCTGCTTTACCTAATGGTTGACTGATAGAACCTGAATGAATTGGTCCTTCTTTAAAAGATACAACCAGACTAGGCACTGTACCTAAGATCATGCTGTGCGGATTTCTCCGAAGAGTGGTCGACAGTTTTAAGTATAGGTACATAGTCACAGGAGACCTGAGTGATGACCCTGACCTGGAGAGGGAGAGAAGAGCGATGGCGGTGCGCAGGTATGCATGCTGTAATGAGCAAGATAAGCTGACACTGAAAGCATACTGTCAATCGTTCTACACGAGCAGCCTGTGGGTGAGGTTTACAGAAAGGGCATACAACACGCTGCGTGTCCAATACAATAATATCCTTAGGATGCTGCTGAGGCTGCCGAGGATCTGCAGTGCATTTGGTATGTTCGCCGATACGCGTACAGACCACTTTTATGCCATCAGGCGGAAAAGAATTGGCTCGTTGGTAGCTCGCGGGTGCAGCGACAATATGCTAGGGATATTAGCAGAACGCCTAGACTGCCCACTCATGAAATACTGGGTCCAAGTGGCTATAGACAGGAACAAGTAAAGCGCACATCTAGCGAGAGGCGATTAACGATTCCGCGACCACGATAGAGTATTTTATTTGTTTATTATTATAAAGTCCGCCTTTTGGACGGTTTGTTGTACATTTGTGCAATCAAAATTTAATGAATAGATATCATTTTGGAATACAAAACAATTCAAATCCACTCTATTGCACACCTCAAATACACAGGGCAAAACAAGGGGGATGTACACTAAAAAACAAACAAAGGTAAAGAGACGTTCTTATCGCTAAGCAGCGATCTCTTCCAGACTTTAGGCAGCGGAATAGATCAACAAACGTATAAACATAAATGTGATATGTGTGTACGTGCGCATGTCGAATCCTTATCGTCAGCGGTAAAGCGGGCACCGAGCGAGTCCGTGTTAATTAATTTGTATTTCATAACCGAACGGGCAGTTGATGAATTGTGAGAGGAAACTTGGCGTGATGAATAGAGCTTTAGCTTTAACGATCGATCGTGCAACTACAGACGGATCGGCAATGTATTGCTTTATAATTACTCCGCCGCAAAGAAATTGGAACTAGTTCTTGCCTAGGGTTCCCAGATGGTATTCTAAAGGAGGTCGTGTCCTCCTTTTTAACCGACTTCTATAAATACTATTCAAGATCTGTGCGTGAGTTTACTAATTTAGCTGAAATTTTAAATGTAAATTAGAGTCAATTTAATTCTCTACAACATTGCCCAAGCTCTTTTCTAGCTAAAATACTCCTAAACAAAGATATAAGCCAGAAGTTTGATACATTACTGGAAATTGCGATATTTAATTTTTTTTTTTATTTGCATATTTCCGTAACTAGCTGTCCTTTGAACAAAATTTATGATGTAAGTTATAGTAAATTTAATTGGCTACAACATTGTCTCAGCTCATTTCTAGCTAAAATGCTCTTAAACGAAGGTATAAGCAAAAATCTGAAGAAAGTGCCGGTTTTTTCAATATGGCGGCGGGCGCGGAGGGAGGGGAATTGTGCATTTTGCATTTTAAACACTCACTAACCATCTTCAGCTCACCATGACCAACAAACTAAACCTGGAAGTTGTAGAGGAGTTCATATATCTGGGCTCCGTCATAGCTGCCAACGGGTCCTGTGAAAAGGACATCAGGAAGCGGATCGGGATGGCTAAGAGTGCTATGACCCAAATGGCCCGTGTATGGTCTGACCGAAACATCTCGAGGAAGACCAAGATGCAGCTTGTTACCTCCCTCGTTTTCTCAATCTTCCTTTACGGTGCGGAGACTTGGACCCTCAAGAAAGCCGACCGCCAGCGCATCGATGCGTTTGAGATGTGGTGCTGGAGGAAATTGCTCGGGACTCACTGGATGGAACACCGAACCAACGAGTCCATTCTTACCGAGCTCAAGATCCCGATGAGACTCAGCACCATATGCATGCGGAGGAGTTTTGAGTTCTTTGGCCACATTGCCAGAAAGAAAGGGGACAATCTGGAAAAACTGTTGGTAACAGGCAAGGTGTGCGGAAGACGGCCTAGGGGAAGAAGTCCAACACGCTGGTCGGACCAAATACGCTCTACCCTCAAGACCTCAATTTACGAAGCCATCCATGCAGCCCAGGATAGAGTAAGCTGGCGCAAAATAGTCCACGAAAAAGTAATTCAGAGAGGCCACGACCCTCAGCATTGAGGATATCGACTGAAGGAGGAGGAACCATCTTAGGTAACATATCAAAAATTAAAAACTACCGGACCGTTTGTAAGGTCACCCCTAGTACTTCAGTCTATATTCACCGAACTATAAAGCCATTTAGCGTAGTTTCACACAATTTTTAAAGTCAATCGTGCTATAGTTTTTTCGTACTTATTTGCTGTAGTAGCTGATCGAATTATGAACGTCCTGCTTTTGTGCAGAAAATCTTATATTCCTATTTTATTAACACCCAGCTGAGGACATTATAAAAAATAAAAATGTCGCTTGAGACGAAAAAAAATATAATAGAATATCTCCAAAACATCCAGTATTTTTTCATACAATTGTGCTTTCGTAATCCCACCTTAATTCCACTGGTAAACACCAGATTAATGGCTCTCTTTTTAATTAAAAACCCTAAACAACTGGCCATAATAACAAATCCCTATTTTTTTTATTTTGCCATGGCATTTAGATACTCGCTCCGTGTATTTGAAGTTTAAATTTGGATCGCCGCGTAAACCTTGATAGGAGATCCTGTGAGTAACTTTTCTAAACGTCCCCCGACTAGGCTACGGTTGGTAGTATTGCGTAGTCTTTTAATTTCGTAAAGTTTTTACATACCGTCAGGTTGGCAGCGACTTTTTGCCCGAACAAAGCGACGGAATTGCCTAAAATGGTACCTTTTGCGACCATTTTTTTAAGTATGTATAACGGAGTGTGAAATTGAGGATTTGCTTTTTAGGTCGTAGGTATCTTCTTTGTCTATGGAAAAATCACCGTAATCGGGATATGGCGAAGGAAGTTTAATTGTTTCTATGTAAGTTACACTTTGTTGTTTTTTAAAGGTAAATAAAGTACCTACATCACTAAAGTAAATTAAACGTAGCGGCAAAATTTTATATTGCGCACAATTTAAGACCATTGTTTCGTTAAGTAGGCTGGTTGACTCATGTTAAATTGTATCAAACTGATGTTTATTTCGTATAGTATTTGCCTTAGGAAACCTAAATATTTATTTTTCAGTTCATAAAAGTAGAAAATGGCGGAACAAATTAAAATTGAAAGTATGATTTTTATCCTGTATTTTTAAATACTTAAAGCGCTGTCTGCCATTTTCACACTTAATAGTTACGTCATCAATCTAATTAAAAAAAAAACTAAAAACTAAAATCGTCATCAGATCAGTGTATCACTGGTCTTTATCGACGGAATCGCCTACGTCACGCCACAGAAAAGCTAGACAAAAATGGCGGCGTTTTTGTGTTCATGAAATTTCTATTTTAAATTAATAAAATGTAGCTTTCTAGCTCAACAAAAATACAATAAGTACATTTTTTTAATGCTAGTAAGATAATTATTAATCCATACTATTATATACTATTATTATTAATATTATAAATGCGAAAGTGTGTCTGTCTGTCTGTTACCTCTTCACGCTTAAACCGCTGAATCGATTTTGATGAAATTTGGCATAAAGATAGTTTAAGATACGAGGATAGTTTTTATCCTGGAAATTATACCTAAAAAGATTGAAAAGTGAGTGAACATTTCTGTTAGGGTGCGGTGACCCTGTAGGAAATGTAATTATTAGACCAAAAGCACAATTGCTCTTACATTTGCGTAGGCGCTTTTAATAATCCCTTTTATCAAGTTCGACGCGTACGTAGTCGCGGGCAAAAGCTAGTCATATATATATATATAAAAAAATCGGGTCAAGTAGACTATTATTTTAAATGATGTTCTAGCCACATGAAAACAGATATAGAGCACATTATAATAACAAAACGAGACTTAATCACATTCAAAAAGCATTTATCTAATTACCTCGTCGTTTGGAACGTGATGAACATTCATGGTCTCGACGGAATTCGAATTTTGATCTTGTTTGATACAGGGATAGCTGGACTCTAAGCCCCCACCCCTTAGATCTAAAGCAAAGTTTTCTAAAAAAGAGTCCATTAAAGATATTATGTTTTACAGCCATTTTAATAAAGCCAGTAACTTCCAACAGTAGGTTCATGAGTTGCCTTGAAGAAAGTTCCGAACTCATCTTTCAATTTTCTACCAACTTGGGGGTTTTTCAATTGACGTTTGAAGTTTAATACGAACATTGTTTGAGTAAGACAGTTTTTTGTTGGAATTAAAATTAAATTCCTTGGAAATATCGGGTATCTTGACGGTGAATAAGTAATTCTTTGGGTTGAAGAGAATTAATATAAAAAATAGACTACAATAAAGGTATTTTAAAATCTAAGCATTTTTATTTTCTTTGTACGCCAAATTTGAAATACACTTCTAAACTTGGGGAATTGATATTAAACAATTCATTTTAGAATTATTGTAACGAAAAATTATTTCAGTAATTAATTTATATAACATATTGCATGTCGAGACGCCTAGAAAACTGCTACATCTCTGAAAAATACATTTTATTTTATATTATAATTATTACTGTGACCATTGATTTGTAGAATCTTGTACATGTATCAATTACCTAATTATAATACAATCGTAATAGTTTTTAAGTATTATTTACGAAAAAATAACTTACCGTTGAGTTTCTTTCGGCTTTCCTCTCAACAGCGGTCTCCTCTTGTGAAAGGCCGGTAGATTCAGATTTAGACATGTGAAAGTACCTTGTACCTAGTCTGCTTACAGAATAAACGTTTTGATTTTGTTTTTGATTTAATTCCAATTTGGCATTTCTTTTGGATACTATGAATTAAAGTGGAGGTCGAGTCGAACGGAGAAGCCACGACTTTACGCGACCAGCGGTACGGCGAGCGGTTGAGCGAGAGATCCGAGCGCGGCCATATGAGTGAGCGACACACAAGTACTGCTCACCGCTGCCGCTGTCCCTGTCGCGGAAAGACGTGGCATGTTCGGAACTGCCATCTATTAGTACGGTGTCCAGTCACTAACTAGGACATTTACCTCATCAAGACCAATAAAATGAGCCCAAACACTATGGGTTTATCTTGTGTTTAAGAGTTCCTACGGCCATCTTCTGTCTCCTTCATTAGAACAGCTCCGAGATACTAAATTCTTGAACTGTGATGTTAATTGAAACTCCGTGTCTATGGAGTTTCATTTCGATACAAAATAAGTAGGTTATAATTTACTTCCAAGAATTGATTATACAATATAATAACAAACAATTGAATATAATAATAAGAATTGATTATACAATATAATAACACTATATTGTAACAAACAATTTGTTACAATCTAAGTATAGTCCATCCGGAATTCTAAGATTAAAATTATTTCAAACTGGCTCAAGTGAAAAATGACCTTAAATTTTCATGTATACGGTTGTTTGTACCTTGTGCCAAAGTGACTTCATTTGATCTTAGGGATTGGACAGACTATAACAATTTAACTAATAAAAGTTACAAGTGAACTTAAAGCGTGTTAATAAAATAGGATTTTATCTGAATTCTTGTGATGAAATATTATTTACCCTAGGCCGTAAGTGGTATTTTCTGCCCGCTACGCGACTGCTCTCACTTCCTGGTCAAGGAAAGACGTAAAACTTTAGCCAAACCACGGGCGGTAATTCGTTGGCCCAGATCGCATATTTATGACCCTCATCTTCGGTTCGAGCCACAAACACCTATGATCTGGGACATTCACAAATTCATGGCCCTAGGTTTGTAACGTATAATGTAAATACTATTATTTTATACGAATTAAAACATCGATTACTCTTTAGTTACTTTCAACGAAATCTTCACTCGCTACGAAGATCATATGAAGCGTAGCGCGTAGCACCGTAGCTCGTAGAGCGCTCGGAGCTCGTAGCACGACGTAGCTAACGACGCTTGGCGAGTGCTATGCGCTACGAATCAATTTATTGCATTCAACCCAATAGAATAGATGTACGCGATAAGGTAGTTTAGAGTGAATGTCGACCCTTGGTAACCCTGAAGACTTTAGCCTTTCACAATTTCATGTTACGTCGTCGTGACGTGTTATGTTGCGGTATTGTGCCACGTTTCATCAACGTGACGTGGAAATGAAAAATATTTATACTACCGTCTAACCAGTGCTCAAATAAAAAACAAGTTGTTTTCGTTTTGGAGGATAATAATACGTAGTTAAGGCTCCTTATCCGTTCAAAAATGCAGTTTGTTCAAGATATTTTTCTCTATGATCAAACATGTTTCTTATCATACGTATTATAAATGTTACTACTTAGAACAGGGCCATTTCGATTTATTAATATATATTAGAAACCTTTGAAACAGTTTAAATTTCTCTTTGCAAATTTTTGTTTCGAAATTGACAAAATTCACGCAGAAAACTGTTTTTTTTAACTTATTTTCGACTGCACGCAATGAAAGCATGTCGAGATAGGTATGTTTCTATCTACAATCCAGGGAATAGTATTATTCAAAAAATTAAATTAAAAAATCGCTTGAACTTATAAAGATATATTTTGTTAAAATATATATACATATATATAGGTATGAAAAATTTTTTTTTGAAAGGGCCTCTAAAAGGAAAGGCCTCTGAATCAGATTAAAAACAAAACTGTAGTATTCGTTTACATCACTTTTTTTCAAATAACTTGTGCAGTTACAGACTTTTAGATTCAGTTAGAATCCCAGTCAGCTTTAAGTCTAGTTTAATGGCCAGTACATCTTAAAGATAAACGTCTTAAGACCTAAGTGCCAGTCGAAATAACTTAAAAGGTGTTTAAAAACGAATTGGAAATAAAAAAAGCCCGTGGCGCTGCGATTAATCGAGAAAGTAATTAGAACCAAATTAAACTACGCGCTTAACATAAATACAAGGGTGCAGAGTGGGCAGACTATTCACTGATAAAAACAACGCGTTAATTTAAAGGGAGTAAAAGGCGGCCTATCTCTTGTTAAACGCACGTTTTTGCTATAATATGAGACTTTGTATTAAGAAGAAGTGCCACTTCCCTGTGCTCAGCAGTTTGTTTTTTTTCATAAAGAACTAAATACAACGGTGTTAATAAAATAAACATGATTACAGCCGATTGCTTCTTCACTGCGGTAAAGACTAAGCGTTTTGTATAAATGCAGTTATGCAGAGTGATCCGTTCTTTCATTATGGTATAAACGTGTACCAGTACTTGTGCGAATTAGTAAATTACAAGTTTTAGTTGAGAATATACCGTTTGCTTACTGACGTACAAAATTGACATTTTGTGGTTTATTTTATGACAAGATAAGATAGTAATAATTTTCCACTAGGCCTGGCAATGCAATTCCTGCAAATGAAGAATACTTTGGGAGTATTTTTTCAGACGTTGAAGTTTATCGATTGATAATGATTAGCAGTAGCGTGAATTGAAAGCATGCTAGGGCAAGCCCGTGTAATTGAAGGTACTACAATAGGTTACTTAAAGCTCTAAAATAGGTAAGCCGGTAGGCATCTACCTAGCGTCGCCACTAATGGCAAACTCGGTATGACTTCTCTCAATTAAAACCTTAACCACTGTACTTGGGTAAGGCTCAGGAGCGTTTTGAACGCTCCTTAACTTATCTTATGTTTTACGAATAATTAACATTATTTTTGCAAAAAAACAGTGTTAATTTAGGAGTTCATAACAAAGCGTTTATTGCGAATTGTGATGGACCACAGATATAAGCTGATATTCTTATAAATTTCGTAACACAAGGAAATGAGCAGTTGAAACGCCTTTCGCCTTACCAACTTTATTTTTTTGACAAATCGCGCGTTTGCAGACCGCAAAACAGCTGCCCTCTCTGTGTAAACACGGCGCAAAGTGCAAAGAATTGTAAGAGTGAAAAACTGTTTGACTTAGCTGCAGGCAGGGGTTAAACTTTATATTGCCGCCGTGTGCTTAGCGGGCGATAATCTGCTGTTTGGGAATTTACATGCGGGTGGGGAAAAGGGGTTGAGCAAACAAGGGGGGCAATCTTTTATTTTCCAACCGAATTGCTTGCTTTTGCTTTTCAGTCTTGTGTCTTGTTAGTCAATCCTGACGCGTCGCTATTTAGTTCGCATGCATTTTAGGGTTTCTTGCCTCAATGAGAAAAATCGGAACCCTTATAGGATCATATAGTCCTTTGTTGTCAGTTAAGACCCTTTATCTCGGAAACGCGGGAAGGTAGGGTTGAAATGAAAACCATATTCAATCAAAAAAAGGGAATCAAAGTTTATTTCTCGTTGGTCTAGAACTATGTCATTTGGCAAGTAATATACTAGGCCTATAGTGTGAAGGCACTTTTTAGGGTTCCGTACCCAAAGGGTAAAAACGGGACCCTATTACTGCATCTCACGAACGGTGATAGCTAGACAGTTGAAATTTTCACAGATGATGTATTTCTATTGCCGCTATAACAACAAATACTAAAAATAAAATAAAATAAATATTTAAGAGGGGCCCATACAACAAACTTACAGATAATGGTACGGAACCGTACTTGACCGATATTTATTCGACTTTGCGAGACGTGTACAAGGTAGGTATATAAATAAATAAATAAAATAAAATAAAATAAATATTACGGGACAATCATACACAAATCGACCTAGTCCCAAACTAAGCAAAGCTTGTACTATGGGTACTAGACGACGATATACATAATATATAAATACATATATAGATAACATCCATGACCCAAGAACAAATATCTGCCCCGGTCGGGATTCGAACCCGGGACCGCCGACTCAGTAGGCAGGTGTCTACAAACCGAGCCAAACGCGTCGTCTTATATATTTAGATATAGATATATAGCGTCAAGGAAACAGTTCGGAATGTATTTCGCTAGTATCGGAGCTATTCACGGACGGCCAACACCATCTATCTTGCCAATGAGTGTACGAAGGAGGGTATTCTGGTAACAATACTTATATAGTTGAAATTATTTAGGCTGTCCTTTGTCAATTTGAGTTTCATAATCATTGACCTAGATGATGTATTCTGTTAGGTACCGCTATACCTAATAGATGATGTATTGTATTTCTGTTACCGCTATAACAACAAATACTAAAGGCTCCCATACAACAGACGTGATTGGTTGCGTTAGCTTTGTACCTACCTCATTTGTATGCGGCGCCATGCATACCAGGTGCAAACTTAACCCGGCCAGTTAAGATGGGAAGTGTTTGTACAGAACCCTCGGTGCGCGAATCCGACTCGCACTTGGCCGATTGTAAATGCATGTGGTGTGGTAAAACTTCATAGAACTTATTGTAAAGGTAAGTTTGAATATGGACAAAGTCCTTAATATGTAAATAATATGCGGAACATGTTCGCTAATACATGTATATTACTAAAATTTAGTTATAAATATACTAAAATTTAGTTTTGTATAACCTTAAGTTATGGCACTCCAGGTCTTTTAGCATACTATTGTTAACTGTAATATGTTTTGTATTGTGACTGTTTGTTGCCTTAATAAAAAAAAAATACGTATATTTACCATGTGATAATTACCTTACTGAGTACTGAATAAACCAGATAGTATTAAATGTGTTGGAATAGCCCCCTCCGTCTCTAACCCCCGTTCGTGGCCTGTATCGAGCCACCCTAATTGCACGATGCAACATTTCATTCGCCTCGGCTGAGATTCTCATACTCATTCTTATTCTCATACTCAATTCAAGAATAGAATAGAATAGAATAGAATAGAATATATTTATTTGTCAAACATAGGTACAAAGCAGTTGTTACATTAGACAGAAGTTCTCTATGTCTTGCCACTAGGCGTACAAATTTGTGGGTTAAGTATTCGACCCTAATATAAGTTCAAACCAAGGAAATAAATTAAAATTAATACAATGTCAGCAGGTAGAAAATAAAAAATATGATAATACTAGAATTTAAAACAATATTAACTAAATTATATAAAACAATTACAAATCAATGTCATTAAGAAACTCTTGCGTATTATAGTAACACTTTTCGACCAATAATGATGTTAGCTGTTTTTTAAACTTATCTAAATTCAAGTCCCTGATACTAGGTGGAATTTTATTGTATATTTGGGGTGCCATCCCCAAAATGCTTTTTCGCACTAATGCAGTCTTACAGTCTTTACTGCGTAACATGTTTTGATATTGCGACCGAGTAGGTAGCTTGCGTGTGTTATTAATTTTATTAAATAAACTAGGATTACACTTAACGAATATTGCTATTTCTAAAATATACAAACAGGGCAATGTCAAAATATTGAGTGACTTGAAATAAGGGTTGAAATAAGAACAATAACACCTAGTTTGTGACCGAGCGAGCGAAGCATTTCCGATTTAGCTTCGGCAAAAATTCTTTCGAATGTCCGTTCGCCTAGATTTCTGTATGTTTTAGCCTACTAGTTGCATTTTTCCATCGATTGAAAGATCGATTGTCATGAAATTTTGTGTGCCTCGGTAATTATATCGTTTTATTTGTTGAGTCAGTTACGCGACATTTATCAAAAAGGCGGACATAAGGGGTTTAAAACGTAAAATAAGTCAGTCAGCGAATAAAAATAAGTCATATTATAGTGACTGTGAGCTGTAGACCTCGCGATATATTTTTTTTTTGTTCAGCCATTTTGAAAATTTCATAGATTTACTAGTACCAAATGTATTGGAATAGCCCCCTCCGACGTCTAACCCTCGCTCGTATCGAGCCACCCTAATTGCACAATGCAATAGTAAAACATTAAAAAACGCCTCAGCTGAGATTCTCATATTCATTTAGAAAAATAGACTCCATGCGAGTGCAAGTAACAGATTGTTTGTATCTTATTTATCACGTGATAAATAAGATACAAACAATCTGTTACTATAATATATGTATAAATGCAACCATCATAGTGCCGCTGGTTATATTTTTAAACGGTTCTTGTGTTTATTTTTGAGCTTAGTCATTAAGTATACAGGTTTTTAAGTCGATTTTGTGATACTTTTACTCGCGAAAGCTCGATGGGAAACTGATAAATGGTTCAATTTAACATGCTATTTAATACAGACATTGGGACATATAAAACTAGAAAAGGTAAGTTTTTTAAATGTCATACGAGGCAAACGAGCAAACCGATCGCCTGATGGTGCGCGATTACCATCGCCCATAGACACCTGCAACACCAGAGCAGTCACAAGTGCGTTGCCGTTCAGGTGGGAGTACGCTCTTCTCTTGAAGGTATAAAGGTGAGGTAGTATGACCGGGGCAAGACTACCACAGTCCAATAACTAACTAACAGGGGGGGTATTCGACCAATTTTAGAGAGATAATGGAGATCTCTCCATTTCATCGCCATCCGTCACTTTTGACGTGTGCCTACTTGACAAGTCGCGATATCCCTAGAACATCGCAACTTCGTCAATTTGGATGCACTAAATTTGCGTTTCCTTTGTATGTGATGGCATAAATAACAGGCGCATACTTTAGATTGACCGCGTAGTGCGTGAAATTAGTCAGTTACTCGTACGTTTCGTTCAAAACAGAAATTCATATGCATGAATAACAGTGTTGACAATCACTATCGCCTTCGTATTTCCAAAAATTGAGATGAGATATGTCACTTGAAGCTCATCGCATTTTAATGACAGTTCAATGGCGATATCACTGTTATCTAATAGAGATTTGACGTTTGGCGATCACTCAAACGGCATTCTCGAATTGGGTCCCTCCTTAGACTTATCCTACCTTACCTTAATACAAAACCTTGTAAAATACGCACTCAACTTCAAACTGCAACCCAGAAGTTAAGAATCTTCACTACAATAAAGACATATAACGAAATTAAACCTTCAATCATCATCATAAGTTTAAAATTACATTGTTAAAGTAATATGAGTTAAGACATTCATGCAATTTGAAAGTAACGAAGCTCCTTAGGTACGCGCACCAAATTAGATAAAACTACCGGACTCGAGCGCTCTAGAACAAAGTACTTAGTTTTTACAACATAATAAGGAATCTACATTCGTTTTAAGACCGGAAAGAATGGAAAATTCAACGTATTTCGCTCATATTCGTTGAGTTTGGCTCCGTTGCAGGTGGATTTTAAATTCATTTTATAAGTGTTCCAAGAAATGTATGAAGAGCCTTTATTTTTGTGAATTCTTAGCTCGGAACTATTTTCGATACTAACTATGGTGTACTTATACAGGGTGGAACATTTCTAAAGACTGGGCTGAAAGGATAATATCATCTGAGTGATCTACAATCGACCTATTATAAATTGTAAAGCTGGATTTAAAAGTTAAAAAGTCATCAAAATAAAATATTTTAATATCAGTCATCTTTTAGTCCTATATATGTATACAGTTTACGATATAATTTAAGAATGTTCTCACACACAAACAGTAACAAAAACACTTCACGTCATGGGAGAACAAATGATTTAAATTCCAAAACCAATTCTGGAATTTCCGCGGAAATTAATTGCGGCATTCCAATGCAGCTAACTGGCAACGCAGCCCCCATATTTATGCACGTTTACAATTTCCACAAAGCAATTTTTCAACCGGGCAACCCCCTGCGGGCCCAACTCAATTTCCTAACCTAAAAAAGTTTAAAAGAGTGTGAAACATAAATTTCAAATTACGGTAATACATTCTGCCGCCTCCATTTTTGCGGGAGTCTGCCCGCAATTAGACTCGCCTCGTTAAGCCAGAGATCAAGACCTAATGAGCCTCGTATGGTGCAGTACACTCCCAGGATCAAAAATTATAATCCACGTACACCAATATACGGAGAACTCTCTTAACATGTTTAATACATAAGCTTGGTGTTCTTTTTAAACTGGCCGCGTATACTGCGATGACAGTCGCTTGACGGCAGACTCACCACCGTGGATAAAACGTTAAACTTGCGCGACCGACGAGAATATAACGTAACGTAATGGGGTAAAACATAAAATTGGATGCCGTCACACATGCGAACGTCCGCCATTGATATCCGAGTTCGACATTCAAAATTTAAATCTACTAATTACTTGCGCTACGTCGTATATATATATTTTTTCGTTTAAAGTTTCAACTTGTATCGATTGCTACAAGGTTGCTTTTGCCGAGTATAATCAATCGAGTTTGGCAGTTGAGGAGTTAAACAGTCGAAATAAGCGTTTCGTTCTGCTTTCAAAATTAAATAGCGGCCATAATTCCCACCTCTTTCGCATTCGCGATTTTCGTGCCGTGTTTTTTATGTGCGTCATATTAAATTTCGTAGATTAAAAATATAAAAAGAGACATAAATGTGAAGTGCGTGCCTTTAAAAGTGGCGTACGGTGCGAAATGGGACACTTGAATTCGCCGGGATATATTCTGTGTAATGAGCTCTGTATAGCGCGGGGCGCGTTGTAATTGACTCGATCCTACCGACTGCGTATAATTTTATTTTCATAACGGTCTTTACAAGGCTGCGGAGTTCGAGACGCCGGGAAAGATGTATACCTAGGGGTGAAATTAATGTTGCCATTTTATTTCTGTATTTTGACTACAGTAAATTCTGTGCAGAATCTATAATACCTATAAAACCATTGTCATTAGGTAACGACATGTAAAGATAACTTCTCCTTATATACATATACAATATTTTTAAACCACATTTCATTGTGTAGCAAATTATGCTCAGCTACCTATTCTATTCGGAAAATTAGACAAATTACTGATATAGATACAGCCAAGTTAGTCTATTATAGTTATTTCCATAGTCTGATGTCGTACGGCATCTTACTGTGGGAAAGATCCGCTAATGTAGGCAAAATATTCATTCTTCAAAAACGTACAATGCGTGCGATTTACAATTTGAAACCACAAGCCAACATAATTACACTGTTATCATTGTTTATTTACGAGGCAACTGACAAGGCACCGTTGGTTTCTTGTCAGTTGCCTTTGCGTCTTGGGCTCCCCTTTTTGCTTACCATCAGGCGAAGTGGAGCCACTATGTTGTGCCGATATCATAAAAGTAGACTAGTTCAATATTCAACAGTAGAAAGGAATACTAGTTTCATTATTATATCCTCAAAAATCTGGCAATTACAGTATAATTTATTTACAATGCATACATAATGGATATAACAGATTAAACCAATTTCAATACAATTCCACGGGAACGTAAAACCATATTTCCATAAGATTTAAAATCAGAACATTCTTTCCCGCCAAATCGGATCTCCGAATCGCTAAAGTCCCTAATTGCCGAACAGCCGCCGAAAGTTCGAGAAGACTGGAAAATTCGAGAGAATTACCGATTCGGCCGCCAGATTAGGCTTCGTGATTTGATTTTATCGACTTTTCGAATCCCGAAGCTTAAGGCGACGGGTAATGCAAACTAGCGCCACTTTCGATTTTTTTCTTATACCTTCATAATCTGTTTTTTTTTAAGAATTAGCTGAAGTCTAGGAGCTAGCAAAACACCTTTTATATTTATTATATCACTATATACAATTTGTTCACTGTAGTTTACCTTACAAAACTTGTTCACGTCAAAAGCGGCCACAATAGCAAGTTTTTAGAGACAACTAAAGAACAAGAAATTGTGTATAATGATTTAATAAACACTAAAGGTGTTTTTCCAGCTCCTAATATCTTGCAATTACTGAAAATTGATCTGGTTTGGAAGATATAATAAAAATTCGTAAGTGGCGCTAGTTTCGCATTACCCATCCCCATAATGCATTTAGGTGCGTGGTTCTAATTTTGAATTTTTATTTGAGATTGTTATGTAGTTTTGTTATAAATTACTAACTTAACTATTGTTTAAATCTGTTGCGATTAAAGACAACTTACATTTTAACCCCCAACGAAAAAGAGGGGTGTTATGAGTTTTACATGTGTATCTGTGTGTCTGTCTATGGCACGTAGCTCCCAAACGGATCGAGATTGTTCTTAGCTATGTTTGGTGGACATAGGACCAGTAGTTTACAAGATATTCAGATTTATCTGGAACACGTGACAAGATCTCTCAGCCAATATTGAAGCTAAGAATTCCAAATTTTGTAGTCATGTTCAGTTTTAGTAGCATTTTCTATATCACTCATTGAATGAGGGTCTCGTGAGTCATCATCTGTTTTTAGGTATCTATCACAGTATCACAGTCAACACAATACAGCTCTATACAGCGTGTATTATTGATACAACCTCAAACTTTACAAGTTCTTAGCATATCTTTATCTATAAATTAATTAAAATGCATTTTTTTATTATCCTTGTAAGTACCATAATGCACGCAATGTATCGTGTTTTTTTCACACTCATCTACTGTCAATAAAAGTCAACGCGTCAGTCTAATAAGTGTACGTAATACATTACTGCTCGAAAAAAAAAATACGCTGTGGTAGTTAACACTAAATTAACAATTTTCTCAAACATCCAAGGAAATGTCGTTCTTATGATCGTGGTAATAGAACGCGAAATACGTCTTTGTATAGCAATTGTTGAAGATTCGTTCTAATTTCAAATTAGAGGTCAATAAAGGAATTTCATACAACATTATTGGCCGTGGCCAACAAAGAGATTGTCTTTTGTTTCAGTGGGGTTTATTTCTTTTATTAATAATCTATGGCATACTGCCATAAAAAAAAAACGTTGTTTGTGCATGCATATTTACGTTTTATTTCTTATATTTAACTAGATTATTCAATTAGATTAAAACAGATATTCAATAAAATAAACAAGGAATCACGTTTATTGTAAAAAAAATATAACAATATCTAATTAATAAGATGTTGTCATTTTTTTATATATAGAATCATCTTAACATTTGGTGGCAAAAACATTAACCCGAACAGCTTAAATTTTTTTTTTTTGAAAATGAAAAAGTTGGCGGGAATTGTCAAAATATATGAATATATAAGTTGAACATTTGTATTATTTCCTTGGATTTATTTGAGAAAAGCACTATACAACCCTCGGCGCGAACAGGGATTGTCGGCCTCGTATCTTTAGATGGCCTATCGTTATCACTCGGCCATCTATTACTACTCGGCCAACAATTCCCTATTTCGCGGCCTCTGCAGTAATGTACTATTGTTTGAATATCAGTTCAGTCATAGCACTAACATCTACTACAGTACCCTTACCACGAGTTTACAGTGACCGTACTCGCTAGCGACTGCATTCACGATTTGTATGGAGAATTGTAGTTCTACAAGGTAACCGCTGAGGGCGCTGTACTCTTCTCTACACTTCACGTTAAGTCATGTTAAGGGCCTTATCACACTTGCGATTTGCGAGCGTATTTTCTATACAAATAAGCGACGCGGCGAACACGCTGCGCGATCGCCTTCATACAAAATACGCTCGCAAATCGCAAGTGTGATAAGGCTCTAAGGGTACAGAATAGTACAACACCCCTAGCGGTTACTCGCTAGGAACGGTCATTGTAAACTCACTACTCCTTACAGTTTGTGGCTATATCAAAAATACACGTTGTATACAGGGTGACTTCAAATTAGTAATACAAAACACTTGATTGTGGCTCAGTTAATGATAAATAATATATTAAATTAAGTCTATTCTTAAAATTTGCATCTTTGACTTTCGTAAATTTTCTAACAAAACAAACAATTAAAGTCCCAATGTGTGATTACCTAATGGTTATCGCAAATTCAATAGCTAACTGTCATATCTCATATCTGTCACTCGACGATATTTACAAGTTATTAACTGAAATAATTCCTGAGTAAGGTGTACTTCGCGATGTAAAATATAAAAAAACATTATCCATTCTTTGAATGTTAGTGTAGGGGTAAAGACGAGGCATTAATATAAAAATCTAAATCTTACAAAAATCATTATTTTGTTTGACCAATGACAATTAGTAAATCAAAACACGTTAACTTCATAAATGCTATTTCACATGATAACCAAAGAGGAAAGTGTTGATTTGAAGTACTTTAAAACCTTTTTGTTTTAAATCCCAGTGGCAGGGTAACTGCATAAGGCCTAAAGAAATGGGAAAATTACAAACTTAAAAATAAGATACGTTTGATTATATTGGAAGCATGAGACTTAGTACTCATTACACATCCACAGTTCTGATTATGGCCTGTATGGCTGATTGCAAAAAGATAAAAAAAAATTACACTTAGTACAGGGGTTTACATTTAGGGATGATGTGTGCAGAACCTTATTTTGTATGACAAATTTGAAGTCACCCTGTATATACTATGATCTTGACTTTCGACCCTGACTGTACCTAATGCGGGATCAAAGGGCTGTTTGCCGCAGATAATGTGCGATGTGCGAGACGCTTCGTGTCGATTCTTTTCCATTTCGTCATATTAGAGACTATAGACATATAAATAGGACGGTCGGCAAAACAGAGATTATAGTTTTCAACCGACTTTAGAGATAGAAGTTATCAAGTCGATGCGTAAGTTTTCTTTTTGTTGTCAACTCAATTTAATTGACCGACCGAGCGAAGCAAGCGAGTCGTTTTAGTTTCAGTTCAGCACAGCCAAAATTGTTTTCATATGTCGATGTCCAGTTTTTAGGATGTTCTCGCCTACAGGTTGCATTTCTCAATCGATTCGAAAAAAGGTTTAAATAAATAAATAAACATTCCGTGTTGATACTATCCCATCCCGTATTTGTATGCTGTCGCTACATTGCTATCGGCGTGTCACATCCATTTATCTTCACATTCCAATTCTAGGTCATATCGAGGACATGTATTATTCGTCTAAGCTCAGAATAGTTTTCTTATTGTCACCTGGGATGTATTTTGTACAAAAAAGACCTTTTTGGTGAAAATGTGGACCAACTTTTTTGTTGTTATTCTGTTCCGTGACCCAGGGGAAAATAGGTCATCATCATCATCATCACCATATCAGCCGATAGACGTCCACTGCTGGACAAAGGCCTCCCCCAAAGTTCTCCACAACGATCGATCTTGCGCCGCCCTCATCCAAGTTTTGCCCGCGATCCTAACAAGGTCGTCGGTCACGCAAAATAGGCGTATTGTAAGACGTGGAGTTGCGGAAAACCAGACCCCGTTAACCAGGTCGTCAGTCCACCTTGTTGGGGGCCTCTCACGCTGCATTTTCCGGTCCGCGGTCGCCGCTCAAGAACCTTTCCGCCCCAACGGCCATCGGTTCTACGAGCAATATAGAAAGTGAGTGAGTTACATTTTTTACATTCTTAGACCTTGACTGTTTTTTTCCTATAAGCGACTTCATGGATTTTCAAACCACGGTTGCCAACTTGCCACCAAAAGTCTCATCCCTAATGATCAGTAAAGTATAATTTATTTCCTAAAATTTTCATCACGGGTTTGATTTAGGTTAAGCACTATTTATGTAGCCTTTTTTAGGAACTAATAAACAGCTAGGCTAAAGAAGGATTTTCCTTCTTATTCATTTTGGAGACTTCTATAGTCTATACCCTTAAAATATAACATTATTGTTCATAATATACAGCTTGATCAATCAAAATGAGTCAGTAGGGATAAAAAGGAAAACTATAAGAGATAGGGAAATCTGTTCTTAGGAACAATGGCGTCGATTTTAGTTTCTGGTGTGGTAGACAGAGATGTTTAGTATAAAAAAAGACAGGAAAAAATGAAAATGGAAAAAAGTAATAAATGTGGAAGTGTAAATTTTATGAGTTACGAGTAGGTATATCCATTTTTAATTTGATAGTCTCCTCTGGTTTATTAATGAAGTTCTGCTTTACTAAAAAAAACGGTATATTACAATAACCTAAGAATCCAGCCATTTGCTCAGGATATCAGGATTCCCGAGCCCTTTCCCGACACTTAGTTAACCTACATTGAAGACAATTCATATCGATTGACACAATGCCGGGACTCGATCAAACAACGTCAGTTCCTTTGTTGTGCTAAATATGGTATCTAAATTATGTTATTGACTGGGGCATATCGTATCGTCCGAGACAAAAGCGTTCAAGATTAGATGAAAACAATGG
Organism: Apotomis betuletana; assembly: GCA_932273695.1. Lineage (NCBI taxonomy): Eukaryota > Metazoa > Arthropoda > Insecta > Lepidoptera > Tortricidae > Apotomis > Apotomis betuletana. The sequence continues at coordinate 18,238,989 of OW026316.1, read as the reverse complement.
AAGCCGACCCCGATTGAGAATTCATTCTCAAAAAATGGGACAAAGGCTAGGAGGATGATGATGAATGGAAACACGCAACGTTGATGGCAGTAATAATGAATATGATCCGATGTCGATATATGCCGAGAAAGCATCTGTTACTCACACTTGCATTTCAAAACGTGACGGATGCTTTGTCACTTATTGCGCGCGTGATAAAAGCAACCATCATAAGCCCGTTTTCTTTAGCGTAGTCGGATAAAAAGTATCCTTAACCATTTTCATTAAAGCAGTAACGTCTGCTAGCGTAACCCAAATATTTACAATAAAGCGAAAATTTAAAATTCTCAAGCGCTCAGACAAGATTCAGGTAGCTACTAGGACGCCCGTTGGCCGGAAAGCCGTTCGAAACGCGGGTTCGAACCCTGACAAAACCATATTTTTTAAAATTTTCGCTTTATGATGTTTACATATATCCTTAACCATCTTAAAGGCGGTTAAAGCGCACAAATAATCATAATCACCCACAACTATTAGTCAACGGCGTAATGATTAGGCAATGCTCTGACTTTGACAAACCGTACTGGATTTGTATAGAACAATGAAAAAGAAAATGCGACTTAAGAGGCCTTATTCCTTTTAAAATGCTGATTGTTTTAAACATTTTTCTCTGTAATCAAACATGTTTCTTAACATAATATTGATGTTACTACCTAGAACAGGGCTATTGGCATTTATTGGTATTTATTTGAAACCTACAGTTTGAATTTTTCATTGATATTTTTTGATTCAAAAACTACTCGAAATTGACAAAATTCGGGCCGAAAATTAGTTTTATCGACTTATTTTCGACTGCACGCAATGAAAGCATGAAATAGCTGTTTTATTACCTAGAAATCGGGGGAAAAGTATTATTCACTTCAAAAAGTTTGTTGAAATTATCAATATATTTGTCATAATCATAATATGAAAAAAATAAATGTTAAAAGGAATAAGGCCTTTTAAACTGAACATAAATACAAAATTTTGAATTCCTAGCTTCAATATTCGCTGAGATCTTGTCACTAGTTCCAATTAGCTGAATATCAACTTCTGGTCCTATTTCCGCCAAATATATGTAAGAAAAATCTAGACAGACATGTCTTTCGATTAAAAAAAACCGCACTCAAATTGGTCACGTTTGAGAGCTACGATGCTACAGACAGACACATCCCTCTTTTTCCATAGAGGGTTTAAAAGAGTACTCGGAGCACACCCTATAGATGCTAGCTCATAGGGCAGTATCGTAAAATACGCGAGTAACGCCCTAGCAACACAGTCTTAAATTAAATCTACTAACATTGTTTGGCGGGCAAGTGTCGGGTCCAAATGAGAGTTACGAGGAAAGAAAGCGGTCCCTGAAAGTGGCCGGAATTGCGAGGAAATTGTAATTGGATATGAATTGGATTTACAATTTGGTCCGGTGCCATAGACAAAGTAGAAAATGGCTTACTAGCAAGAATAACTAGTGCTCAGGTATTTGAGGGCAAAACTGCACGATTGGAATTTAACACTTGTACAATAAAAAAAGGTTTAGTTTTAGCTTAGTGCGTATTGCGTAGCATTACGGGATTTGTTTAAATGATAATGATGTCTTAATTTTATTGTATAAGAAAACCAATACATTATAACTTAACCTAGTTGAGTTATAATGTATCGGTTGTCTTATACAATAAAATTTGGATCAATACTATAAATCGGACTGTTTAGTACAATATCAGACTTTTATAGGTACATAAGTAGTTTGAATTATATACATAAAACAATACAATACGTGTTCTAACATTCTTAATTATTATTAAGTTAATAAAATTACATTATTATGTCAAAAAGTCAAAGTAAAAACCTACATATTATCATATAATGTATCTAATTACCTATAGTCGTTACAAAACAAATCCGTTGTAAATTAATGATTCTGTCAGAAGTGTCTAAAAACACTAGAATAAGTTTTCAAATATTGTAAGCAGAACAAGTTTCTTGGTCGAATACACACTTTCCTATTCTATTCGAAGAAGGAAATATGTAGATGGGATGTCGATGGTTATGATAAGTACTTTGCAATATACGGAGGACCTATTTGTGTAGCGTAATACGTAATTACCTAGCGCCTGAAGGATCAATTAGTGCACGAGGGATCAACCGATACCGATACGTGAACGCATATGGATATCTACAAGCATAGCCATGAATATGTAAGCTCTGTAAGCATCTGTTAGAGTATGGTAAACGAGAATGAATGAAAACAACTTCAATTGCTGCCTTACTGCCTTAAATACCTAGTTAGAATGTTTACATTTCTTGCTTCACCCTAGTTTTGTTAATGTTCAATATAGACAGTTGGTTGACTCGTAGAAAGTTACCATTATGACCGGTGATTAGGTCGTAGACAGGTAAGCGAGATCGAGTAAATGTATTTTTCATTATTACATTTTGCCCGCATAATTTCAATAAATGTATCACTGTAAAAATATAATCATAATGCGCAAAAAAGGAATTCACGCTGGCCACACCAAAATCTCATTACTCGCACATTCGCCCAAATTAGCTGGTGACATAATTTGTTTTGAATTCATGTTAAATTTGTCCTGGACAAAGGGATGGATGCTTGTCACGTATGAAGCCGGCGATACGCGGAGCAAAGTATAGTAGGACCATAAAAACATTACAGTTCAACTCTGGCATATTCGACTTTGAGGCTATGCCTTTTGGACTGACGAATGCGCCCGCGTACTTGTTTAGTACGATGCTTTTAGGAATTTGGAACTTTTGCATCATGTTGGACGCGTTCCGAAGTTGATTCCGACCTGAGATTTTTAGGCCATTATGGCTGGGTTGAGAAGTTAGCTTTGTTTTTGTGATTAGAACATAAGCAGAATTGCGATTTGCAGCGAACGGTACGAAATCTACACAAAATATATGTAAACAGTAACGTTTTAAAAAGCTTCACATGTATGATGATTTCACGCTTTATATTTGAGAACGATTGGCACTGACCGAGATATTGAGAAACTTAACGCAGGATTTTGTTTAACTGCACGTTTTAAATCACGTGTTGTGAATAACCCTCATAGACAAATTATAGTAATCAACATAAGTGATATTCAACGTTCAAAGTTACAACTCATGATAAACATTCAATATTTCCAAAAATAGAAAATTCCTGCGCTGCCGACGCTACCTAATCAATCACGGCCTTATTAACATGCGGCTCGTGCGCGCATGTTATGTCTCCCAGTGTATCATTGATTTTTTTGCCGTCGCTACCTCTTGATTTATCGTTCGACGGTTTTTGCATCTCTCCCTGTCGCTTTTAACTCGGAGTCAAGTGTTTAGTAATGACTGGGGAATATATTCGGTAATAAAAAACTTTAAGTATTACGAATATACATGTGAATACTGTTTGAAATACCAACTTCAACCAACTTTCATTTCAAAAATTTCGGGCAGCTTAACTTGGTAATAAAATAAGAATTATAGTTTCCTACTTTGGACAAAGCGTTCAGGTTTATTTTGGGCACCTTTACCAGTTTGCACTTTATATTTTTGTACACCATTATAAGTATATTTATGTACTTCGTAATATTTTGTTAATTTTGACCGATGTATGTACAAAGGAAAATTTGTAGTCTTGACCTGTCATATAAACGCGATGAGTCAAAAATCTAATATTCATATAATAACTACTATATGACTAAATTAGGAAATCCTGAAAAAAGAAGATTATGTTCTATCGTATTATATTCTAAGCCATCAAAATAAATCTAAAACTTATGGAAAATGTTTCAAGCAATTCCGCAAAAAGGTTCCTAAAGACGTTCCCACTTACAAAGCCCGTATTATGGCAGAAACTTGAAACACAAAGAATCAACACGGCTCGATATGGCCGAAACTTCAAACGTGGAATCGATACGAGTCGATACGTAACGCGATCAGACCGTAATCGAGACATTTAACTCGGCGCGTGACTCCATTAGGGAATACAAAGAAACAGCTCTACATCAAAGAGTGCTGCAGTTAAGCATTCCCTTTCCCTTGTAATTTAGGGAGGTGACGTCGCCGAAAATCTTCGGCAGCTATTAGATAGATATTTTTATCATTCTAGCAAATAAGTATCATCCTATTCATTAGGTTATAAACAATCTTAAATAGTTTACGGTTCCAAAGAAATATGCTTTACACTAAATGATTTTTCGGCGAAATTAAACATAGATCCCTAATTTCATCCAAAAAAAATTTCGGCGATCGCCCCCTTCTTAATGTTGCCGCGTTGTTAAAATGTTAAAAGTCAGAGTTCGGCGACGAAATAGCAAACAAATATAAAAAAATACACAAATCAACCTTTTTCCCAATTATAGGCAATTAGTTCTTGAAAATGACATGAATGAAAATGAAAAAGAAATTTTGTCAAGGACGTTTTAACCACAAATTGATGCTCAAAATGCTAAGTATCTTTAAGAGTTCTGCTTGAATCATAAATCAACTCAACTGTATATTTTAAGACTACCCTTTATATACCCATACATCTGAATACTGTCTACCCCTGTCATATTTTATGTCTAACGCAAGTCTAGTTTATTTATTTTGGGCCTAAGCCTATTTGTGAAAGACTTTCCGTTTATTTGCCTACAGAAAATCAACACGACTCCATTAGAAAATACGAAGAAATAACTCTACATCAAAGAGTGCTGCAGTTAAGTATTCTCTTTCCCTTGTACTCTAGGACGGGGACATCGCTGAAACTCTTCGGCAGTTATAAATTCGGTAATGTAGAACCTGCTATTAAACCATAAACATAATTATATAAACATATTTATGAAATCATAAACAGTGACTGGAATTAGACCGAGTCGAAATACGTACCTACTAAATTTGATATACAACACTTTTAATCCAATAAACAAATTGATGAAGGTCGTTTCGAATCCCTATCTTAGACTATACGTAGAGTAAATAAACGCTGACGTAGCATACACTAGTGCTGCGAGAAAATGGTCTGGTGATAACGTTGGAACATAGCCGGGGATTCTAAAAAAAAGTGTTAATATATATATTTATAAAAGGGTTTCAAGCTTTAAAATACTTCTTTTTAGGCAAAGTGAAGGTATTTTGATACATCTAACAACACCTGAGTGTGAGGTTATCCGCTTTTTTAGGATAACATGGATGTTTTTAATACATGTCATGCGCTGTGGCTACTTAAGCGAAGACTGCAATTTCTCTCGAGACTCTAAATTTTGGGATTTCAGATGTTCACTCTTCCGTGACATGAACTGTTAGAGTGACCGTCCTTTGATCGGTGCTCCTTTGAAGTCTCAATATTCAAAATTTGGCGGATACACCAAAGTTATGGTGCCAAAGGTATAGCAGAAACTATTTGTTCTTGTACTTGGTAATTCACAGTCCTCTATTCCTAATCAGTAGCATGGAATAAATGTTGACCATCACAAAACTACTAGTAGGTACCAACCTCCACGGTCAGATGTTTCATTCCGCCGAAAAATCAGTTCGCAGAAACTTTATTCCTCTGCAGTTCTACATTTCATAATTCTTGCATATATCATCCTATTACAATCTCAAATAGTTCGGTTGCAAAGAAAAATGCTTTATACGAAATGTAACATGCGACGAAAAATTCTTCTAGGAGTCACTATAGACCTCTAATTTCGTCCAACAAATTTTCGGCCATCGCCCCCTCCCTAAGGTTGCCGCGTTGTTAAAATGTTTCAATTTTTTGCCGGTTGTTTCCCGGATAAGTAGACGTACACGATCGAGATTTTCCTCGTTACATGTTTTTCTGACAAAAACTGACGGAGTTTTTCGTCGTAATTGAAATAGAATTACTTGGCAAAGGATTTTGGGGGAGCAAACTACATAATTAATGATCTGATACAATGTAATAAGTTAGTCCTTGTGTTGTGCACGGTGAACAATGTGCGAGGCGCTTAGGGAGCTATAATCAATATCTAGATAGCTGTTGGGGCAAGTTTTGACAAGAGTGTACAAAAGTAATAGTTTGGACACGGAAAAGAAGGCGACAAATAGCCCTTAAGTCGTTCAAGTCAGGGTCGTGCTACGAACTTACAATCTATATCTATATATATATTACGCGAGGCCGATTTTTGTACATCCCATCAGATCTACAGTTATGGTCCGATTTTGATAAATGATATGTCATTAGATTCGTCTCATGCTGGAGAGGTGCATAAAACTCTTGGATTTTTATTTTTTTCCTGAAAAAGTACTGAAAAATGGATTTGAAAAAACTACTGTGCGCTAACCACGTGACATTGACCACGTGACCTGTGATCCCTATTTTGACATAATATGACCAAATAATAATAAGCATGATTTGCTCACAAACCTGTAGTAAGTTGTTCAGTATGATGAAATATTATTTTTGAGTCGGCAACATAATATCCGCAACACTTAAAACATGTACGAAATTACGAATATGCAAAAATAATTTTACAGTTTGTTGACAATGAATGACAGTAACCATATTCTGACAACTTTTAATGTATTTTTTATTAGGGGCTATGTCAATGATCTAAATTGCCAGGTTGTTTTTCTTTTTAAAAGGTTGATATGAAAACTTTTTTCGCATACCTACCTGTTAAAAATATGGAGGAAAAAGCCGGTTAAGTGAGAGTTGGACTGGTGCTCGCAAGACTAGAAAAACTGACCGTCATTCAAGAATAGATTATTTTTATAGGCGAGTTTTACAATAAATCAAAGCAGAAAAAATTTAGTAATTACAACTAATTTAAACGTCATTCAAATAAGTAAATTTATGATAGATTATTATAAATATGATTATATAAGTCCATCAAAAAAATAATTCCAAGGAAAATGGCATGAGTGATGGTAAATTAAATGGTATTTTACAAGAAAAAACTTAAGTCCTTCCGCTTGAATGTCGACGGGATGGGAAATGTGGTCGAGTTGAGAATATGGACGACTTGACAATTTAGCATGATTAAGTTGGGAATGTATCTACATTGGTAATATGGATGAGTTGGTAAAATGGACGAGTTGGAAATGTGGTCGAGTTGAGAATATGGACGACTTGACAATGTAGCTAAGTTGGGAATGTATCTACATTGGTAATATGGATGAGTTGGTAAAATGGACGAGTTGGAAATGTGGTTGAGTTGAGAATATGGACGACTTGACAATGTAGCTAAGTTGGGAATGTATCTACATTGGTAATATGGATGAGTTGGTAAAATGGACGAGTTGGAAATGTGGTCGAGTTGAGAATATGGACGACTTGACAATGTAGCCAAGTTGGGAATGTATCTACATTGGTAATATGGATGAGTTGGTAAAATGGACGAGTTGGAAATGTGGACGAGTTGAGAATATGGACGAGTTGGCAATGAAGACGACTTGGTAATACGGACGAGTTGGTGATATGGAAGATTTGGCAATAAAGACGAGCTGATAATAAGGACAAGTTGGTATTGTAGACGAGTTGGGTGTATCGTCGAGTTGGGAATATGGACGAGTTGGAAATGTGGATGAGTTGGCATGTGGATAAGTTGGTAAAATTGACAAGTTGGGAACATGGAAAAGTGGGCAGTTTTTTTTTATGTCATAGGGTGCAAACGAGCAAACGAATCGCCTGATGGAAACCGATTACCGTCGCCCATAGACACCTGCACACTTGTGGACGAGTTCGCATTATGGACGAGTTGGCAATGAAGACGAGTTGGTAATACGGACAAGTTGGTAATATGGACGAGTTGTCAATGTGGACGAGTTGGGAATGTGGATGAGTTGGCAAAATGAACAAGTTGGGAACACGGACGAGTGGGCAATGAAGACGACTTGGTAATACGGACGAGTTGAGAATATGGATGAGTTGGGAATGTGGATGAGTTGGCAAAATTAACGAGTTGGGAATATGGACGAGTTGGCAATGAAGACGACTTGGTAATACGGACGAGTTGGTGATATGGAAGATTTGGCAATAAAGACGAGCTGATAATAAGGACAAGTTGGTATTGTAGATGAGTTGGGTGTATCGTCGAGTTGGGAATATGGACGAGTTGGAAATGTGGATGAGTTGGCATGTGGATAAGTTGGTAAAATTGACAAGTTGGGAACATGGAAAAGTGGGCAGTTTTTTTTTTATGTCATAGGGTGCAAACGAGCAAACGAATCGCCTGATGGAAACCGATTACCGTCGCCCATAGACACCTGCACACTTGTGGACGAGTTCGCATTATGGACGAGTTGGCAATGAAGACGAGTTGGTAATACGGACAAGTTGGTAATATGGACGAGTTGTCAATGTGGACGAGTTGGGAATGTGGATGAGTTGGCAAAATGAACAAGTTGGGAACACGGACGAGTGGGCAATGAAGACGACTTGGTAATACGGACGAGTTGAGAATATGGATGAGTTGGGAATGTGGATGAGTTGGCAAAATGAACAAGTTGGGAATATGGACGAGTTAGCAATAAAGACGGGCTGATAATAAGGACGAGTTTGTATTGACGAGTTGGGTGTATCGTCGAGTTGGGAATATGGACAAGTTGGAAATGTGGACGACTTGGAATTGTGGACGAGTTGGGCCTATGGACAAGTTGGAAATGTGGACGAGTTGTATTTGTGGACGAGTTAGCAATATGGACGAGTTGGTTTTGTTGATGAGTTGGAAATGAAGACGAGTTGGCAATGTAGATGAGTTGGGTGTATGGACGAGTAGGAAATGTGGACGAGTTAGCAATATGGATGAGTTGGCATTGTGGACGAGTTGGGAATATGGATGAGTTGGAAATATGGACGAGTTGGCATTGTAGATGAGTTGGGTTTATGGACGAGTGGGCAATGTGGACGATTTTGCATTGTGTACGAGTTGGAAATGTGGACGAGTTGGAAATATGGACGAGTTGGAAATGTAGACGAGTTGTATTTGTGAACGTGTTGGCATTGTGGACGAGTAAGCAATATGGACGCGTTGGAATTGTGGACGAGTTGGGTATATGGACGAGTTAGCAATATGGTCGAGTTGGCATTGTGGACAAATTGGGAATATGGACGAGTTGCCAATGGAGACGAATTGGTAATATAGACGAGTTGGCAATGCAGATGAGTTGGGTGTATGAACGAGTTGGCAATGTGGACGTGTTGGGTGTGTGGACAAGTTGGCATTGTGACCCAGATGGGAGTATAGACGAGCTGACATTGTGGACGAGTTGGCAATGTGGAATAATTACATGTTACCCTAACATGCGAAACTTGATGGTAGAAATAACCTACATATGATGCAAATTTCAAAAAATCGACGCTCTCAAGAATAAATCATACCTATTTGAATTAATGACGTCTGGCTGATCATTCTTATTCTCATTCAAAATAAAATTTGACAAATTCTGCTGTCAACAAAACAAATTGATTTTATAAGGCTTCCGTTTTTACCGACTATGGTAAGGAACCCTAAAATTAGGTGTATATCATAGACTTGAGATTGAGAGTATAGATAGCATCTCCCTCACTCTTCTGTCAGACACTATTTCAATGAGAGGAAAGACGAAAGTTTGAATTTGGAATTCAGGAATTAGGCCTTCAGTTCTAAATTTATTGAAAAAAATATGTCTTAATATTCTTTTTTTATTAAGTATACCTAGCGTAAGAATTTCAAACACAATGTGTACCTAATTGTTATTGAATAAATGATTGATGATGATGACATGACAGCACCCATATTAAGAAAATGTGCACGATCTATTGAATTTCATTAAAAAAACAAGCATTGATAATAGTGGTTTTTCGTGTATCTATAAACGTTTTATACTCTCTATTTCATACAATTGAGTTTATGTAAAAAAAATTATTATCACTATTTTTAAGTATTTACGATTATAAATGAATACATAAACAGTTACGCACTACATGATTTCATTTCCTTTTAAAAACCTGCGTAGTGAGTGCCCAAATCTGTCGTTTCGATTCATGTGCTATTTCTGGAAATTGATAGAAATCGATAAATTCTTCTTTCCTGAAGAAAGAACAACAAATTAAAATCCTACCAATCTTATGTTCGGTTCGGTCCTATGAAAATATGTCAATTATTTTTTTAAGATATGGGATTATTTTTATGAATTAAATTTTTCCATTAAAAATAATATGCATTTTATTTGTGAAACAGATCAGCAGATCACATGTGACATGTCATTAATGCACAAGTTATTTTTACAAAAGAGTTGAAACGATGAAGCTGGCAGTTGGCTATCAGGCCTAGCTCTAGCCTGGCATGTTGTAACGTTTTTAAAACATCATTTAAACGTGTTTTTTCAAAAGCTTTTATTTAACTTGCAATGTATGTATGTATGTATGTATGTATCTAAGTATGTTTGTTCGGGTGAAATCTTGCAACTCAATTTTGAAGCAGATATCGTCAACCGATTGAGCTGAAATTTTGCATACTTACTTAACTTTGATGACAATACAATAATATGTTACCATGGGGCTGATCTGATGATGGAGCCGGAAGGTGGCCATAGGAACTCTATAATAGAAAAAGCAATCCTACCGAGCTTGGGCTCTTTAGAATCGTCTCAGTGAGCATTTGATGGATATCCAAAGAAAAGTACAGTCGACTATAAAAGCTTGCCACTAAAATGTCATTTTTGACAGAAACTTATTACAGTATTTATTCTTCGTTCGCCAAAAACTTCTTATCCATAAAGCAGTTATTTTCTGTAACACTAACCGAATTTCCATATTCTAGCGGCGGTTCGACGCCGCAACGGGCCTCTAGTATTATATATTACGCGAGGCCGATTTTTGTACATCCCATCAGATCTGCAGTTATGGTCCGATTTTGATAAATGATATGTCATTAGATTCGTCTCATGCTGGAGAGGTGCATAAAACTCTTGGAATTTTAATTTTTTCCTGAAAAGGTACTGAAAAATGGATTTGAAAAAACTACTGTGCGCTAACCACGTGACTTTGACCACGTGACCTGTGAACCCTATTTTGACATAAGATGACCAAATAATAATAAGCATGATTTGCTCACAAACCTGTAGTAAGTTGTTCAGCATGATGAAATATTATTTTTGAGTCGGCAACATAATATCCGCAACACTTAAAACATCTACGAATATGCAAAAATAATTTTACAGTTTGTTGACAATGAATGACAGTAACCATATTCTGACAACGTTTAATGTCTTTTTTATTGGGGGCTATTATGTCAATGCTCTAAATTGCCAGGTTGTTTTTCTTTTTAAAATGTTGATATGAAAACTTTTTTCGCATACCTGTTAAAAAGGTGGAGAAAAAAGCCGGTTAAGTGCGAGTTGGACTGGTGCTCGAAAGACTAGAAAAACTGACCGTCATTCAAGAATAGATTATTTTTATAGGCGAGTTTTACAATAAATCAAAGCAGAAAAAAATTAGTAAAACTAATTTAAACGTCATTCAAACAAGTAAATTTATGATAGATTATTATAAATATGATTATATAAGTCCATCAAAAAAATAATTCCAAGGAAAATGGCGTGAGTTATGGTAAATTAAATGGTATTTTACAAGAAAAAATTTAGTCCTTCCGCTTGCATGTCGACGGGATGGGAAATGTGGTCGAGTTGAGAATATGGACGATTTGACAATGTAGCTAAGTTGGGAATGTATCTACATTGGTATTATGGATGAGTTGGTAAAATGGACGAGTTGGAAATGTGCACGAGTTGGGAATATGGACGAGTTGGGAATGTGGATGAGTTGGCAAAATGAACAAGTTGGGAATACGGACGAGTGGGCAATGTGGACGAGTTGAGAATATGGACGAGTTGGGAATGTGGATGAGTTGGCAAAATGAACAAGTTGGGAACACGGACGAGTGGGCAATGTGGACGCGTTGAGAATATGGACGAGTTGGCAATGAAGACGACTTGGTAATACGGACGAGTTGGTGATACGGAAGATTTGGCAATAAAGATGAGCTGATAATAAGGACAAGTTGGTATTGCAGACGAGTTGGGTGTATCGTCGAGTTGGGAATATGGACGAGTTGGAAATGTGGATGAGTAGGTAAAATTGACAAGCGGGGAACATGGACAAGGGGGCAATGTGGACGAGTTCGTATTATGGACGAGTTGGCAATGAAGACGAGTTGATAATACGGACAAGTTGGTAATATGGACGAGTTGTAAGTGTGGACGAGTTGGGAATATGGACGAGTTGGGAATGTGGATGAGTTGGCAAAATGAACAAGTTGGGAACACGGACGAGTGGGCAATGAAGACGACTTGGTAATACGGACGAGTTGTCAACGTGAACGAGTTGAGAATATGGAGGAGTTGGGAATGTGGATGAGTTAGCAAAATGAACAAGTTGGGAATATGGACGAGTTGGCAATAAAGACGAGCTGATAATAAGGACGAGTTTGTATTGTAGACGAGTTGGGTGTATCGTCGAGTTGGGAATATGAACGAGTTGGAAATGTGGATAGTTGAGCATATGGACAAGTTGGAAATGTGGACGTGTTGTATTTGTGGACGAGTTAGCAATATGGACGAGTTGGCATTGTTGATGAGTTGGAAATGAAGACGAGTTGGCAATGTAGATGAGTTTGGTGTATGGACGAGTTGGTAATGTGGACGACTTGGCATTATGGACGAGGTGGGAATATGGACGAGTTGGAAATTTGGACGAGTTGTATTTGTGGACGAGTTGGCATTGTGGACGAGCAAGTAATATGGACGCGTTGGCATTGTGGATGAGTTGGGAATATAAATGAGTTGGCAATGAAGACGAGTTGATAATACGGACGAGTTGATAATATGGACGAGATTGGCAATAAAGACGAGTTAATAATAAGGACGAGTTGGTATTGTAGACGAGTTGGGTGTATGGACAACTTGGAAATGTGGACGAGTTAGCAATATGGATGAGTTGGCATTGTGGACGAGTTGGGAATATGGATGAGTTGGCAATAAAGACGAGTTGGTAATATGAACGAGTTGGCAATGTAGATGAGTTGGGTGTATGGACGAGTGGGCAATGTGGACGATTTGGCATTGTGTACGAGTTGGGAATGTGGACGAGTTGGGAATATGGACGAGTTGGAAATGTGGACGAGTTGTATTTGTGGACGAGTAAGCAATATGGACGCGTTGGAATTGTGGACGAGTTGGGAATATGGACGAGTTGGCATTGTCGACGAATTGGGAATATGGACGAGTTGCCAATGGAGACGAATTGGTAATATAGACGAGTTGGCAATGCAGATGAGTTGGCTGTATGAACGAGTTGGCAATGTGGACGTGTTGGGTGTGTGGACAAGTTGGCATTGTGACCAAGGTGGGAATATAGACGAGCTGACATGTGGACGAGTTGGCAATGTGGAATAATTAACATGTTACCCTAACATGCGAAACTTGATGGTAGAAATAACCTACATATGGTGCAAATTTAAAAAAAAAACGCGCTCAAGAATAAATCATATTTGAATTAATGACGTCTAGCTGATCATTCTTATTCTCATTCAAAATAAAATTTGACAAATTCTGCTGTCAACAAAACAAATTGATTTTATAAGGCTTCCGTTTCTACCGACTATGGTAAGGAACCCTAAAATTAGGTTTATATTATAGACTTGAGAGTATAGATAGCATCTCCCTCACTCTTCTGTCAGACACTATTTCAATGAGAGGAAAGACACGAAAGTTTGAATTTCGAATTCGGGTATTAAGCCTTCAGCTCTAAATTTATTGAAAAAAATATATCTTATATTCTTTTTTCAAAAATTGTTAGCTGTTTTATATATTCGATTTTTTTTATTACACATATTTAACACATTCTTTTTTTTTATGGTGGAGTATTGTTGGTCAGTAATTTATTTAGATTAGTAAGAAGAGTTTGATTAAGTATAACTAGCGTAAGAATTTCAAACACAATGTGTAATTGTTATTGAATAAATGATTGATGATTATGACATGGCAGCACCCATAAGAAAGTTTGCACGATCTATTGAATTTCAAAAAAAAAAACAAGCATTGATAATAGTGGTTTTTCGTGTATCTATAAACGTTTTTTAGTCTCTATTTCATACAATTGAGTTTATGTAACATTATAACGCGGGGAGGCGGGGGCGCGAAGTGGAAACGCACGTGTAAGTGTGAGTTACTTTATTACACGAGAAACGCGTACAGAGCTGAGCGAGGTGTATCCCCACGAGGGGAGGGAGCACACCGAACCCAACACTATAATAACTGGTATACGACCTTAAAACGACTCAGCTGGTGAGAGCGCATAAAGTGCATGTACCAGGTCCCTAGCGAGTAAGTACAAATCAGCATTCACACAGGGTCCGGGCCATTAAAATAAGGGAACACTTCGATAGCGCGATCTAACTCGATCCCAGCGCCATCTCTCCGTACGGCGTGGAGACTCACGCAGCACTAGCGCCATCCGGTGATGAATAGCTCTGGTGTAGTATGCCGTAATACTGGTTACCAACGACATCTATACGTGTCTTGTGTAATTATAGGTTGGTTGTATTATAGATCTCCCCCTCTGTCCATGAAGTCGACCCGACGATTAGGACAGGAGAGTCTGCTATTGTTGAGTTTTCTTAGACGGTCTACCACGGCGTTTAACCACGTCGTTTTTCTTAACCACATTCTGCTTGCGAGGTCTTCCTCTTTTCCTGATTGGCAATGTGGGCTCTGGCACCGTAGTATCGTCAGTTCGGTATCTCACTAAAGCTGATGCATGATATATGCCAACCAGGATATTCGTGTCAGTTCTAGCAATCTCGAAAGAGCTGGGTCCATGTCGCCGAACGATAACGTATGGTCCATCACGTCGCGGAGCCAACTTTGAACTGAACCCTTGACTGGATTTACTCAGTACATGAGTAGTAGCCAACACGAGATCGCCAGGTTGATACTCAGGACAAGCTTGTCGTTTCTTATCAACGTACTCCTTTCTCTTTTCTTCTTTTGCTTCCTGAATCTCCCGTGCTCGAATTAAAGTGTCAGCCATCATACGCAACCGAGGCGTCACCTCTTTGATGAAGTTATCATTGTCTAATATCTGTCGGAGGTCGTGCTCAACATCATCTGGAGTTCTTAGTTCTCGTCCGAACGTTAAATACGCAGGCGTGTATCCAGTCGAGCAAGACGAAGCCGTATTCATAGCGAATCGGATGCTGGGTATCTTCTCTGCCCAAGTCATGTGATTGTCTTCCACCAGAATAGCTAATTGAGTCTTCAAGTCTCGATTTCGTCGCTCTACTGGATTGGTCTCTGGATGATAGACAGGTGTGAAACCATGTTGAATATTCAAGGAATATGTCACTTGTTGTATGACACTGCTAACAAATTGCGTGCCATTGTCGCTGATGAAGCGGCGCGGAGTCCCATATCTGAGGATTATTTCCTCTAACAGTATTTTACCGCATTCCTCGGCCGTAGCTCGCTCCAACGCGAATAACTCCACCCAGCGGGTTGCGACATCTTCTACAATGAAGATCCAGTTTCGATTGTCAGCAGTTCGAGGCAATGGCCCAAATAAATCAAACGCGATCACTTCAAAGCGTTGATTGTGGGCTGTGGTCTGAAGCAGACCAGCAGGCTTTTGGTTTGAGGGTTTATAACGCTGGCATTGTATACAGTTACGGACGTATGATTCGATGTCCCGTCTCATGCCCTTCCAGAAATACCTTTTTGCTACACGTTCGAGAGTTTTATCTGCTCCATAGTGTCCGGCAGTTGGGTCATTATGGTAAGTGGTCATAATGCTGGCTTGTTCGTGTTTGGGAATGACTAACTGGCTGTTATCCGCCTCATCGTCCTGATTGTATCGATATAGTAGGCCGTTGTTCATAAAATACCCTTTCTTGCTCCAGTATCGAGCCTTTTCTTCTTCATTACCTTCCAAACTGTCTACTATCTTCACGATTTCTTCATCTTTATGCTGTTCCTTCCTGATTACCTCTTTGTTTTTAGCAGGCATATCAACTACCACTGTGCAAACTCCACAGGCGTCTTCCGATGTGGGTTCACAGCTAGGCCTTGACAAAGAGTCAGCCACGACATTTACTTTGCCAGCAATATACTTGATGCTGATGTCGTAGGGTTGTAAAAGTAGGGCCCATCGGGCCAGACGCCCAGTTGGCGATTTCAAAGACATGAGCCATCTTAGGGCTTGGTAGTCCGTCAGGATTGTTATTTTGGCACCTTCAATGTATCCTCTGAACTTGTGGACCGCCCACACAACCGCCAAGGCCTCTCGTTCGGTCGTAGAGTAGTTCCGCTCCGGTTTTGTCAGAAGCCGACTCGCGTACTCTACAGGATGCTCCGTATCACCCTCCCCCTGCACCAAAACCGCACCGAGCGCGTAGCTGCTAGCGTCAGTTTTTATGGTATATGGCCTGGTTTCATCCGCTTGAGCAAGAACAGGAGCCGTCGACAAGAGTTCACTTAACTTTGCAAACGCGTCAATTTGGTCTTGCTCCCATTGCCAGCTAGCATTCTTCTTGGTAAGGCGCGTCAGTGGCTCTGCGACTTTAGCGAAACTGGGTATAAATCTTCTATACCACGAACACATCTGGATGAAGGAGAGTAGGTGCTTCAGATTTCGAGGAGGCTGCATATCTAGTATGGCACTAACTTTTGCATGGTCAGGCTGCAATCCATCGGCAGTGATATAGTGCCCTAGATATTTTACCTTTTGGCAGCAGAAGTTGCATTTGCTACGATTTGCTGTGAGGTTGAATTCCTTAAGTTTGTTGAAGACGTCTTGCAAATCTTTCAGGTGGTCTTCGAAGGTAGCCGACATGACGATTAAGTCATCCAGGTACACCAACAGCTTTATATGGCTAAGTGCAATCCGAAACCGATCCATCATGCGCTGAAAAGTGGATGGAGAATTACGCAGTCCAAACGGCATCCGGCGAAAACGGTACATTGCGAATGGAGTAACAAAAGCTGTTTTGTCCCGATCTTCTTCTCTAACACTTATTTGCCAGTACCCAGCACGCAGATCTATCGTGCTCATATATGGTGCGGGTTTAGCGTTGTGCAGGAGGTCATCAATCCTCGGCATAGGATAGGCATCAGGTGTTGTCACTGCATTGAGCTGCCTGTAGTCAACGCAAACTCTGACAGTCCCATCCTTCTTAGGCACCATGACTACGGGTGCTGCCCATGGAGATGAGCAGGGCTCGATCACCTTCTCAGCCAACATCTTGGCTATCTCCTTCTTCAGGATATCCCTCTTCATGGGTGATAAGCGATATGGTGGTACGGATATTGGCTTGTGATCTCCGGTTTCGATAGTGTGTTCGAAGTCCTTTACCGGTTCTCCATTAGGTGTGAACACATCTCGGTTCCTTTCTAGGAACTCTTCTAGGCTATTGACATCAACAGAAGATATTGATGTAGTTGGGTCGTACTCATCGAAGTCAACCAACTCGGACTCCTCGTCGTAATTTTGGAGGTTGGCTATGGCGTCTTCATAAAGAGCATCAATAACAGGCGAGTAATTTGCCAGATGGCGCATGTCCCGTTGCCTCTTTCTAGAAGGAGAGGATGGCTTTTCTCGTTTCTTTAGAGGGCCATAGGCATCTACGAGACTAGATGCAGAATTGCTTTCCTCGGGCAATGAAGGAGACAATGAAACGTCTTCAGCTGTCATGGTGGAAAGCGCTACTCCTTCGGTAAATTTGACAAAACTTTCTTCATAAAGCTCGAACTCTTCCGAGGGTTCTTCTATGAAATGCCAAGTGGATTGGGGCAGGTTGAGCACGACGTGAGCGTCTTGAAGAAACCCGACCCCGAGGAGTGTACGATTGCGGCGTGAGTCCGGTAGTACCAGCAATGTAGTGACCACCGTCCGGTTGTTGATGGTAATCGGTGCCTGAGTAACTAGCACGTTCTGCTGTTTTCGAACACCATCAGCTAAAGTGATGCCAACACCTAACTCCTTGAAGGCATATCCCTCTCTTTTCAAATCACAGTATAGGGAATACGAAGCGATGCTTGATTTGGCACAGCTGTCCAAGTATGCTGCTCCAGTAGTATTGCCAATCTTGACGTAGATGACCGGACGATCTCTTGCATCAGTAGCGGTGCTTGCACCAACTGCACAGAATCCAATGTCAGTTGGAGGGCGATGAGCCTTGTTAGCATGGCACGTTGAGCAGTTACTTCTCACGACTCCCGGAGTACCGCAGCCGTAGCATTTAAACTTGGGCGCAGAGGGTGAGGGAAACTGGGTAACCGCTTCCATTGCATCAGGCCGTGTCGCTTCCTTGTGTGCAGTTTCCTTACGGGCGGCCAGCTTTCTGCAATTATCAGCAGCATGTCCAAAGTTCTTGCAAAATCTACACTTGGTCTTGCGATTTGGTGCCATTGATGATCGGGTATCCTTGCACTCTATTGGCTTCGGTAATTCCGCTGGATTGGTACTGTACTTTTCTTTAAGGACGTGCTCCGCTGATTGAGCAGCCCTCAAAAGGTCCCTAAAATCCTTGACGCTAGCGCGCGTAACCTTTTCCCGAATGTCCACTCGTAGTATTCCGTATGTCAAATCCAATTGTTGAGATTCATTTAGACCCGGATGCGGCAATTGGGAACACAGCCATCGCTTACGACGAACGAAGTCTTCAGTGGTCATTTCCGGTAGCTGTTTCTCCTGGGCGATGTCGTAGAAGATCAGGTATGGTTCTCTTAGAGGAGAGAAGTTTTCTCGTAAACGGGCCTCAAAGTCTGACCACGTAGTGACCTCCTTTCTCACTCCATTCCACCATTTTGCAGCGTCGTCTTTCAACAAGAGAGACAGTTCTTGTACTGCTGTGCTTTCGTCTACACCAGCCGCGCGCCTGTAGATATTGACGGCCGATAAGAATGCTTCCACTATTTCGCCATCCTTAGCACCGTTGTAGGTATAGTTGCAGTGTATGAATGACCCCTTATTTGGCTGTGGCCTAGGTATCCTATCTATAAATTCAAGGAATTGCTCCGGCGACATCATTTTTGCTGGTTTTCGGGTAACTTTCACTGTGGTTATACGTCCCGAACGCGTAACGTAAGTAGGGATTTTAGATTTTGCAGTCCCGGTACCTCCAGGCATTAATGCTTGATGTAGGTCGTCGAACGTATGACGTTGCTCGTAGCGCAAGAACGGAAGTCGTAGCGCCGTAGCCGATGACGTCACGGGTGTCGAAGCGCGTAGCAGGATACGTAGCGCGTAGCACCGTGGTCGATGACGTCACGAACTTCGTAGCAGGCTGCGTAGCGCGTAGCACCGTAGTCGATGACGTCACGGGTCTCGTAGCCTGACGTCACGTTGACAAGCCCCACGTTGGGCGCCAGATATAACGCGGGGAGGCGGGGGCGCGAAGTGGAAACGCACGTGTAAGTGTGAGTTACTTTATTACACGAGAAACGCGTACAGAGCTGAGCGAGGTGTATCCCCACGAGGGGAGGGAGCACACCGAACCCAACACTATAATAACTGGTATACGACCTTAAAACGACTCAGCTGGTGAGAGCGCATAAAGTGCATGTACCAGGTCCCTAGCGAGTAAGTACAAATCAGCATTCACACAGGGTCCGGGCCATTAAAATAAGGGAACACTTCGATAGCGCGATCTAACTCGATCCCAGCGCCATCTCTCCGTACGGCGTGGAGACTCACGCAGCACTAGCGCCATCCGGTGATGAATAGCTCTGGTGTAGTATGCCGTAATACTGGTTACCAACGACATCTATACGTGTCTTGTGTAATTATAGGTTGGTTGTATTATAACATTAATTATTATCGATATTTTGAAGTATTTACGATTATGAATGAATACATAAACAATTACGCACTCCATGATTTCCTTTTTAAAACCTGCGTAGTGAGTGACCAAATCTGTCGTTTCGATTCATGTGCTATTTCTGAAAATTTATAGAAATCGATAAATTTATGTCCTGAAGAATGAACAACAAATTAACATTCTACCAATCTTATGTTCGGTCCTATGAAACTATGACAATATTATTTTTAAGATATGGGACTATTGTCATGAAGTATATTTTTCCATAAATCGAATAATTTTATTTGTGAAACAGATCAGCAGATCACATATGTCATTAAGGCACAAGTTATTTTTACAAAAAAGTTGAAAAAGTTGTCACAATGAAGCTGGCAGTTGGCTATTAGGCCTGGCTCTAGCCTGGCATGTTTTAACGTTTTTAAAACATAATTTTCATGTGTTTTTTTACAGTATTTATTCTTCGTTCCCCAAAAACTTCTTATCGATAAAGTAGTTATTTTCTGTAACACTACCGGATTTCCATATTCTAGCGGCGGTTCGACGCCGCAACGGGTCTCTAGTTATTATATATTAGGCGTATTGTATTTTTTTTATATCATAGGGGGCAAACGACCAAAGGGATCGCCTGATGTAAAGCGATTGTGCAGGTGTCTATGAGCGGACCGTCGCCCATAGACACCTGCAACACCAGAGGAGTCACAAGTGCGTTGCCGGCCTTTCAGGTGGGAGTACGACGCTCGTAGAATCACCCAGGCCCTAGAGCCGTGCACGTGCAGCAACAAAAATTTGCCTACCAGTGACCTTCGGACTTTTTATTTGTCGAACTGCGGGACATCTTTTACGCGAACAAGTCACGATATTTCAAGTGACTAGTCAAGTGACAGCTACTTACAAACGTTCAATTTTTGTGCGTCAGTCGCTCGCTGGCACCAAGTGCACGGCTGTCCCTAATGACGAGAGTCCCCGACGAAAAAAGAGCGGTGTTATAAGTTTAACATGTGTATCTGTGTATTTGTGTCACAGTAGCTCCCAAACAGACAGCGTTTTTTAATAGAAATACCAGTCTATTGAGATGGTTCTTAGCTATGTTCGGTGGCAGTAGGACCAGTAGTTTACAAGACATCCAGCTTTAATTGGAACAAGTGACAGAATCTCAGCCAAAATGAAAAAAAAAAAAAACAACCAGCTACTTGGGTCCGGTTGTTTTAATTTTTTTATTCGGTTATTATCGTAAAGTAAGCCTTCTGCACTTGTATTCTATTCTGTGGCTGAATAATAATTACGTTTAACTTTAAGCGCGCTTTATTTATCTCACCGTACATTGCGAATAAATAACCAATCGGACAGATTTATAGCGCTTTAAGCGCATTATAGCGCCCAATTATGCGTAAACACGAAAATTAAAAGTTGCGAACCTTCAAAGAGAAACGTATTAAACAAAATTTACTCTCGTTGCAATTTCAGTCTCATTAACTGTTTATAAATTCGATATTTGTGTTAAAACTTTATTGTAGTTGTTATCTTTTTAAAATCGTTTATATCGGATGCGCTGCGCGGTGCGATTGCGGCCATTTTGAATTATTGGCGATACTTGAAGCATGCATTCACATACTTTACTAGCCGTTAGTATTTTAGTAAGTAAACGTTCCGGTAGATGGCGCCGCCTCTCTTTTGTAGATTTTTGCTCGTGGAAAATGCACGAGGCCTGATTCAGCACTGGATAGATATGGGCCGATGATGATAAAGTAATTTCTTGCATTGTGTCTTTCCTGTTTTTGTGAGGTGTGTTATAAAGGAGTTTTTTTTTTGGCAGAGGAGCAAACGGATCACCTGATGGAAAGCGATTACCGTCGCCCTTTGCCGGCCGCGTTGCCGGCCTTTCAGGTGGGAGTACGCTCTTTTCTTGAAGGTTTGAAGGTCGCATCGATCCAGAAATAGGTACCGCAAGACCGCAAGCGACAATTCATTCCACAATGCAGTCGTGCGAGGCAGGAAATTTCTAGAAATCGCACAGTTGTGGACTGCCAACTATCTAAGTGGTGAGGATGAAAGGATTGTCGCGTAGAACGATGGCAGAAAGATGCGACAGGAGTCAATCCCACTCGCATATTGTATTTTATTTTATTTATTGGTGTTAACAATTGCTCATGTCATTTGATGTCATTTGATATTTACCACTCGCTTTTCGGTGAAGGAAAACATCGTGAGGAAACCACCTAAGCCCAATAAGGCCTTTGTTTCCCCTCTGGGTTGGAAGGTCAGATGGCAGTCGCTTTCGTAAAAACTAGTGCCTACGCCACATCTTGGGATTTAGGTAGCCGACCCCGATTGAGAATTCATTCTCAAAAAATGGGACAAAGGCTAGGAGGATGATGGTGTTAACAATTGCTCTACATTTATTATTGTTGGATAAACTTGCTATATTATTCAATACGACCTTAAGATAGACAGAAATCTCAGAACCATAAACTGTAACTATAAGAGGCATTAAACCCAAAGGCGAACTATTCAAAGGGCCCAGAACAATCAATTATGACTGGCCGACGTGACCACTCAAACTTGGATTTAATTAATTTACTTCAATTAATTCGACCCCGGATTGAATTAGTCGTTTTATAAATTTAATTATCTGTTTGACAATCAGGGGTGGCGTTTTTAATTGGTCGTTATTTGCTAAGGCAATCTTGGAAGGTATTTGGGAGTGTAATTAACGGTTAGGTCGAGATAGGATTTTTTTACTGAAACGCACCGCTAGCCGAGCTGGCAGCCTATTACAATTTTTGTTATTTTTTTTCTCGAGCAATCGATAGCCGCTTGTATAGTAGCGCACATGCATCAAAAAAATCATGAACACAAATAAATAAAAAGCCGTTTTGCTATGGAATTCGCTTCCAGTAGAATTGCGCTCGTGCTAAAACGCCAGCGATCTTTAAAAATAAAATAGAAGAATACTATTTATCTCTCGATTAATAAAATTGATGGTGTGATTTGTGAAACTGCTTTCGTTCGTTTGCCTCTGACTGTTTATGTGTTCCTTATCTGTCTTGTTTTATTTTTATTTATGTATGTTTAAGTAGGTTTATATATATCTATTTATGTATGTATATCTATTGATACGTTTACTTGCTTACCTGTTGATAATTATTTTGTTCTCCCTTCCCCTTCTGCATCACCTACTCATTGTGTGATTTATACTAATCAACTCCACTACCTAAAGGTTGTCTGGAAGAGATCGCTCTTTAGCGATAAGACCGTCTGTTGTCTACCGTTACTAAAATTATTGTTCTGTATTGATTTTGTAAACTTTTTTGGTGTGCAATAAAGCATTTTGTATTTGTATTGTATAAATATCAGACAACCTCACGCAAATCAATCTAGTCCCAAATTAAGCTCAAGAAGGGTTGTTATGGGTACTAGACGACGATATACATACTTATATAGATAAATATACTTAAATATATAGAACAGCCACTTAAATACCTACATAGAACAACCATGATCCAAGCACCCAAGCAAAAATATTCGAGTACATCACTTAAATATTTGCCCTGGCCGGGATTCGAACCCGGGACCGCCGGCTCAGTAGGCAGGTTCTTACAAACTGCGCCAACCGAATCGTCGTCAACAATAAATTATTACTTTATCAGTTTTGTGGCTCACACTAGGCGGGACCTGTCCTGTGATACCACACGATCGCTTACACTGCTATGGCATTTACTCCCATTTGGAAAACACATAACTATACGTATACATATTAGATTATTAATAAAATGAGAATCGTCACGCACCACGATTAGCTGCTTAATTTTTTACATAAACAACCACTACAATATTCTTCTCAGACGGCATTTGAGATGGTCAAAAGGGAAAAACTTCTGTAGTGTTTTTAGTGTTATATGGTTAAATCTATACTATTACATCGTAATTATTTCCTCTCTGAAACTTGTTGTGTGTCTAAACACAAATATCTTTCGGCCAAAACTCACATAAAAATTACCAGATATATATACACACCTACTCATACCAATTATCAGCTTTCTAGTACTAATGAGTACGGAGCTAAGCCGCGGACGGAAAGACGGACATGGCGCAACGATAAGGGCTCCTAGTTGACTACGGAACCCTAAAAACGGTTTAAACCCACGTAAAAATTGTTAGGAACGGCCCGACATGTTTCGAACTCATATAAAGCTCTTGAACAGGGACAGCTATCCGTGCTGCTACGCGACTCACGGCCCAATCGAAGAACGCCACTTAAAGATGACTATTGTAAGGCTTTCGCCTTCAGGCACTGGGGAATTTTAGAATCAGAAATTAGGATATACCTCACAGGATTGCACGGTTGAAGTGGCAATCGGCAGGCCATGTAGCCCGGAGAATGGACGGCGGTTGGGGCAGCAAAGGCCTAAAGTGGTGACCACGTATAGGAAAGCGCAGCGTAGGTCGGCCTCCGACTAGATTGACGGATGACCTCGTGAGGGTAGCGGGGAATCAATGGATGCGGTATGGCACTTTGTGGTGAGTCATGTGGAAGGCCTATGTTCAGCAGTGGACGTATATGGCTGATAGATAGATAGATAGGTATGTTCTAAAATATGATGTATGTCATATCCACATCCATTTAATCATATTAGTGTTGGTCCTTCGAGAGTTTGCATTATCTTAAAATCGGGGGTATAGTGAGGGCGGGGTTAATGACCTGTAAATACGACGCCATTAATAATCCGCTGTCTTGCGCAGCTCCTTCGCGCAATTACCTCGCGTGTGTGCAAAAACTGGGACTAATTACTTAAACTGGGGGTCGGATAGCACTCCTTGTGTTATCAGTTTACTTTAAGAATGCGAATGAATTCTGTAAATGATATCCGAGTCTGTAAAATTCTGAAATTTGTGTTTAAAATCAGTTGTAGCTGTAGAGAACGTCATAGCACAGTAAAATCGTCAGGAACGTCCGTCCCAACATGAAATACACGAACGGTTTGAACTCACATAGAGCTCTTCAGGGACATCGTGCTTCTACACGCCTAAGACCCTACAGTTCCTATCGTTTTAACTCTTTTTATAATTATTAAAGATGCCTCACGGTGCAGTGAGTCTCTAATCGAAGGTTAAGACGTTGGAGCGGTACCGGGTTCGAGTCCTGATGGACAATTTAATTCTTTGCGGGTTGATCTTTGTACATATCTTTGTCTAGAAGACATCCGCCTGATGTCTACCGTTATTAAAATGAGTGTATCTGTTATTGTTGTTATTGAGCCTAAATGGTCGAGAACTGTGCGGTTCTAGAGGAGTTTCCTACCGCGAACCGGGTTTTTCCGGGGGTAGGTATATCCAGTATCTATCTATCAGCCACAGACGTCCACTGCTGAACATAGGCCTCCCCCATGTCTCGCCACAAAGTGCGATCCTGTATAGACCGCATCCAATGATTCCCCCCGCTATTACCCTCACGAGGTCATCCAGTATGCGGTTCTTCAATAGTGGAGTAAATAGGTTCTCCTGGCGTCGCAAGTGTACACAGGCGGCGCACCTTACTTGCCACGCACCGTCGTAGTAAAAAAATATATCTGTGTTCAATTTGTAAACTTTTTTTGGTGTGCAATAAAGTATTTTGTATTGTAGAGGTATATTATACATCAACGTTTTTTCAGTTAGTTCCCTTGTTCCGTGACAGGGCTTATTCCTGTGTCTCGTTGTAGAATCTGCGAAGAGCACTAATTTATTTGCTCCTTGTATCTACAGCGCTAACGTTCCAAGAAACTAATTAAAACCACGAATAATTATCACGGCTGTTAATTCAGTTGTGGAGAACAAAAGACGGGATAAAATAATGCGTAGATTATGTTTACAGAAAGCCGTCGTTTGCTGCTAATTAAGTTTTTTATGGATGTCATAAAAATCGTGCCAAAACTAAGATGGAATGACTATTTTAAGAGGCCTTACCTATTCCTTTAAAAAAAAACATATATTACCTATTTCAACCAACTATTTGAAGTGAATAATAGTTTTCCCTGAGTTCTAGGTAGTAACGTAGCTTTTTCATGCTTTCATTGCGTGTTGTCAAAAATAAGTTGAAACATCTAATTTTCCGCGTGAAATTTGTCAATATCGAGTAGTTTTTGAAAAAAAAAACCATCCTCATCCTCATCCTCCTAGCCTTTGTCCCATTTTTTGAGAATGAATTCTCAATCGGGGTCGGCTACCTAAATCCCAAGATGTGGCGTAGGCACTAGTTTTTACGCAAGCGACTGCCATCTGACCTTCCAACCCAGAGGGGAAACTAGGCCTTATTGGGCTTAGGCTTAGATGGTTTCCTCACGATGTTTTCCTTCACCGAAAAGCGTGTGGTAAATATCAAATGACATTCCGTACATAAGTTCCGAAAAACTCATTGGTACGGGCCGGGTTCGAACCCGCGACCTCCGGATTGAAAGTCGCATGCCCTAACCACTAGGCTACCACCGTTTTTTTTTTTTTTTTTTTGAAAAAAAAACCATAAAGTAAAAATTCTAACTGTAGGTTTCAAATATTTACCAATAAATCCTAATAGCCCTGTTCCAGGTAGTAACATCAATAATATGTTAAGAAACATGTTTGATCATAGAGAAAAATGTCTAAAACAATCAGCATTTTAAAAGGAATAAGGCCTCTTAAAGTGTTCATTCCATCTTAGTTTTGGCATGATTTTTATGACATCCATAAAAAAAATCAAAATGGCGGAGATATGGGTGAAAATGTAAAAAAATAAACAAACTCGCTGAGGTGTTTTTTTTTCAATTCCTTGCGGGTCCTACGGACCCTTTGCACTGCTGGTGCCAGACATGCTACTCCGTTTGAGGCAGCACCGGAATAATCTAACTAGTCTAACAGATTTCAGGAGAAATCTCTGGCTACAAAAATGGAATTAACCCTGGGAATAAACTACAGAGTTTGTTCAATTGTGTGTTACTGTTACGCTCCCAATGGGCGTCTGCTATAATATAACGCCCTGATCGCTAGGACCGAGAGGTTTTTGGGCTGATTACTAGTATTTTTACTTTTAAAATTGCTCCGCCATCTACTATGCTCTAGGTGTATAGCTCACAGAACTACTAGTAGAGTTACAGACAAGGATAAATGAACATTCTGTTCCCACGCTCTGTGGCAGTCTTTAAGGCGTGAAGAGCATGCATTTCTGGAATTTATTCATGGCCTACTTGCTCGCGCCCGTTAAGGTTGCTTGCCAAATAAATAGTTGTTGGTTTGTTTAGACAAGCGTATTTTATGTTAAACAAGTCAGGATTTATTCAACAATAAAGTTAAGATTGTGTAATCCTTGTTTACACAACTAATAACAATGATAATTCAAACGTTTCTTTACTACTCCGCTAAATGATGTTTTATGTAAATATTTTTGAATGTAGGTAAATTAATAGACACTTATATTAAAACGGGTGGGGAAATTGAATGCGTACAGTCAACCAATTTGATTCCTAGGCCATTTCGTACCTTGTCACAGTGAACGTCAATATGAAAGCCGCTTGAAATCACATATCATTGTCATTGTGACAAGGTCCTATAGTGGCCTAGAAATCAAATTGGTTGACTGTACGTACAGAGCGTTTCTGGTCGAAAGGTTAAGATGTTGGACCGGTAATCCTAAGATACCGGGTTCTAGGCCCGGGGTGAACCACGTATGAGCGCAATTGAATTTTTCGTTGCGTGATGATAATTTTGTTTCTATATAACAATTGGAAGTCTTTTTACAATAAGACCGCCTGTTGTTTAGCTCCTTTATTTATTGTATCCCTTATGTGTTGTTTCCCTGTATTGTAGGTGTGCAATATAAAGGATTTGTAATATTGTTTACGTCAATAGTGTGTAAAATATTGTTTACGTCAATAGTCAGAGACTTAGAAAAGTCACATATTATTGAAATACAAGACAATTTTCTTCAGGATCGTAAATTTGAAATTAGTTCTGATATTGTCACGTACATAATTCAAAATATTATACTTTTTCGTCAAGTAACTGAAACCAAGGGCAAGATATATTTAGGGATCATATTAAAGTGGTCGCAAACGGTGCCTTGTCAGTTGACACTGCCATGCTGGCGCGAGAGATGATTCTTCACGCTTCACAGCACCTCAGCTAGCAGCAGTTTGTCAGGGGACAAGATCACAAAGCCAATGTTGAATGAGAGCCTAGCATATGAAACAAAAAACCTTCTTTTTAACTAACTCCAGTGCACCTTTTACACCTTTTCAAACATAATACCCTAAACAAAATAGACGTATCTACATTTCAATTCCTAAAACACTTAAGCCCTTTTCAAATTGGTGCAACTTTACAAGCAATGGAAAACACCGTGTGAATGTCAGTAATCCAATCATACTTACCCGTTTTGCAGCAGGTACCACTAAACGTAAGATAGCTCAGGTCATTCATTCGTATTATACAATCGAGCCAAATTAAATTAAATACGTGTGAAAGAACCTTACCCTGGAGTCTTATTGTGTGTTTGTGTGTTAGGATCGCCGAATGCATGGCGACAGGTGTGACTGTGTGAAGGAGACGGATATACAAAAAGGTAAGGAGCGGATTAGGCGTGAGTTTACGTAGTGATATTGCTATAATCCATCCATACTATACTTAATATTATAAATGCGAAAGTGTGTCTGTCTGTCTGTCTGTCTGTTACCTTTTCACGCTTAAACCGCTGAACCGACTTAGATGGAATTTGGTACGGAGATAGTTTGAGACCCGGGAAAGGACATAGGATACTTTTCATCCCGAAAAAATTTAATGTTCCCGTGGGATGAGCGGGTAACACCGCGGGGCACAGTTAGTTATATATAATTTAACAACTAGTTTTCATGCGTTCACATGTGGCCAGTTCGTACTGTTTTTCTGTTCTATTTACTTTATAAAAGTAATACATGTATAGCCTAACAAGCGTCGGTCCGGCCCAGGGATAGTGGCGCTGGCGCTACAAACAGCTTTCATACGGCAATAATGTGCATAGCATGTCTACTTATATATTTGAATTATTATTCGTCAGTTTCGATTTATCATTAAGCAAATTCAAAACATTGTTTACCGGAATACTGCTCATCGTTCTTGTTGCGAAATAAATACTGAATAGTACTGAAAAAAAAACTAGACTTTTATCACCGTGGAAAATTACTTGAAATTTGCGGAATGTTTAGTCCTGTTTCCTTTTTGTTTACATCAGTGACATTAACTGACTTTCAACGTCAGTTACCAAACATTTGTCGATGCCAAAAAATAAATTAGTACCACCAAAAATCCGTAACATGGCGTGGGGTGAAAAGGGTCATTATTCGAGCGTTTCAACCGCCTCACTTTCGTGGAAATATTACATAAGAATTGGGCGTAGATTTTGATGCCATTTTCGGATATTTGTTAGATGTCCAGTAAACTTAGATACCTAACCAGAAACGAAATCGAAATCTGCAGCCACTTCTACAAAAATGTGACCACGAAAGTGATTCGGAACAAACGCTCGAATAATGACCCAGAAACACCCCGTTGGGCTTGGCTCTAGTATAATATTTTTTTATACAGTTACAATTTTCTTGCGAAAGAAATTCACCTGTTCTCGTTATTTGTCTCGTCTCATGGACCTTATGAGACGTTACGCGAACAGGTGAATTTATAACGTATTCGTGCATGCCAGCGAAGCCTTTTTTGCATTTGTGCAATTTCTAATGACATTATTTTATATTTTACTATACCTGTAGCTTTTCTTTATGTGTAAGAAACTACGCATAAAGATACGAACGACGGCCGGCAGAAGGTATATCTTAGCAAATATACTGCAAGCTCGGGTTAGTTCAAATGTAACACATCTCTACGTGTTAGATATATAATAGCTTGAAAATAATGATAATGAATCATTAACGTTAGCGATCCTTACATCTGAATTAACCCGAGCGTGCATTATATTTGCTAAGATATACTGCCAGCCGTTATTCAAGATTAGTCAAATGTAAGACAGCTGCCGGGTGATTTAGAGAACTGTCATCATTCTCGAGGTTTAACAACCGAAAAAAGAGTAGAAAATAATGAAAAAATAACTACTTGAAAAATTCCTCTCACTTTAGCGATCCTAAGACCAGGTATCTTTATCGGTATTAATTAAAATTGAAATACCTATATTTCACCCTGTTTAGGTATTGCCGTAGAACTTTGAAATTAGCCCACTAAAATATAAAAATAATTAAGGGAAGAACTAAAATTGTAAACGAGTAATTTAATGGAGGAAAATACCAGTAACAGATCCCTGTAATAAACTATCTCCTGTGGCACAGTATTACTTATATCAACATAGTTATCTTTCTAAAAACTTTAATATCTAGTTTTGGAATGAAAGAATTTACACATTCATCAATCATCAATGCCCCTTGTTACGCCGCCAAACGTTTCATTGATTTTTTAATTTGCTCTTTTTTTTGCCCCATGTAGTCATACATTTTTCATAAATCTTGAAATATCAACAAAAAAACGTAGGTTAAGATTGTTTTATAACAATCTCATATAATTATTTTTATTAAAGCAGTAACATTATGCTAGCGTAAACCAATAATTATTAATGTAATTTTAAGAAATGGGTGGCGCTACGATGCCACCCTAATGCATGTAGAAGCAACTGGTTGAAAGATTCAATGGCTCTCGCGTCAGGTTCGGTGGTCCAATTGTCAGGACGCCCGTGTTGGCCCGGAAAGACGTTGGCGGTGCAGGTTTGAACCCTACCTGAACCGTTAAAATTTTAAATTTTTTGCTTCATTGTAAACAATCTCAATATATTTTACGAAAAAAAATATTTGTTTTTGTTAACAATTATAGTGTTTTCTATGAAATTATACGTCGATGAATTGAAGCAATCAACAAAAAAACTTTGTCATTAGCGATCCTTATTCTCCTCAGCTGGCAACAGCACAAAGAGGTTTTAATTAAAATACGGCAGACAGTCCGCAGCGGACAAGTCTGGCAATGTTTGCAGCAGGACGGCGTTGTAATTACTTGATCGGCTTATTTGCGGCCCGACCCGAGCAAATTAGAGAATTTTAATACCTTTCCAGATTTTGGTTTACTACCTTTTTTCATCTTCAAACGTAGGTTTTAAAATGGAAGAAATTAGACATTCATCAATCTATCAATCATCAACCTTCCTGTTCTACTACAGGCTATATATACAGTGCCACGGATGATAAAAATGTTTCGGATTATGAAAGCCGATACAAGAACGGCATACCCGATCACAGGCTTGGTATATCTTAAAATTAGATGAGATGATTTTTTTGGCACGTTTGGTTGCAAAGTATCCATTAATAACCTAATACACGTCGATGATTCATTTTATTATATAAATTATCGCCATTAGCGATCCTTATTTTCCTCAGCTGGCAACAGCACAAAGAGGTTTTAATTAAAATACGGCAGACAGTCCGCAGCGGACAAGTCTGCCAAGACCTTACATTTAAATTAACCCGAGCGTGCAGTGTGTTTGCAGCAGGACGTCGTTGTAATTACTTGATCGCCTTATTTGCGGCGCGGGCTGGGCTGTGATCCCACCAAACGTTTATTTATTAGGAAACTAGCTGTGCCCCGCGGTGTTACCCGCTCATCCCACGGGAACACTAAATGTATTCGGGATGAAAAGTGTCCTATGTCCTTCCCCGGGACTGAAACTATCTATATACCAAATTTCATCTAAATCGGTTCAGCGGTTTAAGCGTGAAGAGGTAACAGACAGACAGACAGACAGACAGACACACTTTCGCATTTATAATATTAGTATGGATAGCAGAAATTTGCCGTGAAAGTAATAATTGTTATTGTGTAAACTACGTTGGATGTGAATTGTCGCCTATGTTAACTTTAAAGATTTTGCTGGCTTCATCAAAACATTATCGAGAGCGTGTCACTTTTGTCCCTATGTGATACCCTATCGACCAGTAGCTGAGAAAAGCATCCTAGTCATCCCGCCATCTGTCTGAGAACGAAAAAAACTACTAAAAAGGTTATAGTTTTCCGGAGTTGTGATGATGAATGTCTTTGCGGCATCATGGCTTTAAAACGACTGGACGTATTTTAACCATTTTAGTCCATAATTATCCACATTTGCTCACAAAATACCTCTACCCGACTATGGTAAAGCAAAAAAAAATGCTGCTAGCTTAAAAACAAACTTGAAGCGAAAAGTTGTTTTTTTTTGCGAATGTTCGGCTCTAAAATTCTACCCTAAGGCATATAAGAAATGAAGCAACTGTTTGAAAAATGACTTCAGTAGTGGCTTTGATGAGTTTGATACAACAATTGGTAAATGGAGAGCGATGGAGATGTGGGTTCTAATTCCACTCAAAGCAGATATATTAAAAATGTATGAAACATGTAATGTCTCATTATTTTTAATTTTAATACACACCACAACTTTTTATATTGAAGTATTGATACAAAGACTAAGGTCGCTAAATATAAAGCCAAGCTTTCAAATAAACAATGCAAATATCGACCCACAAAGCATAAGGAAAATTCTAAAGGTTATTTAGCGTTAGGGTGGTGGAGAGGTTAACACGCTGGACCGGTAATCCAGAGGTGCCGGGTTCGATTCCCGGTCTCTTCCGCCAGGTTACACATTTAAATTTTTCTTTGTCCTTTGATCTTTGTATCAATATTCCATATCTTTTAATTTATCACGACGACGCGGTTGGCTCAGTTTGTAAGCACTTGCCTACTAAGCCGGCGGTCCTGGGTTCGAATCCCGGCCAGGGCAAATATTTGTGTGATGAACTCGAATATTTGTGCTTGGGTCATGGATGTTATCTATATATTATTTATGTATTTATGTATTATGTATTATGTATATCGTCGTCTAGTACTCATAGTACAAGCTTTGCTTAGTTTGGGACTAGATCGATTTGTGTAAGATTGTCCCTTAATATTTATTATTTATATTTATTATCACTTCAATATAAACGATACGATTTTTTTCTAATATTTGTTATTTATATTACTAAACGGTTACCACGTCGTTAAAATGGAGCACTGGACATGTTCCGGTCCACTCGGGGCACTCGAACGTTCGGGCGCTGCCCACCGACACATGTTCAGAGTTCAGAGTACTCAACTTTAACGACGTGACGAACTGTTTTGCTATCTAAACGTCATTCACTGTAGAATGTATATATGCAGTCATATTAAGAACAAAACTAGTTATACTGAGTTATACGTATATTGTAAGTGTATGAAACATGTATTGAATCCTGCGCCAGATCAGACGACGCAACGGAGCCACGCTGTTACGTCGCCTAAATCAAATTAGATTTAAGTTTTTTTTTGTAATGTAATTTTGTACGTCACAGGTCCTTGGTTTATTTACTGTTATGCTGTGTAACTAATTTAAATAAATAAATAAATTGTCTCATTATTTTCAATGTGGGTACACAACACAATTTTTATACTCAACTATTGATACAAAGATCAAAGCGCAAAGAAAAATTGAAATGCGTGATCAGGCGGAAGAGGCCGGGAATCGAACCCGGTACCTCTGGATTACCGGTCCAGCGTGTTCCAGAGGTAAGTAAGTAAGTAAGTAAGTAAACACTTTATTGTACACAAAAAGAGTTAAAAAAATACATCTATTACAAATAACATATACCTATATGTTATTTGTAACAAAGGCGAACTTATCCCATAATATCCATACTAATATTATAAATGCGAAAGTGTGTCTGTCTGTCTGTCTGTCTGTTACCTCTTCACGCTTAAACCGCTGAACCGATTTAGATGAAATTTGGTATATAGATAGTTTCAGTCCCGGGGAAGGACATAGGATACTTTTCATCCCGAATAAATGTAGTGTTCCCGTGGGATGAGCGGGTAACACCGCGGGGCACAGCTAGTATATAAAATAAAATTTAAAAGGAATAAGGCATCTTAAGCTATTTACTGTGGTACAGTTTTCTTGATACTTGTATCGGAATATCTCCGGCAAATAACGTTATTGACTTTTATTCTCAAGTCGCCGGACGTATCCGGTTGTTTAAAGGACTGCTAGAATTATTTGCTTGTTTCTTGTTAAATTGCGTGTAGTTATTTACTATGAACGTAGAGCAAGGTTTTGCTATTTGAAGTACTGTATGTCTACTTAAATTGTTGTTTATTTGTAACTAGCGTTTATCCGCTGTTTTGTTTGCGTCGTCAGGAATTATGGATTCTTTCAATCCTTCCAATCTAATTTATCCATGCAATCTTTCATCTTAAATTTGACGATTCATCATCATCATCATCATTTCAGCCACAGGACGTCCACGAACATAGGCCTCCCCCAGTGACTTCCAGATCGGCCGGTTGGAAGCGACCTGCATCCAGCGGCTTCCTGCAACCTTTACCAGGTCGTCTGTCCACCTTGTGGGTGGACGTCCTACGCTGCGCTTGCCGGTGCGTGGCCTCCATTCGAGAACCTTACTGCCCCATCGGCGGTCAGTTCTACGTGCTATGGGCCCCGCCCACTGCCACTTCAGCTTGCAAATCCGTCGGGCTATATCAGCGACTTTTGTTCGTTCACGGATCTCCTCATTTCTGATTTGATCTCGCAAAGAAACACCGAGCATAGCCCTCTCCATAGCGCGCTGTGCAACTTTGAGCTTCCTTATAAGGCCCACAGTAAGAGGCCACGTTTCTTTAACGTTTAATTTGACGATTGTAACATAGCAATTCAACATGGCACGAGTACCACGGTACTAACAAGTGTCGGACCTGCTCTGGGTTAGTGGCGCTACAAACAGCTTTGACGACGCGTTTGGCTCGGTTTGTAGACACCTGCCTACTGAGCCGGCGGTCCGGATTCGAATCCCGGCCGGGGCAAATATTTGTGTGATGAACCCGAATATTTGTACTTGGGTCATGGTTGTTCTATGTATTTAAGTATATATTTATCTATACGTACGTATATCGTCGTCTAGTACCCATAACACAAGCCTTCTTGAGCTTAATTTGGGACTAGATCGATTTGTGTGAGGTTGTCCGATATTTATTTATTTATATGGCAAAAATGGCCATACGTCATATATTTGTATTATTAAACGTCACTAGCGATTTGTCAAGTATTTATCATTAACCGAATTCAAAACAATGTTTACCGGAATGCTGCTCAATCCTTTGTTCTTCTTGCGAAATAAATACTGAATCCTATTGAAAGAAACTTTACTTTCATCAATGTGGAGAGTTTTGGCTTTATTAAATGCAAAAATTACTTGAGATTTGCGGAATATTTAGTCCTGTTTCATCTTTGTTTACATCAGTGACATAACCAACTTTCAACGTTAGTT
The DNA here is from genome assembly GCA_932273695.1 of Apotomis betuletana. Lineage (NCBI taxonomy): Eukaryota > Metazoa > Arthropoda > Insecta > Lepidoptera > Tortricidae > Apotomis > Apotomis betuletana. The sequence continues at coordinate 18,203,843 of OW026316.1, read as the reverse complement.
ACCATCATTGGTCGTTGCCGATTAGATAAATTTGTACCACTAAAAAATCGCAATATAGCGTGGGTTGTAAAACTCCCTGTTAAGCTAACATGTTACATACAATAAAATAATCCAAAAACAAATCAAACCTCAATCAGACAAAACAATACGATTATAAACAAATAAAACTCCCAATAAAAAACATCGTCAATTTATTCAGAGGAATTCCTCAAACATGATTTTACCATACGAAGAAAGCAATTCGTGTGATAACGCTCGGGAAAATTGGTTTTTGGCCTGCTCGAGATTTATCGTCGCTCAGTCTGAGTGATATTTATTGCGGAGATCGACGCAAAATATGTATGACATATTGTTGGGTATGAATGATACTGTTGCCGACTGAAACTGTTTTTTTCTCAAAAATGGCCCTTGAACTTCACGATGAAAATGGCAAATTACTTATTGTCTCCATACAAATATTGGTAACCATAACATATACGTCACGATTAGGTGGCCATTTGTATGGAGCGTTTTTAGCGCTCAATCCAACATTCCTAATGTTGAATTTTGACGGTAATTTCTGACTTTTAGAGCTGTCTAAGTGAAGTTAGTCCCATATAGACATTTGATCCCAATAAAAATAGAATCTTTTTTTTTATTCGTCATGCTTATTAGGACGCGCGAGAAAGCGTCGCGTGTCAGAATAGTGCTAGAGGTATATATTTATTAATTCTTCTTGTATTATTCATGTATTCGTATTGTTATCTCATACTTTTACATCCACATTTGTACCAAAATTACAAAGGAAAAACCGTGACTCTTCGCCTTTGTAACTAACATATCTAAGCCTTCACACTGAAGCATACAAAATATCACATTCACCCTCAAAAATTCAAGAAACTTTATTCCTAAATTCCATCTTCCTTGACCTTTACGCAGAGACATTTTTCCCCGGAATATTCCTTATTCTGCCTCACTTACAAATAGGGGAATATCTCGGTGGTAGAAAGTCATACATATCTGTACTGTTTTATATTTATTTCAATGGAAAAAGGTGCATAGTTGGCTCCATATTTCTAGCTTCATGTTTGTCGGTTACTCCCTTCCTGTAGGTATTTCTGTTCAGTATTTCCTACAATAGTTTTACCCGGGTGCTCCCGGGTGCTCCCGCGGGCTTCCTTTGTCTTTGATGTCGTCATAACGATATATAAAGGGCCTTATTCAGAGAGATTAGTACGCTTTTTATCTAGTTTAGGACGCGATTACACTGGCAGCCTTGCGAATTGAATTATATTTTATACGCTATTTAGTTTCACTTGTAACTTAAGTTTGTTAGTTGGTGTGTACACTGAAAAAAATAAGATTTGTTAACAGTAGCCCCAATGTTAGCTGCTAGTTACCTACATAAATCGACTGAGGGCTACTAGTAACCTAAATAAGTTTTGTAAAATTAGCAAAATTTACTTTACTACTAATCACAATTTGGCTATTTCGTTAAACTATGTAGTTGAGCTATTTTTTTTTCAGTGGAATAATGCTATCAAATCTTGGAAGTAAATTTTAACCTAGTTTTAATTATAACGAAATGAATTTTTGGATTGATACGAATATGTAGTTCACGTGACAATGCAATAATGGTATCTTGGAGCTGATCTGATGATGGAGAAGGAAGGCAGCCGTAGGAAATCCTAAACAGTGCAAGCTGGACCCAACGTGTTTGGGCTCATTTACTTGCTCTTGATGAGCAATGGGATTGATGATATATTCTACAGCATACTGTATTTATATGAATAAAATTAGCTCAATATTTCAAGATACAAAAAAAAAACAATATGAGACTTCTAAGGTAGGTAGGTACTTACGCAAAGCTTATAATTTATTTTTTCATCCAAAATAAATTTTGAAATTGTTTTCAGAATCGTCAAAATTTAACAAAACAATAATTGTATAACAACCATGAACGAAAAGCACTTTTTTACGGTGAAAATGGCAAATTAGTTATTTTGTGAAATGAAATGAAATGAAAATCTTTTAATTCGAGTAACAAGGGTGACTCATATTATTTGTTAGTACAAATCTATATCTAAAGTGTATTATTTATTATTTATTTGTACCCATAAAATATAATGACATCACGATCAGGTGTCCATTTTTATGGAGCGTTTTAGCGCTCCGTAGGAATGTTGAACTTTGACGGTGATTTCTGACTTTTAGAGCAATCTAAGTGCTGTAGTTAGTTCTATACAGACATTTAATCCGGATAAACATAGAATTGATTGACATCCTCAAAAAAAAAAACGTCATGCCTATTAACGCTTGTGTAATAAAATACTATCAGCAATAAATGCGTTTATAATCAACGAAATTAGACTCATATGTTTTCAGCCACAGGAATGTCTGCTGTGTAAAAATCCGCAGTGTGTCCTTTTTTTTAAACATGACTTGAACTTTATCAGGGCTGGTTAGCTCACACACCAGTGAGTCGGACTTATGGGAGTATAACCCGCTAATGGGGTTATCTCCCTGCCGCAGTGTGTCCGAAGCCTTGGGTTTCTTTAAGTGAGACCGTTTTGCCCGAATACCTACTAGTCGAGAACCTGGATACTGGATACTGGATTTGTAATAAAGCTTCAAATGTTGTATTCAGCTAACAGATTAGTTCTGGTTCACGCGTATTCAGAATTTCCTATCGGCCGGCAGTTTTTAGGTTTCCGTATCCAAAGGGTAAAAAAACGGGACCCTATTACTCCGTTGCCTCTCCGTCTATCACCAGGCTGTATCTCATGAACCGTGATAGTTATACTAAAAACAGAATAAAAAAAACATATATTTAAGTGTGGCTCCCGTAAAACAAACGTGATCAGGTTCCGGCGGCGCTCTCATACAGCCTTCTTCCTAAAATCTCCTTATTCTCCTGCAGAAAGAAGGACGTCTTCAAGTTTAATGTCCTTCAGCTCTTCCTCTCCTAGTTCATCTTTCCTGAAGATGCTATATCGTACTGCAAACACATGTAACACTCTGCTATAACAGAATTTCCTACTTTTCCTCAAGTTCTAATACAGCGTTTTACTTAAGATTGACGATTTAATGAGAAGTCTTCGTAAACACGGTGCGCTACCACGTACCCTGATCTCACTAACGAGACGTTCCGATCGTAATTGGCTCAATATTTGTTTAGGCACGTACGGCGCTAATGACATTCACCTTCATTCTGATGCCAGATGTGAGAAGAGAACCCTTGGTGACGCATGCATGATTTAAGAATTCGGATAGGTACTTATAGCAGTTTTTAACACTTATCTATCCAAATAAGATATCTTAAACCCTCCATGATGCGTCAAGAACCGCACATTATGACCACCATAAAAATAGACTGTTTTGTTAGAACAAATTTCTTATCTGTAGAAATGTTATTATTGCTAAATAATAACATCGATTTCGATAATATTATTCATTCAAATTTCGAACATCTCTGAAAACAAAGAAATTTGATTTGACCTCTATTCTAATATAAGTCGAGATGACGTTTAGTTCGAAATGAATTGTCAATTTGCAATCAAATTTGACAAATGTCGCACGGAAGTAAGATATCGAACGATATGGTAGTTGGGGCCTACTCTCGTTTGTAGTAGTAGTAGTAGAAAAAAAAAAAAGACAGCTGCCAGAAAATAATGTAAAATGTGAAAATAATGTGCGACTCTTGAATGCATCATGGAGGCTTATGATTATGATATGTGGCTAGATAAAATAGTGTATGTAACTGTACTTAATTAGGTATTAAAACACTTGTGTGATGTTATTATGAAACTTGCCTTCGGCTCGTTTCATAAACCCACACTCGTGTTAAATTCCCTTCATTATGTAAAGTCACATAAACTACTATACTAGTTACATAATAATCTGATCAATTAATGAAATCACACAACTATTATAAAGGCGATAGTTTGTGAGGTGTTTGTGTTTATGTGTATGTTTGTTACTTCTTCACGCTCAAACGGCTGGACCAATTTTGATAAATTTTATTATGAAGGTAGCTGACACCCTGGATTAACACATAGGCTACTTTTTATCCCGAAAAATGTAGTATTCCCGTGGAATATGAGCGGGTAACACCGCGTGGCGCAGCTAGTAATGAATAATGATGAACTTTATTCTGTAATAGGCCACAACGGCACTTTTACATGTCTACCGGCATTTCAGAACAGGTAGCCACTGTTGAGAAGAAACGCCGAAAGAAACTCAATACATTATGACTGCATATTATGTTTTAACATGAAGTCAACAACATGTAACTACCTACCTATTTATCAAGTCACTTAGTTATACCTATTTGAAGGTGTGGGTTCTAGTCGCGTTTTAAAACAGATTTGCAGAATGACACAGATCGGAACTAGATGGAAGGATGACCTCGTGAGGGTAGCGGGGAATCAATTGATGTGGTCTGCACGGGATCTCACTTTGTGGCGAGTCATGGGGAGGCCTATGTTCAGCAGTGGACGTCTGTGACTGATATATAGATAGATAAATAGATCGGAACCTCACGAAACCTCCAAATAATAGTCCAGTAAAAATAGAGTGAAATAGGAAGTCAAGCTTTGATAATTCTAAAATCTTTGAATTTTGGCGTGTATAAATTTTCAAAATTTTAGAAAATCTGTGCTCACCCATTTGGTATTTAAATTTGAAGATTTTCTAAAAAAAAATAGTTTTTTTAATTTTGAAACAAAGTAATCATTTTGTAATTTTACATGGTAGTGATGATTCGGTACATAAAACTAGGTAAATATGATTAATATGTAGTAGTTTCAAAAGTTTGAGGTATGTAAAAATATGAAAAAACCACAAAAAAATTATAACCCTACTAGTGCAATGAATGTTTTTAACATATTTTTACAAAATAAATACTGCACAAGTGAACCTACGGAGTTATTAGACGGATTTAAGCTGGAAACTATTGACTATCATCTTACCATGCGTTGGAGGGAAAAAAGCATAAGAGTAGATCGTCTAATTTTTTAAATGTAGCTCTCATATTAACATAAACAAAAAAATTGGGCAAAGTGCGAGTCCGACTGGCGCATGAAGGGTACCATAATCTATAACAAGTTTGTTGTATGGGAGCCCCCCTTAAATATTTATTTTATTTCATTTTAGTATTTGTTGTTATAGCGGCAATAGAAATACATCATCTGTGAAAATTTCAACTGTCTAGCTATCACCGTTCTTGAGATAAAGCCTGGTGACAGAAGAACGGACGGACAGCGAAGTCTCAGTAATAGGGTCCCGTTTTTACCCTTTGGGTACGGAACCCTAAAAACAAAGATTTTAAAATTATCAAAGGCTAAAAGGCTATGTTTACTGGACTATAGCACCCCCTGGCCATAGAGATACTTTAATTATTTCAAAAGCCCCCATTAAGGTAAAAGCCATTGAACCTCCAATTAATTGCGCCATCTTTAAAATTGTTGATGAGAAAAATTGGAAGGTATCCAGTTACTTTATTTTTACTCTAAAGTCCTCTTAAGACTAATTACTCGGAATTTTTATTATGCTTAATTAAACGTGAGGTATTTCTGGTTTTTCCTGGTTTTGTGGTTATACAGCGGCGATTAATTATTTAGCTATTCAATACGGATGCGACTGATGTTGAATTATACAACAGTGTACATATGTAGTTATATGAATTAAATGAGCTAAATATGTCATGAAACAACGAAAAAAAAAAAACTTACCGCTCTCCCGAATGTGCTCGTTTAGATACAAAAATTGCGTTAGTTTCAATTCAAGCTACTTGAATCTCTTCAATTCACATACCTACTAACTTTCAGGGGTATAATAACATGTGGGTCTCCTCCTCCAAAATTGTCCAACAGTCTTTTTTCCGCACCCTTTTCCTTCAGTTAGCAAATCTCTCCAATCTCCATCTTTCCGAAATCTTCCTCCAAGTCGATGCATATTATTGTTGCAGTGTCTATCGTTTATGGACTTTTCAACTTTGTTAACCATCATTGTTTTGAAAATGACAGTCCCATCTTAGACGTTAAAATTTACAGACTGACTTGATGGCTTGAATGGTTTCTTTTTCAATGCACATTTTCCAAACAAATTATTAAGAACAATCGTACACAAAGAATTAAATACAGCACGAAACTAAAATAATAAGACCATAAACAAAAACAAGCGCGTTAAATCGAACCACAGCCCGTTAACACTCCCGAAGAAGCACTAAAAGCATCGTAAAGCATGCTCCTATATTTCACCCAGCACCGAAAAACAGGAGAACACGAAAAAACTCGTTCGAAATTCAAAAAAACAACTAGGAAATTCAAAAAGCGCCAAACGGTCGTTGTCTTTAAAAAAGAAACAGGCAAAGGCAGCCTATATTTCATTGTACAGCGTTCCCGCCACCGGCCGATAAATCCCGCAGATTTCTATTACAGATAACGCCATAACGCCCTGATTCTTTCCGGATATTTAATTTTATGTCCATTCTGGTTTCTGGTTCTTATTTTTAAATTAATATTTCGCGTTTGGGAGCTGAGAGGGTTTCTTCTAAATTTAAGGTGTTTGTGATATGCCATGACCCGGGTAGATTTGGTATTTTATCAATCCATCCAGTGACATACGTTCACTGTTGAACATAGGTCTCTGTATAGACCGCAGCCATCGAATCCCTATATTACCCTCTCGAGATCATCTGTGGGAGGAGCCCTCCCATGCTACACTTTCCTATACGTGGTCGCCACTCCAGGACTTTGCTGCGGCAACGGCCATCCATTCTCCGGGCTACATGGGTAATACATAATAATAATACATGCTACGGGCTACGTGCAACCCTGTGAGCTATGTCGGTTACTTTGGTTCTTCTTCGTATATCATCATTTCTGATTCTATCACTACGAGCATAGCCAGTAGCCATTCCATTGCATGTTGCGTGACTCTAAGCCGCCTAGAAGAATTATGACGCAGCTTCCCGAACGCTGTCCAGCCGAGTTGTGGTATGTGGTATGTGGAGCTTAGAACAAAAGGATATATTATGACTCATCATAAGTATACCCATAAGGTTTTTAGTGCACGAATGATTTGACATCTACTGTCAGGCTAGTGTCATACCATTCATGCATCGAAAATTTTGTTGCCCGAGGGTATGCCCAAGTGGGGAACTAAATTAGCCTCCTGTCTTTAGTCGTTCAGCCACTCACTCATCTGACAAAACCGGCCAAGAGCATGTCGGGCCACGCTCAGTGTAGGGTTCCGTAGTTGCTCATCCTTCACAAGAAACGGTCAAAGACGGAAAGACGGAAAAAGGTCGTAAACGCCAAAGTAACTGTAATTACTTATTACCTTCTGGAAGTCAACTTACGTACTTTTAAAGAAAATTATGAAATTTTGCGATAACTCAAAAACGGATGGACCGCTTTTGTTCAATATAGTTTTTAGAGATGCGCAGAATGTGTCACTAAAGTGAAAAGAGTGATATATGTCTTTAGCTCACCGAGATATGTATCACTCATTTAGCTCATTTAGCTCAGTAGATCTTTAGACTATATCGTTCACGAGTGAGCAGAGAACTAGAGATGTCGATGAATTAGATTCACGGCAGCATGGCAACATTCATTTCATGAGCGAGAGGGAGCGAGTAATACTGAGATGATAGATGATATACTGAGCTACTTGAATCGTTAGTGAGCGAAAGAGCTAGTGAGCTAAACCAAATGATATAGCTCGTTTGAATCACTCACTCGCGAGCTACACATCTCTAATAGTTTTCATTGAAAGTACTTAATAAGGCCTCATTTTCATGAATTTTTCCATATTTTTTTGACCCGTGGTTGAAAAGTTAGAGGGGGGACACTATTTTTTTTATTTTCGGAGCGAATATTTACAAAAGTACTGACTTTATCAAAAGTAATGTTTCAAGACCCCTATTATTTTTAACAGACCTATTTAACGACCCCCCTCCACCACACTAGGCTTGGAATGAAAAAAATAATTCACCCCCACTTTAGGTGTACGAGAGGTACCCGAAAAAAACTTTTTTTTTTTCGTTTTTATTTTACCGTTTTGTCGGCGTAATACATTACACATACTCATACCAAATTTCAGCTTTCTAGTACTAATGATCACGGAGCTAAGCCGCGGACGGACGGACAGACGGACAGACGGACAGACGGACAGACGGACAGACGGACAGACGGACAGACGGACAGACGGACAGACGGACAGACGGACAGACGGACAGACGGACAGACGGACAGACGGACATGGCGAAACTATAAGGGTTCCTAGTTGACTACGGAACCCTAAAAAATGGTGTTGGAGTAATAGGACCATTCAGTAGGACCAATTACATTATGTAACTCTTATACAATTCTAAAATTGAATTGAAATCTGTCTTCTATTTTAGGAAAATTATTAATAGCAGGATTTGTATGGGCGCGCGGCGACAGCGGTACAGTTGATAACAATTTCTTTGTCTCCTCAACACGCTGAAATGGCTGGACTGTAATTGAGATACAAGCTGGTCGTGGTACCTATATCTTTTAATTGTATTTTCTCCGTTCGAGTGCTTTGTGTGCAGACAAGTTGGTCGCATGTAGGTATAATGATATTTGACGCATTATAAAAAATAAAATAAAATAAAATATCGGACAACCTCACAAATCAATGTAGTCCCACAGTAAGCCCTAGTAGGCTTGTGTTATGGATACTAGACGACTATAAATAGATTTATATAGATAAATACGAGTACATACTTTAATACAAATAATATCCATGACCCTTGTCGGGATTCGAACCCAGGGCCGTCGGCTCAGTAGGCAGTTGCTTAATGCTTAACCACTGCGCTAACCGCGTATGTATAATAATATGCTCTTTTTAAATGATAACTTTGGCGTACCTACTTTATTTTACAATGTCCTTGGCGAATTTTTCTGGCAGTCTTTCGGACTATATTTATGTAAATAACTAAAGTTTTTTGAGAAAATTCCATATCATGGGTGAAAATCGTAAATAAATGAATCTATTTAATGTGATGTGTTTTTGCCCGGTAGGTTTAACAGAGCACACAGGTTGCCTAGAACATACGCCCTATCCGGGGTGGAAAGGGGCCTATTAGTAACATAAAGCTCGCCGCATAAAGGACGGCGCACACTGGGTAATTTACTAATCATCTGCGGAACAAGCACATTGTGTGGGAGTTAATTATGGCGCAGGTGGCGAGACACACGGACGGAAAGGACGAACAACCAATATTATTTTATTTAAATATAATTCTTGATAGACTCATAGAAAGATCCAAGGGAAGAGGCCTCGGAGCCGCTGCCCGATGTGTTGGTCCGACCAAATCTGCACTGCACTTGACTCCAATTTCCACGACGCGCTCAAGGTGGCCGAGGACTGTGGAAGGTGACGCATCATCCGAAGAAAGCTAATCCATGGTAATTGTCAGGACCCTCAGCAATGAGAATAACGATGCACGAAGGAGGAGACTCATCAAAGCCCAGGAGTCTACTCCTTAGTATCCTCACCACGAGCCTGTAATGTTTCAAAAAATGATATGACGTGACAGTTGAATACTTGCGGTGAGGACGCCCCCTTAAAACTAAAAAGGAGACTATAATGCAAGATCTACACTACTCGCGAAGTTGACCGAGGTTGGGTGAATATGATAGTGTAAGAGGCACTTTGTGGAGGATGTAATACTTTGGTCAACGGGACTCGGTTAACTCGGTAATATGTTTAATCATGGAGAAAAATGTTTAAAACAATCAGCATTTTTGAATGAATAAGGAGCCTTAGAGGATGGCTAAGCTTGCTTCTCATGTAGGCTATCTTCTTGGACCGTGTGTACCGCGTTATCATGCGTACTAACATAGTTACCGTGTCGCTCGCTTGGATGCATGCATCACATATATGTTAATACACTCTTGATAGACTCCTTCACGCCTATACTGATAGATGTGATATTGTTTCATCACCGCAGGCCTATGATGGTTGCGTTTATCATGTGATTAATAAGTGGCAAAGCAACTGTTTCTCCTATTTTGTCAAAACGTGACGGATGCATTACTTATCCACTTATTTATCGCGTGATAAACGCAACCATCATAGACCCCCAGACCAGATATTCATCATTATCAGCTGATAGACTCCTACTGCTGGACAAAGGCCTCCCCAAAGTTCTCCACAACGATCGGTCTTACGCCACTCTCATCCAATTCCTGCCCGCGATCCTAACGATATCGTCGGTTCACCTTGTTGGGAGGCCTTCCCGCATTCTGAGAGCTCATGCACTGTATCATCATCATCATGTATTTAAGAGCTAAGCTCTTGTCGGTGGAGTAATTTCCGGCTTATTCTACATTCCGCCTTCTCTTTTACGTCTTTATACAATGAAACATTTATTTTTTATTTTATTTTCTCCATATATGTCTTTCTCGGTCTTCCCCTCTTCCTTTTCCCTTCTATTTTTTCTTCTATTATAGTCTTCATGTAATTATCGTGACGCAAGAGATGACCTAACATTTTTCCTCTCCTGTTCTCAATTATGCACTGTATACAACTCTAAAATTGTACCGATTGGAAACCAATTCACACAATAAAATATCATGATTGGGGGAAAAAAACAGCTGCGGCATGCTCGTATTTTTGGAATGCCATCGGTAGAAATATCATTGCGGTTTCATTAGACAGTTTTCGCGTTGTTTGTTGAGCCGTTTGGCTGGACGGATTTAAAGCAATAGGCGTGTAGTTAGACAATTTTTTTTGAGGATGCCAATCGATTCTGCGTTAGTATGCGCTTCGGTCTGGTACACTTCAGTTATTAGTTTCTAACTCAGCTCTAAACTGCATAGGCTTATATTGCGGTGGATGGCTCTAAATTACATGGGAATACAAATATCCTGCGAGTTTATTTTAGACCGTTGTTTGCAGCGAATAGCCGTGTAAACATTTTTTTTTGAGGATGTCAATCGATTCTATTTTTTATTGGGATTGGGAATGTCTATTGGATTAACTACACTTGGACTGCTCCAACAGTTAGAAATGAACGTTAAAGTTCAACATATCTACGGAGCGCTATAAACGCTCCATACAAATGGCCACCTATTTGTGACGTCATTATATGTTACAGGGTACCAATATTTGTATGGAGACAATAAGTAATTTGAAGTCACATATTTCAATTATTATTTCTTTGTTTTTTCTTCATATTAGGTACTACAGTATGTTGTCTAATTCAAAATTCATTAAGTAAATTAGGGGTGTTTTGGCAGAAACTTCCGCGAATGGGTGGAAAGTTAGAAGAAACTTGTTACCCGACTATGATTGAGAAAAGGAAGGATATGATTATTTCTCCTGGCCTAAACTGCGAGCACCTTATCCAATTTAAATAGTTTTCTTACGTATGAAAGTATCGTTACTAAACGATTTGCAAAAGTGGCGCTAAGCGATTCAAACTGCATCGATGCATCTAATGGTCCATGCTACATTTGCTTGGTTGTTGTGTGAATCTGGCAACACTTGAAAAACTTTAAAGCTATCTAGAAAAGCGTTTATAATTCTTTGCAACTTTTGCTATTCTTACATGTTCTAATATTCGAGGTAGGTTTTACTACAACTTAATGGCACAGCGAACTAAAGCGGGTCTTGGCCTACGACACGAATTTGCGTTACTTTTCCCGATCCAGCACCGATAAGATCAATATCATGACAGGAAATAAATTAGTTTACCCAAATTAAATAGGCTTTATAAGTTTGTAAATGAAAGTAAAAAATTAAGTATTTTGAACGAATCTTACAAAGATCAAAGCAGAAAGAAAAATTTAAATACGTAACCTGACGGAAATGATCGGGAATCGAACCCGGTAACTCTGGATTACCGGTCTCACGTGGCAACCTCTGCGCCCTAACGCCAGATATGTTTAACCCATCGAATTTTTCTTTATGCTTTTGTGTGTCGATCTTAAAAGGCTTTAGCGCTTTTATTTAAATTTTTCTTTGTATCAATCGTTCAATATAAAGAATATAAATTTTTGTTTTATGCGACATGTATGCCATACGATTAAATAAATATAAAGAAGAATGTGAAAAATAAGGAGACATTACATGTTTTAATTATAACTTCGGACATCATCGGAATAGTTTGTCTTTGTCTGCGCAAACGAATATTCACGACGCGCCTTAAAGTGTAGTACTGTACTTTCGTATAAACGATAATCGGGAAGAACTCTATTCAGGAACTACCGTTGTCTCGCCAGGGCTTCTCGGACATCCCATTTCCCTAATATTTATTAGCTAAGTTATCGCAGACATTCGGGAATTAAACAAACAATAGCGTTGTAAAGCGAGGCAACCTTTACACTTAGTGTGGTAGGAAATATAAGCGGTAGCGTGAAACAGATTACGTCAAAGCGCAGCGACAGAATAAAACACAAGAGAAGGTCCTCTGTTATGAAAAGCCGCTGAAGGGGTCATTTGTTCATTACGCAAGGCTCCATAGGGGAAGGGGGGTTCGTAAAATCTTAACATCTGGTACATAATATTTATATATATATACTATATATACTATATATACTAGAAAGATCCCAACGTCTTATCTTAAAGGTCATGCACAAGAAGTCTAGGTTATATCCCACCGCCACCTTATTCAAGGAATGGGGGGTTTTAACCGTTCGACAACTAATGCTCATGAGGGTCACCCTCCTGGTTCATCGGACTATTATTGTGTCTGATAAGTACCCTGAGCTGTTAAGCAAGAGGGTATACAAAATTCCGATTCCGCACACCAAAACCTCCTTCGGCCAACGGTTTCCCAAATTTCTACATCCCTTGGTATATAACGTAGTAAATAAACACTGTGACATCAAAAAATTATCACCAAGGGAACTTAAAATAAAGCTGTTTTCTTGGTTAAACAGTCTTAATTACTCAGAGACTGAGGAAATCCTACGAAGTATTCAATGATTCTTTTTCCTAATATAAGGTTGCACATGCACATACAGACACGCACACACACACACACACACACACACTCTCACATCAACATACACACTTTCATTTGCGCATTTATCTCTGCAAGTAAATGTAGTACATAATTGTAGGTAATAGGCTAAATAATTTTATTAACGGATACCCGAATGTGAAATGTCAATGTTTTGCTTAACGGTCACCACGATACAGGCCTAGCCTAGTGTGGGATCACTGATTAATTTTACAATTTATATTTCTGTCTTTTCAATAAACGAATTTTATTTTATTTATTATTATTTTATATCATTTACGTACCTAAGTCTTAAACATCATAGGCGATACCCACACAACATCGTCACATAAAACACAAATTAATTTTGTAGATCACAAGACATTTTTCGACTTCTATTGTTGATATTTGCGACACGAGGCAACGTATTTATTTCTGGAAGGATGATAAAATTTAATTAGGGGCTATTGACTCAGGTATTGAATATTTACTGCGGCAGATTATATTCCGAGACACTTCTAAGGCTCTTTTTTAGGTTATTATTTTCTGGGCAGCTAAAATAATAACTTGGCATTTATTTACTTAGCATCTAAAATAATAACTTTGCATCTTAAACAATGACTTTGCATTTATTTACTTAGAAAATAATGACATGGCGTCGAAAATAACGACTTAGCATCTAAATTACTGACTTGGCATCTATTTACTTTGTATCAGAAAATAATGACTTGTCATCTATTTATTTAGCATCTATAATAAAGACGGCATCTATAATAATAACTTGGCATAGATGCCAGTGAATACCTAGATGCCAACTTATTAATTTAGATGCCAAGTTATTATTTTTTTACGTTTAGATACCCAGTTGAATACACGGCAGTTTTATACGAGAACGAAGTACTTTGACATAATTTAATAAAAAATAAATGAAACACCACCTTTTACCAACTTTTGAGGGTCACTAAAATACTGACTAGATCACGAAAAGACTGAATCGGAAATGTGCTTCATCGCAGAAAGCGGAAATCGCAAACTGGGTTATAAATAATCACCAAAGCTTGCCATATAGATACAACGATCAACACTTAAATAAAAATTAAATTCCGCTCATACGTGGTCCACACCGAGACTCGAATCCGGTATCTTACCGGTCGGTCCAACGTCTTAAAGTTTTCGACCAGAGACTGTACTATACGTACGCTTCCAATTTCTGCATACGTTTTGATCTCTGTAACCAATTTTATTTTAGGAAGGTTGAAACCTTGGCTATTAAAGGTATTTAGGCTTAGCTTATGTGGTGTAAATTTACCCAGATTTAAAAATATCATTACAAACAATTTAATTGTGCTGCGAAATTAAATATTATCAACATAGCATGTTGAATTTGTTTGTGACACTCCTATTTTAGTTATTTCGGCTTTCTGTGATGTACATATGCGATGCAGCCCTAACGTGATAGTAATTTTGCGATCTAGCCAGACTTCTGATGACCCGTTCTTGGGTTCTGTACCCAAAGGACCCTATTACTAAGACGCTGTCCGTCCGTCTGTCTGTCCGCCTGTCACCAGGCTGTATCTCATGATCCGTCATATTTATGTATGTATCTATTTATATATATGTATAATTATTATCTATATGTATGTATTATGAGTATTTTAATTATATGTGATTACGTTGTTTAGATGCACCGCCTAAATTTTTTCTCCCCATGGCATTAAGTCCGCCTTTTGTACGTTAAGTTTTTCTTTTGTGCAATAAAGTTTAAATAAATAAATAAAATAGCAAAACAGATGAAATTTTCACAGATGATGTATTTATATTGCCGCTGTAACAACAAATACGGAAAAAAACAATAGTTTTACGGATTCACTCGGTGCACGACTCTGAGTAGAAATTGGCCGGTTTTTGGTATATCCTTGCCCCACTTCGTGGCCCCCGTTGCCCCGTAATCATTGTTGATGTCAGCAATTAGATCCCCCCATTGTGTCCACAACAAAGCCACAAATTAATGAGGGCGCCGAAACTGAGTTATAACGCCGCATTATTTCTTCTCAATATTTCTGTCCCTGAAACTAGTTCACGTCATCAGGTTCACTTTGAACCCTAGTGTCTAATTGCACTACTTTCTATCCGTTAGGTATGTTTAGGGACTTTTCTTGGTGCATTGAAAGGCAGTGTGAGGTGTTATGGTAATTATACTTTATTTTAATATCTGCTTACTTTTATACTAAAACTAGGTTAACAATGCATAATTTACGTTTCGTTCAATTACATACAATGGTGGAGGTGCGAGGATGAATCTTAGCAGTGCAAGGATACGTCACTACCACAACTAGAGATGTGCCGTTCTCAAACGTTTCCCGATTTGTATGGGGAGAGAGGGTTCACGAGAATTGCTATGTTCTTATTTTATTTTTATTCGTGTGTATATTTTCGTACGCCATGCGGCAAGACGTAGCTGTATTATTTACTGTCATTGTCACCTTACCTACCTGTTTGACGAAATAAACGTATACTATTCTATGGAGTTAGGCTAACTTTCCACCACACATGCGCTAAAGCTACTGTCGTAGGTGGATTTCATAAATTGGATTTTCGCGAAAGCACGGACAGTTGGACCATTTTTGCCCAAGTTGAAATGTATACGCTTCGCTCACTGGGTTAAAAAGTATATTATGACAAATAAATGCTCTGACTTTGATGTCGCTTCAAAATACCATTAGAACGTTCAAACGTAAAAGCATACACACGATTAAAACAATCTCAGAATATGTTTATGTTACTAACAGTTAGATAAACATATAACAAAGCAATTTTGTAAGGGTTCTATTTTTACTGACTAAGGTACGGAACCCTATTATCACAGACATTGTACTCATACCAAAATGTTAATCATTAATCGTCCTTTGTGTCAACCCTGTCGTATCCTAGCTCCAATCAAGAGCTCCAATAATTCTAATCTAGGCTTCCCAAGTCCCTATTACAAGGTTCTAACTGTCTGAATGTACGCGCCGTTCCTATCTGACATGGGACCTTTTCACAGTCGACGCGTTTATATAGTTGTGTAGTGATTAGGGTTGGCAATTTTGATGTTGTAGTTTAGTTTAGACCTGACTGATGTGATGCAATAAAATGTTGCCTGAGTTGTCCGTGTAATGTATTTCGCTTTGGAAATTGTTATTATATACTATATATTTGTATTTACTGTTTTTACTTGCGGCCGAACACCTCAGGTGCGAATATGAAGCCATCGACAGTGGCTACATGTTTGAGCCGTTTGGGGTAGAAACGTTCAGGCCAAAGGAACCAAGTGCCCAAAAAATATTCCAGGAATTGGCGAAGAGACTAGTCGATACGATGAGTGACCGGAGGGCTGGCTTATACCTATGCCAAAGAATAGTCAGCGTGGTAATGAAGCCAGCCTCCTGGGCAGCCTCCCCGCTCGGTAGGTACCGATCTGGAGCTCGTGGTTTATTTATAGTTAGGTTTATTATACTGAGCCGGCGGTCCCGGGTTCGAATCCCGGCCAGGGCAAATATTTCTGTGATGAACTCGAATATTTGTGCTTGGGTCATGGTTGTTCTATGTACGTAAGTATATCATCACACAAGCCTTCTTGAGCTTAATTTGGGACTAGATCGATTTGTGTGAGGTTGTGTGATATTTATTTATATATATATTTATACATAAGAACATTGAATATTATTGACTGCCGGTTGGCTGGAACAACGTTTGCCTGAAATATACATTTTCCATTCGTCACAGAACCGCTCCTATTCAAAATGTTCAGTATTTCCTTAACTGTCATAGCATCACGGAGATTGGTATAATTTCTCCATGAGATCTCTCCGAGATGGGCCGCGTTACGGTGCTGTATTATTTAACGACTGTCGGATGACAATGCATACAAAGACAAGTTTACAGGAACCTGTGTCATAATAGCAATAACAGACCGTAGTAGACAGTTTTAAACATGGTATAAGAAAATAAGGTATGGCACTCTGGAATAACAGGCGAGACCCGCTATGATTGGTTGGACGGTTCTGTTAATTCGTTTCTGTGTTTGCAGTGGTGTATCATAATACTCCCTGATTCTCTTGTTACCTGTATGAATCTTATAAAATCGTGAGTGTTCAAAAATCAATTATTACGACAAAAACATAACATTTATTCAAAGAACATGGTGATGCAAAATAGTATTTTATGCAACCGTTGTATAAGAGGGGGTAAAAAACGCGAGTGGCATGGGTTACGATGTGAGCGTAGCGAACATCGTAAGAAAGATGCCACGAGCGTTTTTTGACCTACTTATACAACGTTGCATACAATACTTTTTCTACGACTCGATATTTCATAAATAAAATGCAAATAAACAACAAAGAAAATAATTACATGTTCCCGCTCGGAATCAACAAAATTAAAAAAAAAATAGTCTCTGATAAACTTTTTTTTTATTGACGTCCATCTGTCAAAAAAATATGAACTTATACATAAAGGTATACGTTCACTATACTAAACATCCATGCACTGAAGATAAAACTTTTTTTTTAAGTTGGCAGCAATGCCTTAGTACAATAAGTTTTTTTTTAAATTGCAAATTGTGTGAATGCAGCTGTTTATCTTGTAATCTGTGGTACTAAGTGATGCTTTTTTGGCGACATTATAACATCGTTTAGCAGTGTTTTTTTGGGCAGTAGAGTATAGACTTTTACAGACTTTCATAATTTATGTCTTTATAATAGAGTTAGTAACTATATAAATAAATGACAGAAAAAAGTACTGGAGTAGAAAAATATTATTTTTGTACGTCTGGCGGCGATCTATATCATAAAGCGGCAACTGATCACTAATGTAGAATCAGCACAGACAACCCACACTAGACGGAGCATGTAAGGCGTCCCGCGCGCACCAACGATATGGTACGGCAGAACATTACAGTATCAACACGGCGGCCACCGTTTAGTTGCGTCCATGTTTATGAGGTCTCTACACCACTTAACACTACAATTTACCATGGTATTTATTTAATTTCTTTTTTCGTTGACGCGCATGGACCATAAACAAGGACGCAACTGAACGGTGGCCGCCGTGTTGATACTTTAATGTTCTGCCGTACCATATCGTTGGTGCGCGCGGGTCGCCTTACATGCTCCGTCTAGTGGGGGTTGTCTGTGAGAATCTGTGATGTAGAAAGCTTGCGGTAGTGCCATAACTTATTTTCTTATACCACAGTTTTAAACAAAGACTGATAGAGTTGCAGGGTGCTTTTTATTTTGACTGTTTTCTTTCGTCCACGGACACACCTTCATTCTGTTTTTGGGCACGCATGTAAAAACTGAGTAGCTTGGAATTATAACGTTTTTTTCAAACAATGACATTATTAAGGATAAATATAAAAGTAAACAATTAAAACTAAGAACATTATTATTATAATACATGTTGCAGAAATGAAGATGCTGAGGTGGATGTCTGGAGTCTCCAGGGTTGACAGGATCAGAAATGAATACATCCGTGGCAGCCAGTTAGGGATATCGCCGACAAGCTCCAAGAAAGTCGACTACGATGGTTTGGGCATGTCAAGAGAAGGACGTCTGAATACGTCGGTAACAGGGCACTTGACCTGACCTTGCCAGGTAGTAGGCGGAGGGAAGGCCTAGGCTTCGATGGCTCAATATTATAAGAAAGGACCTGACCTGAACAGCTGCGGGTTAGACGAAGACGATGTCCAGGATAGAGCGAAGTGGAAGCAAAAATGCAGGAAAGTGGACTCCGTCTCCGGACGGGACAAACGCTAGGAGGATGATGATGATATATATGTCGGGGACGGGTCGGAATGGCCGGCTGCGGTGTGTGGCACCTTAGTTGAGCTGTTCTATATAGTTGTGGACGAGGAGGTAGTTCGAGCGAGATGAAACACTTCAGATACAATTAACTTGATTTATTCCTTTTACAATGAAGCGCAAAATAACTGTTCCTGGCACAGATGTCTGTAAGCTAGGTTATCGAAGTCTCGAACAGAATAGTCTTTATTAAATTAACACTGTATTGTTGAGTTATAACGCTGACTCTAATAAACTTGGTATAGAACAACGAAACGGGACAGTTCCAAGGCAGGAGCCTTACCACGATCTCTTAACGCGACTCACTTTAGGCCCTAAACTGAACTGTATCGCTATTTCATACCATGACATTGTATTTACGACTCAGTTCAGATGACAGTTCAGTAAGAGCGTCTCAACTATTTCATTCTCTCATTTCAAGTACTTTTCGTACCACGATGTGTCACTTGAGACGAAACTGAATCGCACGAGTGTCAAATTTTGCGACTCATAAAAAGTTCCTCATTGAATGTATCGTTCTGGATAGTTTTGTGTAGAATATTTATTAGTTCTTAGCTTTTGTTCGCGACTTGTCTCGCACAGGTCTGGAAACGTGTCTGTGTAACTTCCTACCGTTTTATTCAGGGACGTATTTACCCTAGGGCGATCCGGGCTATAGCCCGGGGCGCCAAACCGACAGGGGCGGCGTAGGCGCCCCTGGCCGTTTGCATTTTGTTTTGGTATTGGCGCCTTTCAACCAACTATTACTTTTCACCTTTTTTTGTCAATCCAAAATTTAAAATGAACATGAAAAATAACAAGAACAAATAGTTTTGGTCGAAAACATGCTTGTAAGTTTGTCAATATCTTCGGGGCGCGTCTGTAAGTAAGAACATGAACATGCTTCAAATATAGGGCGCGGGCGCCGAGTGAGGTCGCGGGCCGGCAAGAGGGGCGGTGGCAATAGGTCATACATATATCAGCGTTGCCAGATCGGATCTTTTTACACTATATCGGTCAATTTTGTTACTACGTACCCCCGCGCCGAACAATTTCGCTCTCGCTGCGCTCGCGTTTTCATCTGATCGTGTTACTACGCACCCCCGCGCCGAAAAATTTCGGTCTCGCTGCGCTCGCGTTATTATCTATTTCTGTTACAATATACACGCACTACTACGTACGTACGCACCCCATCGCCGAAAAATTTAGGGTAGCGAAGTGTTTGACAGGTTTTTCAGAATACTGACGAGTTAATTTCTTTTGAGTTATTATAATACGATCTCTTGGATAATGCAACGGGGAAAAAAAAGATGCACAATGCTCATAGATAAGAGTGCATTACTGGTAATAAGTAGATAGAACTTCGTGTTTTTCGGTTCCATATGACTACTGCAATACTACGGTAAAGAGCTCGTAGCTTTGTATGGATTTCATAGTAAGATACGTTTTTTTTCCGTAGCATTGCAGACTGTAGTAACTAAATTAGCCGCTCGAGGGTGCTTTACATCATGCTTCTTTATTTGGTTACTATTTAAGTTCTTAAACCACAATATGATTTTTAATAGATTGAATTATAAAAACAAGTAAACTATTTTGTAAAACAAAGAACTGGAGTTCAAACATTTGCACTGAACCTAAAATAGGCAACTATAATTGAACATATCTTTAAGCAGTTGATAATTTATTTATTATTCAAAAAAGTTACACAGCATTACAGTAATAAAACCAATAAGGCACTGAACTACAAAAATACATATAAACAAGACTTAAAACTAGTTAATTTACGCGACACAACCGCGTGGGTCCTTTGCGTCGTCTGATCTGGTGTATAATTCGGCAAATTACCGCGGAACTGCCGAAACACAACACCCTTCCGCCAGAAGTCTGCACTTGCGATGGTGTCCTGCAGCGGCCGCGGCACGCACACCACAAATGAGCTGAAGTACACGTAGTGCCGGGACTGCAGCTGGATAATATTGATATCATGGGGTCAAAAATATAAGCCCGATTTCAAAGGTCTCTATCTCGGCGGGAGACAGCTGGCGATAAAAACGGAGCTTTTAACATTGTCATTGACACACTTGATATTATATGGGTGATAAAATCACTTCACCGCATTTCCTGGTCACAATTTCTTTCCCCTGAACGAATACACTAAATCCGCGGAGGATTAAACTGAATTCGAAGATTGGCATACCACGTAAAATTCATTTGAAATTTAACAAATTTACATGTCAATGATTGACATGACATTATCACAGGCGGAAGGCGGCACACGTTCCGAGTCTTAATTACAATTCTTTTGAAATACAGACATTTTAAACTTTATTTCATTCAATGAAGCATTTGGTATGGCAAATAATGTCTTTAAATTAAAAAAAGAACATAAGTCCGCTATGAAATATATGTCTTTTCTTTTCAAAATTACCAATTAGTTTTAAACAAAGTGTGCTGCGAAATTAATTTGTAATATTTTAGTTACCGAACGGATAGAAGCCAGAAAGAGATAAACATATACGAAACTCACATAGCGGCATCCCTTTCGCGCCGTAGCGTTTCAATTGCGGACCAGAGACAAATATCGGTCTTTCATTCACTTTATGCGATCGAGAATCAGCGCTGCTTTAAAGTTGTTATGGTACGAAATTCAGCGATTCAATTTAGGTGCCTAAACTGAACTGCACTGCGTTTGGATAGTTTTTATAAAGATCGTGGTAAGGCTCCTGTAGTGCACTCGACGGTGACCCAAAGTGAAGTGTGGTCGGCGTTCGCTGAGTTAACCACCAAGACTCTGTCTAGCGCGCCAAAACAGGTTCAAGGGGGCGCTACTGTCGCCTTCCAATGACGCGCTGGTTTCGTTGAGCTTCCATACTCATGACCGTTTCCGACATATATATTATTGTCTTTGTTTGTTAACAACGTAATAATTCCAAGTAATTCCGTTTTTTCATCCGTCCCCGAGAACAGAATGAAGGTGTGTCCGAGGAAAAAATAATGCATTGGGTACTTTTTGTCCCGATATAATGTTGTGTCCCCGTGGGATGACCGGGAAACACCGCGCGTGTTAAGATAATGTGTGGATTTAAATCAATGAATTGAGTATTATTTCTAGGTTTATTTATGGCTTTGTTTTCACTTAAACATAATCGCATCCAAGTCAAGTTGCTAAGATAGGATTCGCGGTCACATACGGCACCACATTATAAATTTACTTTCGCCTTATTGATCCCTTTAGACCCGAATTAATTGGCGCCAATTAGACACAAATTGGACAAGTTGTGATGTCGATTTAGGTCAGTAGGTTGAATTTTAGTTTATTTAGTTCCGCATTTCCTCTCAGATGTGTTAAGATTTTCTTGACAATTTGTGCGCTGTAATTTCAACCATCAGAGCTGGATCAGTTTTTTGGTTTCGTTTTATTATTAGTACTTTCGGATGACGGAAATAGAATGTCGACGGCATATAAAAATAGGTACGTCTGCGTCACGTAAAAAGAGGTCTGGTGATCTTCCTGCGCAGTACAAATGACTACTGCGCAATAAGATTGACAGCGCTCTTTTATACGAGATCTGTACCATAATAATACAGTAATGGCGGGGGGTCAGGTTTCTCTGCAGCATACTGTACACCCCGAATATATTCCATACAGTCGGGTAAACCAAAATTGTTTCAAACTTTTCGGTGAGCGTGGAAAAATATCATACTGGTGACGAAAATTAATGAACCAACTTTCCAGCGGTTTTTCAGAGATAATTATCCCAGCAAACGTGACGACTAGTTGTCAACTAAATCCAATTCGGAGCTTTGTTGCCGTCTTTTGTTTCCCAGAAATCGGGTTAAAAAAGGCATTGAACCGTAAAATGTTCAAAGGTCGACAAAGTTAACACTTATACATTACAAAGGCTTTGGTAACTCTAAGTCTTTGCGCGTTAGGTTCGTTTTAGGAACTGTTTTAGTTCGACGATGTCGAGTATGCTTGTAAAGATGTTGTTTCAAAAGGTGGCCTTCCTTAGAATTTGATCCGATACGTGATCTATTTAGCTTAGTGTTTGACGCAGTACAAAGGGTTTGTGAGTCACGAATAAGGGGCATCATACCGAATAATGGCGATGTAAGGATTCTCGAAATGTTTCATATTTATAGTTTGACATTTTGGGGGTTCTAGCTAAACTGGGGATGTTCTTAAAGAAAGAAAATGTCGAAGGTATTGTACTAGTACCTGCATGAAACGTATTGTGATTTGATTTCGCCTTTGGACACAAGATAAGACACTATGTATGTATATAGGTATACCTACGATAGCGGCGAAAAATATATCAAACTCAAACACTTTAATTTTCGTATGTATTTATAATGCCTAATAGGTAAAGGTGTCAAGTTTACTTTAGTATTTATAACATTCGTAGGTAAGGCCTACGCTTAAAAAAAAAACTAAAATCCACAGACCTACGGACTAAATTGACAAATGACTGACAGGTAAAATGATACCAGGAACAGCAAAATAAAAATAGTGAAGAGTATATGTCGATAACAATATATCGACAAGTTGTAAAGTAGAAATAACAGACTAGTTCAAATCAAAAATAAGTATATTAGTTTCAAATAAGAGGTACAAATTTTGGTTTGTTTGATTTTCGAGGTAGAGGATGGATAAAATGCGTTTTTACCCACTAGTTTTAAAGCATAAAAAGGTTCCCGAGCCTAAATATATAAATATTCTACTGTCGGACTTGGGTTGTCAGACTGATAACGTATATCGTTAGATACATAAAAGTACCTAGTTTGTAAACAGCGGTCAACTATTTCTGAAGATACCCGCTTTTTTTTTGTTAAATAGATGGACCACATTGTTGGGAGTTTGAAAATAAAGAACAATAATTTTATTAATTTATTTAATTAAATGTGTTTATTCAATAAACTATCAATTAATAAATATATAATTTTCATGCACATTATTGCTGGTTTGACATTTTTTATCTCTAATTTTTATCATTAAATTTTTATCTCTAATTAGGGGTCTACAGACCTTTCTCCACAGACCTTTCACCAGACCAGATCTGTCAAAGTCACTGGAAAAAGTTGGTACATAGATTAGCCGATCAAATTGCCAATTTGATTGTCCCGTCTGGGTGGACCTTAAACCTACGATGTACAAATAATTTTAATATCGATGAGAACGACACTGGCTAAACTGTGGCAACATTTGTTCATACTTACTTGTCAATTTGGTCCGTAGGTCTGTGGATTTTACTTTAGAGATGTGCCGTTCCCGATTAGTATGCGGGAAGAGCGTTCTCGAGAACGGCACATTCTACCTACGCTACTGAAGACTATTAATAAATCCATTACCCAATAAAGGTTGAAATTCGCCGAGCAGTTCGGCGATCGCTCCGGCTTTTTCTGACCGTTTACCGAAGTTCGTTCCTCTTGTAATTGAAATCGAGCCTAATTAGTCACTAAGTGCCGAAGTAAGTACACAGAGAAGAAAAACAGATAACTACTGTTTGTAATAAAATAATATATTTGTGATAAAACATAAATGATAGATATTTGTGTAAGGCTTTTCAATACTTTTTATTTATATATAAAGCCTACTGAGACTTAAGGTTACCAAGGTACCGCATTTTACTTAGCTGATTGAAGGCGACGTTGTATAGGCATATAAATAAATAAAAAAATATTAAGGGACAATTATACACAAATCGACCTAGTCTTAAACTAAGCAAAGCTTGTACTATGGGTATAAATAATATATATATATAGATAACATCCATGACCCAAGAACAAATATTCGAGTTCATCACACAAATATTTGCCCCGGCCGGGTTCGAAACCCAGGACCGCAGGTGCTGGCAGGTGTCTACAAACCGAGCCAACCGCGTCGTCATATGTGTATAACTATGTAACACTAAAATACCTTAACCACAGAATAACACTGAACCATTATAGAAGGTTTTCTCTTTAGATCTTTGTGAAACCCGCCTTTGCAGTACTTTTGGTTGTTTGTGTTAAATTCTAATTAATGTTGTGGTAACGACGGGTGCGCATCACTACAACTGGCTACGAAAGCGTACACGTTTTTCCTGATACGCTGGTGCGATAGATTAAACATCAGCCATAGGATGTCCACTGCTGGACACAGGCCGCCTCAATAGACTTCCACATGGACCGGTTAGAAGTGACACACGTTCAGCGAGCTCCCACAACTCTAACCAGGTCGTTCGACGACCTTGAACCCGCTGTCTTAACACTGCGCTTGCCGATACGTGGTCTCCACTCGAGAACTTTCTGCCCCAATGGCCATCCTTTTGTCTGAAACTGAATAATTTGGGTGAACTATGTTCTTATTCCATGGTCGTATTTTATTTTTAGTATGGCAATAAACGTTTACTTTCTTTTTTTTCTAGTTCCAATGCGAAGTGCACCATCTGTGTTAACTAAGGTGTGACTTAGCTGGTCCATTGAAAACTTCTGCGAGATATTATGGAAAAACTTGTCGGCCAACGAATTGAGTTTGCTCAATACAGGCCGAGTCGCGAGTTGTACAACTAATTAATACGGCTTCATTCATCATTCATGTTTACTGAGCCCATGTTTTTAAAAGTATCCGTTAGCTTTTGTTATTATTTACTCATTTATTCATGTTTTTTTGACAATAAATTTATAAAAAGTTAAAAATGCATTACAAATATAAACACATTCTAAAAAAACCTAACCTAGGGTGCCGTCGGCAGCAGGGCAGGGTCCAGGCTACCGGAGAGAGGAATCTCCTGACGATGCGCGCCGTGTCCTGGAGTACCGCCTTCTGAATCTGGCCTTTAAGCCAGCCATCTAGCAAGAGTCTCTCTCTCTATTAATGTTTGTCGAGACTCTTCGCTATAAGACATTTCACCGAAACAACTATTGGGACAATGATAGTCGAGTGATTATTAATATTATGAGCCTATCGTGCCCTTGCTGGGCAAAAGCCTCTCCCCTATTTTCCACTGCTCTCTATTTTGTGCTTTATCTGGCCAGTCCTTGAGGAAAAAGGCCAAGTCATTACGCCATCGCCGATGAGGTCTGCCGCGTCTTCGTCTTGAATTGTGTGGTTTCCACTCAGCGGTCTCTTTGGCCCACAAGTCGTCCGGCATGCGACGTGGCCAGCCCAGTCCCACTTCAACTTGGTCACCTTCTGAATTTAAGAACCTTTGTAGAATAAAATTTTTAGAGGTATGGACTTAAAATACATTTTTTAAACAGAGTAAGTACGTGCATTGAATAAATTAAAACTGACAGTGCAATAATTTTATTTTCATCGTGACGAGGTTGCCGCGGCGGTGTACGGGCAGCCGTCCCTGATGAAGAGCTCCATACGAGTTCGAAACATGTCGGGCCGTTCCTGACAATTTCACGTGAGTGTAAACCGCTTAATACAATGACAGTGCAATATTATGTAACCTTGCATAACTACGTGAGTAAAAGTTACTTATATTTTATCTCTAAAAGATTTTTTAATGTGGGTAAATTAACTCCATATTTTGCATGTCGTTCCTGTAAACACGTGACTGTAAACCACTTTATACAATAATTAATTATGCCTCACGAAAGCTTAAATAAGATTAACGCTTATTCTCTAGACAATAGGATGTGCATCATTTTGAAGGCTTTACGTGCGTATCAGCTTCTGTAGCTGTACTCACTTTTCAGGTCCTGGCTAGCTACTCAACTAAACCAGCGGATACAGCACTCATGAGTACATCGTTTGGAACACGTCGGTTAGCGAGTCACTCGGCCGAGCCGCTCGTTAGTGCAAGTGCTACATCGCTGAGAGCTGTCCAATTTGTGCGGCCAACGGGATTATATACATCGGAAACTTCTGGAAGCTTACCTCGTGAGCCACTAACCTAAGTAAAGTAGGATCTCGTGATTTTTGGCTCCGAATTTCAGACGCTCGACACTTTAATGGGCTGCCTACAACGGCTATAGCGAGCATCATAGCTAGGGTTGTGACTGCGGAGCGTCAGATCAAACCATCCGTCACATCGTCGAGGAATGCCCTAGAAGACGTTTTGCCGGGGGCATGGGAGGCCTTCTCACACTTTCACCAGGCGCTAGGGAGTGGCTACTTAATTTAGATATTAAATTATAAATTTGTAAACAACATTTTCAGGAATAAATGCCATACGATAATAATAATAATAATAGCTAGGGTTAGGAATTTTAGTAGCACCCGTGGTTTTACAATTCATGGCGTCGCTAGGTTATTAATTTTGAAATATTTTATTTTAAAGTGTCTTTTTTATTTGCTGATCAAATTCTTCTTCTTTCTAGTCGTCTCACTCTTGTCAGAGTGGTCGTGGTCTCGATGATGATGTATTTGTACACGGGTAATCTTCGTCCGAGGTCCTCTTTATTTTTATAAATATTGACACAAGGGTTAATTATGAAAGAAAAATAACGTAATGTGATCCCATGCAATGTAAGCAGGACTCGAACCTGCGACCCTACATTTCCAGCGTATTGTTTTCCCAACTGTGCTATTACATCGTTACGTCAATCACAACAAATCTTTGATTCTATAATTCTACGCTACTGGAGCGCCCTCCGCGTCATATGTGTTTAAAATGCTTATGCACATTAGCCATACCGTAGGATGTATCTGTTTTAATTTATTGCTCCTGTTACTGGAGACACTAGGTATATACATACAAAACCTAAAAACATTGTACAAACAATCATTTTTAGGGTTCCGTACCTCAATCGGAAAAACGGAACCCTTATAGGATCACTTTGTTGTCCGCCCGACTGTCTGTCTGTCAAGACCATTTGTCTCGAGAACGCGTGGAAGTTCAAATTAACACCATATACTCAGGTTTACACACTACAATTATACAAATACCTACTTATAAAAATCTGAAAACTATAGATTTGAAAAAACTATACAAATGTATAGTATTCGTAATAAAATCATAAATAAGTTTCTGTCAAAAATGACATTTTAGTGGCAAGCTTTTATAGCCGACTGTAATTTTCTTTGGATATCCATCAAATGCTCACTGAGACGATTCTAAAGACCCCAAGCTCGGTAGGATTGCTTTTTCTATTATATAGTTCCTATGGCCACCTTCCGGCTCCATCATCAGATCAGCCCCATGGTACCATATTATTGTATTGTCATCAAAGTTAAGTAAGTATGCAAAATTTCAGTTCAATCGGTTGACGATATCTGCTTCAAAACTGAGTTGCAAGATTTCACCCGAACAAACATACTTTAAACATACCATGCAAGCTAAATAAAAGCTTGTAAAAAAATATAGTCCTTTTCAAACATCACATTTGGAGAACTCAGTTGCGTTAAGTTTGCACCCCGTTTGTATCCGGCGCCATACATTTCAGGTGCAAACTTAACTCAACCAGGCTAATTTAGATGGGATAAGGGAAAGTTTGTACGGAACCCTCGGTGCGCGAGTCAGACTCGCACTTGGCCGGTTTTTTTATTTAACACTTCCGTTTTCTCATGAAAAATTAAACATGTCATCTGAACGCTCCTGGTAATCCGTACCTGAGCTCCAATACATGCCCCTGTATAATAAGGTTGCTACACACACTTGTCACAGTACGATAAGGTGTAGCATCAGACGGGATTTGCTCGGCCATTTATCGTTCGCTACGCCTCAACCGAGCGCGGAGTATTGTGGTATGATAAAAGGTCGTACGTGTATATGAATTTCATAGTACGATACGATATTTTATCGCAGCGGTACATTGTGTGTATGGATTTATTTCGGAGTAAATGATAACCCCTCTCCTCGCGTATAAGTACAAGATTTTAACGGGTTCAGTCCCAATTTGACGAGACATTGCAATGTCTTAATTTAACTATATCTTAGCCTTATCAGAGACCTACAACGGACTTCAGACTAAAGTTTTTTTTTATTATTCGAGTTTTATGTGAAACTTGACTGTGGGGTTGAAACAACTTTGGGGAATCGACCATCTCGCCACATTTCACCATCTGTTACGTCAAAAGTCGATGGCGAGATTGTCCCAGGTTTTACAAATGTACGGTCTGCATAAAAAATAGCCGACAATTTCACTACTAGATTTTATCATAATTGAATACTAAAAGTAACCCTTGAAGCAATTGAAACCCTCCTTTTTTATGTCTGTTATTCTTAAATGTACGTAAAAAGATCTCTGGCGATAATCCTGCGTAGTATAAATGACTACAGCGCAATAAGATTTAGAGCGCTCTATTTACGTGAATTTAAGAATAGGGGTGTAGATCAATGTTGAATTATAATAACATACTGTAGTTTTATTAATAAAATTAGCTCAATGTGTCATAAAACAACGATTTTTTTTATTGATGAAATAATGTGACTTCAAAGGTACGCAAATTTTATATTTTACTAGCTGTGCCCCGCGGTGTTACCCACTCATCCCACGGGAACACTAAATTTATTCGGGATTAAAAGTATCCTATAGTATGTCCTTCCCCGGGACTGAAACTATATATACCAAATTTCATCTAAATCGGTTCAGCGGTTTAAGCGTGAAGAGGTAACAGACAGACAGACACACTTTCGCATTTATAATATTAGTATGGATTTAAACCAAAATAAATTTTGAATTTGTTTCCAGAATCCTCATAATTTAACTAAACAATAACTGTATGACAACCATGAACTTAAATGCAGTTTTCACGGTGAAAATGCACAATAATTATTGTCTCCATACAAATATCGGTACCCAACCCACAAAACGACGTCACATGTACACCATGTGGCCATTTTGTATGGAGTGTTTTTTGCGCTCCCTAGAAATGTTAAACTTTGACGGTCATTTCTGACTTTTAGCGCAGTCTAAGTGTAGTTGTTCCCATATAGACATTTGATCCCAATAAAAAATAGAATCGATTGACATCCACAAAAAAATGTCTACATGCCAGACAACGGTGCAGAGAACGGTCTATAGCAAACTTGCGGAATATTTGTATTCCCAAGTAATATAGAGCCATCTACCGCAATTTACATATAAGCCTATGAAGATGTTTAGAGCTGAGTTAGAAACTACTGCCGAGTACCAGGAGCGCATACTAGTGCAGGTGGCGTCATTCCGCTATCTGCATCATTCCAGCGAGACACGTCGTTGGTGGCCGAAGTATGAGCGGTCGTGGTATTCAAATTACATAAATATTATTTAAGTAGGTGTTTAAGTAATATAGAGCCATCTTTCGTAATTTACATATAAGCCTATGAAGGTGTTTAGAGCTGAGTTAGAAACTAATAACTGACGAGTACCAGGAGCGCATACTAGCGCAGGTGGCGTCATTCCGCGCTGTCTGCATCATTCCAGCGAGACACGTCGTTGGTGGATGAAGTATGATCGGTCGTGGTAATCAGATTCCATACGATGGCAGTCAATCGGATGGGACACGTGAAAATAATATATTGTATTAATGCTTCGACAAAATTTTCACGTTCACGAAAGTATAAATATTTTTTGCTTTTTAATAGTAATTTGGGACGAATGTTACTCATTAGAAACGTCGTATTTATGGTCAAGTGTAGTAGTACTCAAATTCCATATATTATTTAAGTAATATAAAGCCATCTACCGCAATTTACATATAAGCCTATGAAGCTGTTTAGAGCTGAGTTAGAAACTAATAACTGGCGAGTACCAGGAGCGCATACTAGCGCAGGTGGCGTCATTCCGCGCTGTCTGCATCATTCCAGCGAGACACGTCGTTGGTGGATGAAGTATGAGCGGTCGTGGTATTCAAATTCCATATATTATTTAAGTAATTAATTTATTTTTAGACGAAGTTCACAGTTCTTGCATTGGGTCGCCGTCGTCGAAATAGATGAGGAGGACTATACAAGTAATTTAGAGCTATCTACTGCAAGTTACGTATAAGCCTATGAAGATGTTAAGAGCTGAGTTAGAAACTAATAACTGACGAGTACCAGGCGCGCATACTAGCGCAGGTGGCGTCATTCCGCTGTCTGCATCATTCCAGCGAGACACGTCGTTGGTGGATGAAGTATGATCGGTCGTGGTAATCAGATTCCATATATTATTTAAGTAATTTAGAGCCATCTTTCGTAATTCAGTTAGAAACTAATAACTGGCGAGTACCAGGAGCGCATACTAGCGCAGGTGGCGTCATTCCGCGCTGTCTCCATCATTTCAGCGACACACGTCGTTGGTCGATGAAGTATGAGCGTAGTAGTATTCAAATTCCATTTATGATTTAAGTAATATTGAGCCATCTACCGCAATTTACATAAGCTTATGAAGATGTTTAGAGCTGAGTTAGAAACTAATAACTGGTGAGTACCAGGAGCGCATAATAGCGCAGGTGGCGTCATTCCACTCCCTGCATCATTCCAGCGAGACACGTCGTTGGTCGATGAAGTATGAGCGGTCGTAGTATTCCAAGTCCATATATTATTCAAGTAATATATAATCATCTACCGCAATTTACATATAAGCCTATGAAGATATTTAGAGCTGAGTGGATGAAGTATGAGCGTAGTAGTATTCAAATTCCATATATTATTTAAGTAACAATTGCCGCGCCTCCACCGACTTATGAATTACCTACTATTGGCAATTCATTCCCATCGATACTCAACCAAAAGAGGAGGCTGAATATTAATAGTACGAGACCAAAATCATGGGAGAAGAATGGGATCTATTTTCAAGGACTGTAATGCCAATGATGGTAAAGAGGTCTATGACGACATTAATACTCTAGGAAGAAACGTATCACTGACGAGTAGTAGTTCAAATTTAATTATAGCGAAGCCGCTTATACGAAAATATAAAAGGTAATATGCTCATGATGTATATAACATGGACAATCGATTATTTGTTTAGTCTTTATTGCACACGAAAGAAATACAAACGCAGAAAATTCCAGTAAAACTGTATTATCGCTAAAGAGCGACCTCTTCCAGACAACATTTAGGTAGCGGAAATTTAGCGGACTAGCGGAGTAGGTAAAACAAAAATAACATTACATTAGTTTTACGTCTACGCCTAAAGACCTAAGGCGGCCTTGTGTTGCTTTAGAAACAGCGGGCTCTATAAGCAGTAGCTCCCTATAATTCCTTCCTAGCTCTTACCTACCCAAAACACATATTTCACAAGCGTGATGAAGCAAAATGACCCGTATGCCGGCGACGCAGTGCTCATAATCAATGCACACACGTGACAGGAACGCGAAATTCAGGTTGGGGAAATATTTTCGTTGCGTTCGGCAAGAATGAACGGAATACCCGTGTTGTTGTAAAATTATACGTTAATTGTTTGGGAAGTTGGTGGCAGATGCGTTGTTTTGATGGGAAGTGGTTGCCTTGCCAACGGTCAGCCGAAAGACCTCGCTGAACAACGTCCACTGCTGTAGAAAAAAAAAAGACAAATTAATCCATATATTGTGAGTATTACAAAAATAACTTAAATAACTAT
This sequence comes from Apotomis betuletana, assembly GCA_932273695.1. Taxonomy (NCBI): domain Eukaryota; kingdom Metazoa; phylum Arthropoda; class Insecta; order Lepidoptera; family Tortricidae; genus Apotomis; species Apotomis betuletana. The sequence continues at coordinate 18,171,602 of OW026316.1, read as the reverse complement.
GTTAGTGCCTAAACTAATGTGTTGAGAGGTCCAGTGCCTAATTAGAGCACTGTCCCATCTCTCCGCCACGACAGTCAGGAGACTGTGGCGGCTGTCGCGCACTCTGCGCTGTAGTCTCTGTAGAGTATAAAAAAAAACTAAAAAAAAAAATATATCTTTTAATCCGGCTCGAAGGACCATTTTGATGTCCTGGCTGGACAATGTATCCTTGGTTTCTGAGGTGCCCAGGACTTAAACAACTCACTGTAAACTTCAATTAATGTTTGAAATTACAAACTCGCTACTACATCGTCATAGGTATAATTTTATAGTGACATTCTTCTAATAGACAATAAGAAGTAAAAAATACATAGTTATAAAAAGGTTTTAATATGCTGTTCTGTTACGAACATCCATGTTGCACACCGTCCTCAACTCCTCATGAACCACGAATTAATATTCATACATACATACATACGTACATACATAAAATCACGCCTTTTTCCCAACGGGGTAGGTAGAGACCACATCTTTCCATCTGCTACGGTCCTGACATACATCTTTCCGATCTTTCGCTTCATCAACATTCATTAATCTCCTCATGCAATTAATAATCAATAAACAATATTCATTCGGGAAATATTGAGGCTATATCACTCTCCTTTTCCCAAACCATTTTACGTTAAATTAGCACCTGGTAACTATTGCGTCGCATACAAATGAGGTCCAAACTTAACGTAACCGGGTTATATGAATTGAAGTTTCATTCTCGTCTGTTTTTTCATCCAAAATATGTATACTAGGAAACGGGAAACGCAAACGTATGTCTAGTTAACAAATTCTATAAAAAATAAAATAAAAAAATTGAATAGTCTTATATTTCTTACTAAACAATACAAAAACTTAATTCTTATTATCTAAAAGTATTATTATATTTAACCCTTCGTATGCCGCGTCGTGAATCCGTACCTATACAGGTATAGGTAACGGATTCAGGACGCGGCATACAACTTATATTTACAATATTTTAATTGTTATGTAAGAACCCTTTCTCGAAGGTGAAGGCCTCCTCTAGAGATTTCCACGTGTCTCGGTTCTTTGCCGTCTCCATCCATAGTTAACCAGCCACTTGTACAAGTTCATCTACCCATCGCGCAGCTGGTCTAACTCTCTTCCTATTACCTGATGGTCCATTCCAGGATGTTATCCTGTGTCCATCGATTGTCTGTTCTACAGCGTGTATATTTGATATAGCTGCAAATTGAAGCCAGACGGAGATTTTAGTGCTATAATCTGATATTTATAACAATTATTAAATTAGCGTTAACTGCTATAGCGTAATTAATTTTTGAAAAGTTTCTGAGCAGCAATGTATGGCGTAGTTATTACTAGTGACAGTTGTCATATCACGATGTTAACACTTTCGCTACCAAGAACCCGCCTGGTAGGCACTCGTAATCATTGCTCAGATGCCGGTCACGTATTTTTGCTTAAAGAGCTACCCACCTAGCGGGCTCTCGGTTTCTGGGGTAGGGTTAAATTTTATATCTGGTTGCGAAAGTGTTAAGTGTCAACAAACAACAACAAACAAATACATTGCGTGCTGAATTATTTTGTTTGGAAAAAAAAAGTTCGTTTTTTTAATAATTTTCGGTGCAATATATTAATAAATGCCTATACTAACACCCCGTAAAGTTTGCGGCAATATCAAATATACACGCTGTATAACAACTCAAAAATCAAAACGGAAATTTCGTAAAGATTGGTTAAGTATTAAAGGAGGAAACAGACCAAAATGAAACCTCGATTTGTATGAAAAAATTAGTAACGGTAAGTAAACGTCCCTTTGCTCGACACTGTCCCAATAGTCGCCATCTTGAATGTTATGTCAGTAGCAATAGAGGTGACAGCATGGTGTCGACTATTAGGCATTAGCTTGTCGAGCACTACTTGGGAATACAAATATCCTGCGAATTTGCTATAAGTAGACCGTTTGCCGCGGCCTTTATTTACTTATTCATTTATTTATTTAAACTTTATTGCACAAAATAAAGAAGTAAAAGTACAACTGGCGGACTTAATGCCATGAAGCATTCTCTACCAGTCAACCACAAGGCTAAACAGAGACATTATTGGTGAGGGAAGGGTGTACAACAATTCGTGTATGCACACGATGCAAATGTCGAAACAAAATACACTAGTTACGTTGATAAATACATATTTATGGGAATACATTAATATATTATGTATATGTGGGACTGGGGCTTCGGAGTGAAACTAGGAAATCACTTTAATAATTATATTTTCAGAAAATAATCACGCACTACACAAATTTTACCGGGGCACAATCCGCCATCTTTTAGAAGAGAGAGAGCAAACATCAGTGTTGCCAGTGTTGGCTTGCAAAAATTCCTACATCTATACTATATATATGAGTATGGATATATGCCATTAGAGGATATCAATCGATTTTATTTTTTAATGGGATCAAAATGTCTACGACATGTTGTCAACTATTAGGCATTAGCGTGTCGAGCACAGGGACGTTTACCTTATTTCCTCTCAACATTATGGCAGCTGCATGCCTCGCCAGATTTCTGCGGTTACGAAACATGACTAGAAGCTTATTCATAGCGGGAGACCGCCTTTATGCAGAGCGCGTTTTCATACTACGTTTATTCCTCAAAGACAAACTAAACTAACTTGCCAGTGCTTGCCAACAAGACATTTTCCTTCGCATTTATATTTATATTTCCCGGGACTTCGTAAATTAATTAATTAATTCCGGGATTATAATTGTAAAGCTTTAAAACAGTTAAAAATAAAAGGTTAAAAAACTTTAAACCCGACTACGGAGAAACGAACTAAAAAGTTAAAAACAAGGTAGAAAAATCGGTATCATCGCGTTATTCCACAAGATAAGACATTTGACATGTAAAATGTTCTTGTATATATTTTATTCTACTGAAATCTTCTGTTAGTTAACAACAATAACATTATAATTTAATTCAAATGCCCTAGTCGTGCGTTGTGGCATTAACTACCCACGATACAATCTTCCTTTTACATATCTCCAAACAGTAAAAGAGCAAACATGCATATATCCTATACGAATTAAACCGCTTATATAATATAGTAGCCGTAGCAGCAGAATTTATTTTATTTAGTTTTCTTAGTTTTTTTAAGAACATGGTATTTTGTGTAGCAAAAAAATATACCTATAGTGTAGTTGTCGAGAATAAAACGGACGCACAGCATCATTAAACGGCTACACATCGTTATCATATTGATATTAAGAAGAGTTTGATGATGAAGGCGATCTAACTAAAATTACGGAAATTTCGTTGTATAGTTGCAGTTTTTTTAATAGTCGACAACGCACGACTACGGCATTTGAATTAAATTATAATGTTATTGTTGTTAACTAACAGAAGATTTCAGTAGAATAAAATATATACAAGAACATTTTACATGTCAAATGTCTTATCTTGTGGAATAACGCGATGATACCGATTTTTCTACCTTGTTTTTAACTTTTTAGTTCGTTTCTCCGTAGTCGGGTTTAAAGTTTTTTAACCTTTTATTTTATTTCAATATTTTCAGTTTTTACATAATATGATGCAGTAAAGAATATATAAATTCATATGTAAGTTAAAAAAATGTCGCTGTATCGCTACATCCTCCTTCGAAGTCTGTTAAAATATACTTAGTAATCAAAATCTGTCGAGTAGTTTGAGCGTTATTGTGGAACATACATAAAAACATGACTTAATACTTTTCCCTTTGACTTTACGAGTCCATAGTCGGGCAAAACTAAGAATAATTTATACGCAAAGTTGAATCCCAACGTCGAATTTCAGCTATCGAGACCAACCTGTGCCTCTATCGTAATGTGGACCTGTAGACGACTGAAAGCTTATAGAAAGCAAACGATAAAAAAAAAAAAACAATTTCATACACCTCTAATATTTTTACGCTAAAAGAGATTATTCGTATGTATATTTTTTTCAATTCCACAATATCTATTTATTAAATATAATCACGTCTTAACGACAATTATTTACATTTGACGACACAACATTTTCAGCAACTTAAAAAGCAAAACAGAAAAAACTATTTGGAAATCCATATATACCTATCACTACCATCTTTTATGTCACCATCTCCTAGGTTAACTCAAAAGGTTCCCCGAGCTCCCCCGTGTTTTATGTGACCATCTCCTCCGTTACCACAAAAGTTTCATAAGATCTGCTACTTTGTATCCGTTTAAGGATAACGTATTCTTTTTATTGCGGGGGTTCCACCGCCCATCTCCCCCTATCCCCATCTCTTAGTTTAACTGAAAAGTTTAGGTGCAGCCCCCATACCCGTCCCATGTTTTATGTCACCATCTCCTCCGTTAACTTTAGAATTTCATAACATCTGCTTTCTTGTTGCCGTTTTAGAACGTTGTAGTTTTTTATGCGAGCCCCATGTTTTGTGTCACCATTGCCTTCGTAAACTCAAAAGTTTCATAAGCTTTGCTTCCTTGTTGCCGTTTTAAAATGTTGTACTTTTTTAAGGCGGGGGCTCTTCCCCCCGAGCCCCCCATATTTTATGTCACCATTGCCTCCGTAGACTCAAAAGTTTTATGAGATTTGCTCCTTTTTTGCCGTTTGAGTCTGGAGCTGCTAGTCTTCTTATGATGGTTTTCCTACGTTTTCCATGTTCTTATCATAATAGTATTTGGTTTCATTATTACTATTCTGTTGGTACCTCTTTCATCAAATTTTGTCACCATTGCCTCCGTAGACTCAAAAGTTTTATAAGATTTGAATCCTTGTTGCCGTTTTAAATCGTTGTAGTTTTTTATGGTTTTAGTACGTTACGCGTCATCATATCATGTAAAATATTTGAATAAGAATATAAATAAAGTATTACTTTGCTAAGGCTTTGCCTTATTCGGGTGAAAGTAATGACTGAAATCGGTTTTATTGTAAGCAATATACTCAACCACACCATCACTTTTTGAAGTCGGTTAAAGATATGGCCTACGCAATGTAAACCGTTATAACAAATCGATGGACACGTTATGGATCAAAATTAAGTAGTGTAAGCGCTATGCTAGAGCATAGGTACCTACTTTAATACAAGCATATAGTTCCAATCACCTTTCGTGGTCTTCTGCATCAGCTCCACTTGATCAAATTATGCTTTCTGACAACAGATACCTGAATCACTTCTGAAAATAATAAAGAAATTGTACTTGTTACTATTATATTTGCAGAGTTCCGTCTATTTCTGATGGATTCCATCATCAGATCTTAACCATATTTCTAAGAAATAATAACTGACGTGTTAACTTTCCAACAAAAAAAGAATTTTTGAAATCTGTTGATTTTTTAATTTTTTTCTGTAGGATTTTTCCTCTCACTCGTCCTCCTTTTTGGAAGTCTGTTAAAAATGTAGCCTATGTCACCCGGACTGTAATAACGAATTGATAGACACCTCAATCACTAAAATCGGTTGAGTAGTTTTCGCGCTATGGTGGAACACAGTTACATATAAATATACATACATACATAGACTGCTAAACTTATAACCCTTCCTTTTGGCTTTGCCGTAGTCGGGTAAAAAGGTACACCTGCACCTTTATCTGTAATTTAAATATTCATGAACTCTAATAAAGATATGTTACTAAAGCATTGTAAAAATCTGATAGCCTATTACCCAAAAACGCACGGTTATAATGTCGCCAAAAAGGGACTTTCCGGGAATTCCCAGAATATATCCATATTTACTCGTAGTATAGCACTTAAGGCCATTTATCTCAAATTGCACACCCTAACCCGGACACTGATATGGGTCAAAAAGTTTATTTTATATTATATTTTATTTTTATTTTTCTAATTAGTTTTAACAAATTGTACATAATAATTATCCTTTCTTATATGTTTATCTGTAGTTTTTAACACTGATATTATAAGTATATTAATAATTTCAACCAACTTGTTAAAGTGAATAAAACCTTTCTCTGAGTTCTAGATAGATAGTTCTATATGTATATACATATATAACTTTTTCATTCTTTCAGTGCGTGCGTGCAGTCGAAAATAAGTTGAAAAAATAAAAACAGTTTTCTGCGTGAATTTTGTCAATTTCGAGTACTTTTTTAAACAAAATAATTAATGAAAATTGAAACTGTAGGTTTCAAATATACCAATAAATCGCAATAGCTAGTAACATTGATAATATGTTAAGAAACATGTTTGATCATAGAGAAAAATGTCTAAAATAATCAGCGTTTTTGAACGGATAAGGAGCCTTAAATGGAGGTGTTACATCTAGGTGCTTTGCATGCAGCGACCTCTATCGCTATGAATAAGCTCTTTTCGCAATCGCAGAATTCTGGCTAGGCATGCAGCTGCTCAAAATGTTGCGCGTTAATGTGCAACGATCTTGATGGTTTACCCTTGTTTTATAAATAGCGTGCAGCTCTTCCCCCTTCATCGACAGGCGCATCATTTATTTGTCAATTATACGGCCACGGCTGTCGCTCTCGTTGCCGAAGGGAAGAGAAGCCGAGGACGCCCCCCTACGACTTGGACCAGCACAATCCGAAAAGACATGGAGACGATGGGCGTCAGCTCAGATTTGTCGCAAAACAGAGAAGAGTGGCGCAAAATGATGGGAAGAGCGCCGACCCCAAATGAAACGGGACCAGGCTAGGATGACGATGATGATGGCCGTCGCTCTCGTATCGGGCTATCCAGCCATCTTCGGAAGTGTCGCAGTTTATTAGACGCTGCTTAACTCATCTTGTAAAAGGCTAATGATGATGATAGATAAACGTTACATGGAATTTTCATTTCATATACATTTCATTTCACCGTAAGCATAATTTTTCTGAAATCATAAAATGTTTATAAATGTTATAACACAAACCTAACCTAATCTACAGGTTGATATTTTTTAGATTTCTGAAAAAATTATGACTTTCCGAGGAAAAAATAGCTAGACAGTTTAAATTTTCACAGATGATGTATTTCTATTGCCGCCATAACAACAAATACTAAAAATATATTAAAATAAATATTCAAGGGGGCTCCCATACAACAAACTTAGAGATAATGGTAGGGAACCCTTCGTGCGCGAGTCCCACTCGCACTAGGCCGATATTTTTATTATATCATTAATAATGACCGCCTGTAGTTATTATAATTGTATTGTGTATTTTTTCTACACTGGTTTTGGTGTGCAATAAAGCGTTATTAGGTACCTATATTGTATTGTGTTGTGTGTTGTATTGTGTGTTGTGTTGTGTTGCATTGTATTGCACTGTATTGTATTCTAATGATAAAAGAAATCTCAATTAATATCACTACAGTGTGCTGTAGAATTCAGCATCAGTCTCCATCCCTATTTATAGCCAAATTCCCCTAACATTGTAGTTTTTATCCCTCTCTTTATGCCACAGTTACCTAAATATATCACCATGCCAATAACTCGGCAGTAAACTAACACACCGAACGTCAATAACGAATTCACATTTTACGAGTCATTAAAATCAAAGTTTGACGTTAGATTTTACGAGCGATATTACCTGGTTTGACTGCCTCGGTGTTTTAGGCGGTCTCTATTTTTCAGTTCACCGGGAGAGAATCTTATAGTACTTTTTATGGTTAAAGTACTTTATTTCTCAAACTAGACGGTGCCCGCAACTTCGTACGCGTAATTTTAGGGTTCCGTACATAAAGGGTAAAAAACAGGACCCTAAAGACTCCACTGTCCGTCTGTCGCCAGGTTGTATCTCATGAACCGTGATAGCTAGACAGTTGAAATTTTCACAGATGATGTATTTCTTTTGCCGCTAGAACAACAAATACTAAAAACAGATTAAAATAAATATTTAAGTGGGGCCTGCTCGTTTGCGTTAACTTTGCACCTCACTTGTATGCGGCACCATACATACCAGGTGCAAACTTAACTTAACCCGGCCAGTTAAGGTGGGTTACGTGGGATATTTATATGGAACCCTCGGTGCGCGAGTCCAACTCGCACTTGGCCGTTTTTTAATAAACCGTAGTCGGCGAATGACGAAGTTACTAATTTATCAAAACGTGTTTTATCAAATTTTTGTTTTCCAAGTTTTCATTTTAAATGGTGTTTTGAAGGCAAAGATCCCCTTAACCAAGAATATTGCGAGCTGTCACATTCCCTAAACAAAAATATAATTGAAAAATCTATGACAAAGATAAGTAAAAGCTTCAGTTTGTAAGTAGACCATTAAATCAAAGACTAACAAAAAAAAATAATGGTCGTCCAAAAATTGTACCTAGCCTCAACTTATTATATATATATATAAGAAATTCATAAAGTAACTATTCATTTTTCCACCTTAATTCATATCGAAAAAGTGTAGTAATTACGTAGAAAATGGGTCATTTTGATACTGGACTAGTCCAGAATAGAGCGGGACCGAGTTCCTGCGAGAACTATTCTCGTAAAACTCCGCTCATAATGTGTTTTTTGAGCGCTAAGTGCTGGAGAGCTATCTTGGTGTAACCGCAGACTAGTAGACACAGATGTTCTATTATATGAGTGAATAATACATAGTACATTACGTGATAAGGGTGGTAAACGAGGAATTACAAACGAGTGTCTATTAGAAGCCCGAAGCCGAAGGCGAGGGCTTTAATGACACGAGTTCGGAATTCCTTTACCACCACCAGAGTCACGTACGACGTTTTTCATCACACTTTGGAGGAAACAAAACAAAAGTAGGTAGTAGTAATCAATACCAAAATTACTTACCGACCTTGGGCGTAATATACGACTGACCGCCCTAGGGCGTAATATACGATTTACCGCCCGGTTTTCTAGCATGTAAACCCTTAAAGTGTGATAAAAATTACTTACCGCCCTAGGGTTTAATTTACGACTTACCGCCCGCTTTTCTAGCATGTAAACCCTTGTTTAGGAGAAAGTGTGATGAAAATATCATTTTTGTTAAAGTTTCACAAATCCTAGTTAAACAGTCTAAATCGAAACATTATGAACAGCTAAATGATGCCCCTTACATCTTCAACACAAGCCTTGTTTCTTTACCGTTTTGTTTCATTTTGATAGGTAACCGGCCAAGTGCGAGTCCGAGGCGCCCACCGGGTGTTCCGTACAAACAGTTATCCCATCTTAATTGTCCGGGTTAAGTTAAGTTTGCACCTGGTATATATGAGGCCAGATACAAATGAGGTGTAAAGTTAACGCCATCGATCATGTTTGTTGTATGGGATTGGGAGCCCCAATTAAAATTTAGATTTTATTCTGTTTTTACCATTTGTTGTTATAGCGAGTGTGGACCGCGTAATGAGCGCATTTAACACATTTTTGGAAAAATCGCTGACACAAATAAATAAATTAATTAATTAATAAATGTTAAGGGACAATCGTACACAAATTGACCTAGTCCCAAACTTAGCAAAGCTTGTGTTATGGGTACCAGACGACGATGCACAAAATATATAGACATATTATAGGTATAGATAGCATCCATGACCCAGGAACAAATATTCGAGTTCATCAAACAAATATCTCTATCCGTGAGATCCTGTAATTGGCTTCCCTGCGTTCTATTATATTTAAGTTTACTCAAATTGTTAAAGCTGTTGGTTCTCCTAAATAAATAAATATTTGCCCTCGCCGGGATTCGAACCCAGGACCGCCAGCTCAGTAGGCAGGTACACTACAAACTGCCGCGTCAAATACTATTGCACCAACCGTTCCTAGCTATGTCCTCCAGACCTAGACGTTACTTACCTACCTGATTTAATTATACAGTTAATGATTTTTTTCTCTCATCAAGGAACTCTACGGGTCCGTGTTCCTGTATTTCTTCAACTGCATATTAGCGGCCATGATTCACAGGTTGTGTTGCTGAGACTTTAATTAGCAAAATAGTAAAAAAAACTTAATTAATTTTTAAACCAGAAACGTCTGCTAGCGTAAACTAAAACTATTATACAGGGTGGAACAGATCGAAGGACTTTTAAGCAAATAGGGAATTGTTCAGACTGAGTACTTCATTTTTCACCAATGAACTATGTAAATATTTCTCTTAATCGTCAACTATGAGTGATCCAAGTGCAGGACGAAGAGCCAATTTCACATAAAAGGTTTAGAATGCCTGCTTCTAAATCTAATCTTATCTGCAGGGCTAGCAAATCTTGGTAGCTGCGGCTTCGCTTGTCGCGAGAGTAAGCATCTTCTATCTTGCTCGCACGGTATTGAAAGGACAGGTAGTAGGTAGTTCTCGCGCGACAAAGAGTCAAGTCACAGTTATGCAAAACGTACACCTTTAGCATAACTGTCATACGCGACTATTTCTCGCACGATATAATTACCCGTCTCTTTCTGTGCAGTAATCGAGAGAGTGACGGGTAGCGCCCGGCATTGGACTGGCAACTATAACGTATTTTCCGTATGCTAACTGAAAACAAAGGATCTTCCTGTGAAGCATGTCTGCCTTTCGGAGACTTGGGTATTTGACTTGACCCATAAATAATAATAACAAAAAAAAGTAGTATATGATCTAGGCTATACGTATAGATGGCGCACACAATTTCTTCTATCTTGTTCTCCTTTTTTTACTGTAGCTGGATAAAAATATCGCTGACATATATATAGCAAAACTTGACCAATGCTTAATCAATAGCAAGATTTATTTTCTATAAAACTTCTCCTTAATAAAACTTGCTCGCACGGTATTCAAAGGAAAGCGACAGGTAGTATTTCTCGCGCAACAAAGAATCGCGTGTCACAGTTATGCTAGACGTAGAATGGAGTATAGCTCGTTCTTACCAAGGATCGGACTGGCAACTATAACGTATTTTACGTATGCTTACTAACAACAATTCTCCATGTGAAGCATGTCTGCCGTGCTATCGAACACTAAAGTTCCATCAAAACATGTTTATTCGATGCGCCCGTCACAACTCGTCCGGGCTCGCGGCTTATTATAGCTCGCGCTTATGCGCTCAGTGGTTACCGCTGTGGGGGCACCATGAGCTACCTGCCTTTTGGAGACTTGGGTATTTAACTTGACGCAAAAATAGCCAGAAAAAATAGTATATTTTCTATTAGATGGTGCACATTATTTCTTCTACCTTGTGTTCTTTTTTTTACTGTAGTTGGATAAAAATTTATTTGAGCGCCGGGAGTGCCGGGAGCGCTGGGAGCACCGGCTCAGTGGGCAGATGCACTAGAAACTGCGCCATCCACGTCGTCAAATTATAAAGGTTATTTGACTTGACCCAGAAATAGCCAGAAAACAAGATCTAATAAATAGTGATCTAGGCTATATAGATATTAGATTAGATTAGACCATCCCCAATTAGCCAAATTCATGTTCTATAACCTCTCCTCATAGCCTCATCTCATAGAAAATGTCCTGTGTCTTTCTGTGGGACTCAAATTATTTGCCTACCAAATTTCATCCAAATCGTTATTGTCATTGTCAAACAAACATTCAAACATGTTCATTCACACCCTTTTGTCATTGATGTAGGTAGTAGGATTGATTTTAGTTTTAATCTAAATCGACACACGGTACCATCTCTATTCATCTAATCTGAATTGCTTTTCTTTGTGTATAATGTTGAATGACAGATTTAAAACATCGCAAAATTCCAATAATTAAAGCATCAATATAAAAGTAAATTTTCATTTCGCAACAAATAAGGCCTTGTAACTATATTATTTATTCTAATTAACTGAGACTTTGTCCATTCAAAAGTCATTAAAATGGCCACCCTGGCCCTAGACAAACTTGGCTGCAATAGAAAATATGCCCGAGGCGTCTCGTCCAAACTTGGGCAACGCATGACTCTCTTTTGTTGTCAGTCGGTTGACATCCAAACGTTGGGGAAATGCGAATTGTATTCTGTTTTGAATTGGAAATGTAGATACTCGTATTTTGAAGCTTAGTAAGTAGAATGTTACTTGAACAATATTCACTATCTAGCGACAAAAGAAAACATAAAATTTGCATACCTTTAGTCACATATATGTATTTAATTTTTTTTTCATTTTTCTTTGTTTCATGACATATCGAACTAATTTTATTCATATAACTACACGTATAATTTTGACATTAAGCAAATTTGTAATGTAATTTTTATCGTGAAATAAATAATCTAATCTAATCTAATCTTGTTGGTGTGCAATAAAGTATTGTTGTATTGTATCGTATAACTATTTACAGTATGTTGTATAATTCAATATCATTCTACACCCCTATTATGCTTACATGATGCGGTCTGTCTACTCGAAATTGGTGTTAATTATTAAGCATATCCCAGTTAGCACTCAGGTGGCATGACTTTACCGCTGATGACCGTTTGCAGAGGCTGCTTATGACTCAAACCAAAGGTTTTCACCGAATTTAATCTCAAACTATTCCATTAAAGTCCCGAATGTTTGCGGGTTTCGTCATGCGCGATTGCGCCAACAAATGGGCAAAGTTCGCTGCTTTGTCAGTGGGCAGCTCGTAAAAAGTGACGACGCGGGTTGGACCTTATTCGGCACGAGCTGAAGTCAAGTGACGATGGCCAGGGGCCAAATTCGAAGAACCACTGCGACATCTCCAGATAACCAATGCTTTTAACAACATCGACGAATGTTACAAATTTAATAATGAAATAATAGAATAATACTAATAATGTAACTACTTAGGTACCTATTCCAATTTGTATTTAATAGTTAATATTTTTATAATTATTTGTATTTTAAAATTTAATAGTAATAGTTTTTTTTTATAGGTTGTACCTTGTTTTGCCTAACAACTTTTTGCCTAATTTCGGTTTGCCTAATTTCATTTAAACTAATATTATTTAGCATAACTATTCACTTTGCCTAATTTTCATTTGAGTGAAAGTCGTTTCGTATAATACTCATTTCACATAATCTTATTTCGTCTAATTTTATTTGGCCTAATTTTAAATTCGTATAAACATATTTTGCCTCACAATTTTTTGGCCTAATTTCGTTTTGCCGAATTTTTGTTTAGACTAATATTCGTTTCGTATAATACTTATTTTACATAATCTTATTTCGTCTAATTTAATTATTGCCTCGTCATAAAACAACCCTAACCTAACCTACAGTCTTCGGTGTTTAGTCTAACCTACTAACTGCTAAATTTCAATATACTTCCATGCAAGCAAGCATTCTGACGCTCCGCTCGCTTCGCTCGCTCCGCTATCCATGGTCATAAAACAAACCTAACCTAACCTACAGTTTGTGGTGTTTAGCCTAACCTACTAAGTGCTAAATTTGAACACTTTCGACACCAACAACCCGGTAGCCGGGCGCTCTGCTCGTAGTAAGTTTTCGCTACATACGGTTTTTCCCATGTTATCGGCTACAAGCGTAGCCCGTAGCGCCACGCGGTAGCGAATGTGTTAATATATTTCCATGCAAGCAAGCATTCTGACGCTATCCATGGTCATAAAACAAACCTAACCTAACCTACAGTTTTCGGTGTTTAGCCTAACCTACTAACTGCTAAATTTTAATATACTTTCATGCAAGTAAGCATTCTGACGCTCCGCTCGCTTCGCTCGCTCCGCTATCCATGGTCATAAAACAAACCTAACCTAACCTACAGTTTTCGATCTTTAACCTAACCTACTAACTGCTAAATTTGAATATACTTCCATGCAAGAAACCATTCTGACGCGAATAGTTGAATAAACAAGCTAGTAGTAGGCGTTATAGTACATGTTCAGATATTTATGAACGCCTTATATTCTGCGATATATATCTGATGGTGACTGTACATTGTTTTGCCTAACAACATTTTGCCTAATTTCGTTTTGCTTAATTTTCAGCTATGTATTGATTAGACAAAATAAAAATCGACAAGGTTAATATTATGATAATTCAGAATTAGACAAAAACTTTTTAGTTAAAACGTTATTCGGCTATGTAATGATTAGATAGTTAAAATAAGAATCGACAAAGTGAGTTTTAGATAAAATAATATTCGACAAAACAAGAGTTATGAAAATGATCATTTAGGCAAAACGAGTTTCGACAAAATAATAATTATGAGAAATGATATTATACATAATGACTTTAGACAAAATGTTCATTATGGTAAAAGTTGTTAGACAAACTGAAATTAGACAAAAAAAAATTAGACAAATCAAGGGAATACCTATTTTTATAGTGTATTGACTTGTAAAATGTTGACATTTTACTAATAAATGAGTATGAGTATGAGTATAAGGCTGTATTATGGACTCTTACAGCCATATAGCGATAGGTATTTATCTAATTTTTACCGTCTACTCTTCATGTGATGAGGGTTCCTTTGAACAGCAAAACTACTACCTATGTAAAGTAGTAGGTACTAAGTATGTAAAGTACAAACTTATATTGTTTGTTGAAGTGGAAAAAAAAGCAATGTTTTTTTTATTACCTATGGCATTAACGAGTAACAGTCAAAAATACAATGAATCCCTGGTGATTTTTACACATTTAAACTTATATTTATTTGACTGGTTCAAAATCTTATTATGACCCGTCCATCCGTGATTATTTTATTAAGAAAACTCCAATGAGTCTTAGACTAATAAAAAACATACTAAACGGGTACTGATTCGAAACATTTTGAGCGATATGCAACTTCTACAACGTGAGTAAACTCGCTTCGTATCTATTTTAATACATCCGTGACTCGGACGCATGCAATAGTGCCAAATAAATAAAAAAAACGCGTTAGACCCGCCATAACAAACGTTTCAAAAAGCCAAATAAATTGAAAAGCAAACAAAATCCGAACTAAACCAAACCTAATTCCATTCAAACGAATCGCACCCAAGTTAATGCTGAAAAATTTATTGGTGTCGTTATCTGAACCAGTGCCGTCCTCAAAGTGTCCCACACGGGAAGTGTAAATAATGCCACAAACCCTCCCCAGGTAAGAGGCGACAGAAAGCCACCTCAGTTACTTACATTTGAAAGAAACCTAATATCACCCATCTCCAAGGCAACAATAACTTTACAAAAAGATGGATTCACTGAGCATCCTGTCGTACGATATACAAAAAATTTGACAACGTATCAAGAATCCTCCAAGGAAATTTGTACCTTAGACTAAAAGTTGTAGATTTGGGAGCTGGGTGCGCACGTTTAATAGATGTGACGAAATTTCGTCCCCGTTTGTATTCTCGGAGGGATTACTCGGGGACTCGTATTATGATACTGTGTAGGTATATTTTTATGACAAGCATAGGTTTAGAGGTGTTCTGGGGCCTTATTTTTTCTTATTCCAGCTTCGTGAAGCACTCAACACGCGTGATTTATACAGTAGCTGTTACAGATGGAAAAAAGACCCTAAGGCGCTCTTTGAATATTGTATGCGCTCTGTATCAGGATCGGACAGGTTTTTTACTGGGTAACAACTGTTTAAGTTGAATTCCTCTAAGGTGTTTTGGTTGATGGTATGAAAATTTGTGTTCTATAACAACAAATACTAAAAACAGAATAAAATTACGGCTATCTGCAACAGAAATTGCAACAGAAATACATCATCTGTGAAAATTTCAACTGTCTAGCTATCACGGTTCATAAGATACAGCCTGGTGACAGACAGACAGACGGATGGACGGATAGCGGACTCTTAGTAATAGGGTCCCGTTTTTTAACCTTTGGATACGGAACCCTAAAAAGAGGAATATAGGTACGGTAGGGTCAAAATGTAAATTCAAGATATGCATATTTTATTCCCATTCTATTTGAAATATGCAAAAATCACCCGAGAACTAACATTCAAATGAGTCCCTCAGTTTTAATTCGCCCGAACTAATCTAAATTCATTAGGTGGCACTGTTGTTGAAATATTTGAATAATTTGATTTTCAGCCGAATGACCAGAATTACTGCGGATGGACAAAAGGTTATAATTAGGGGACGAGGACCGAGACGTGGAGCTGGTAATTTTTGGAGTCGATAATCTGTGGAGGTCTATTTAAACGACACCGAAGAGCTAAACACAAAACGTGCCGTAAAAAGAACTTCAGGAGTCATTTTATTCCTTTTGTTAACGTTATTTTGACAATAAATGATCATTTCTCAAAAAGTTTGTTCGAAATTAAGACGTCAATTAATGTTTCAGTTAATATTTTCCTATTTTGTTACCTATTTTCCTTGTGATTTCCAATACTTTGATTTCAGATTACATATAATTAAAAAAATATAAGCATAAGAGTACCTTATTTATCAAACAAAATTATTTGTAACGAAATAGGAAAATTATATTGAACTTTTATTGAAGTCTTAATTTTGTACTTCGAGAAATGCTCAAATGACAATTAACACTGTTCGACATTCCTTCGATATTCATTATATATAACTTTATATATAAAACATGTTTTTAAGATTAAGTGTCATTTATAGTGCATTCAATATACCTATTTTATGAGTGTCATTTACCGACAGTAGTAACAACTGTTCAGTTTCTTTCGGCGTTTCTTCTCAACAGTGGTCTCCCCTTGTGAAATGCCGGTAGACTGACCCTTACTATGTTTATTTATTCCATACATAAATCGCAAGTTAAATAAAAGCTTGTAAAATGGTTCTTTAACTGCTAACTCCGATAATCTGGAAAAAACTATTGGTCACTGGAAAGATCCAGGGGAAGAGGCCTCTTCAAGAGCAACAAGCGATATCATGCCATGTGTCCGTACCACGAAGACAGAACGAGAGCGGATTACTATGGAGAAGTTATAAGGGTGAGTGATTGGAATTTATTTATTTATCGAATTACAGAAAACCATTGGTCACTGGAAAGATCCAGGGGAAGATTATCGGGGCCGCAGTCCGATGCGTTGGTCCGCACAAATCCGCACTGCACTTGACTCCAACTTCCACGACGCGCTCAAGATGGCCGAGGACCGAGGAAGATGGCGCAACATCATCCGAAAGAAGCTAATCCATGGTGGATGTCACGACCCTCAGCGATGATGATGATGTCCTCCTTGACGTATCCGTCAACGGCAATACCCTCGTGAATCCCAGTTTGTTCAAGAGCACACGATCACAAGAGGGACAGTATACGAGTAGCTGTCCGTCAGCGTTGTACTGTAGAAAGGCCTGGATTGCGCCTTTCGGAGCTCGCGTTTCGCATCGAGGATAGGAATGGAAAGCAATGAGGATAATGATGCATGGAGGGAGAATTGCTAACTCCACTGCAATAACATTTTCGTAACTCATTTACTGGCCAATCTATTCCCTCCAATCGCAGCACCTCCGCCATTGTCACCAGGTTTTCGGAACTATTAATTAATCCGATATGAATAATGTAAACAAGGTAACAATGAGTTTGATTCGGACGAAACTTTGATTTGGAATCAGGGGTTAGTTGCCAAACAAATTAGTGGCGCGAGGTACGTTTGCCGTCGGAATGTCCTTCTGAACTTAAATATTAACAAGCAAAATTCATGGTATAAAAGCTAAAAGTTTTATATAGTAGGTTAAGGATGGAAAGTCAGTTCGAAGCGTGAATCCCAACCCCGCCCAAATCGTAATTTATTTTTTATTTTCTTTGCTTCATTTGCTTTACGCTAGCAGATGGTAATGCTTTAATAAAAATAATAAGATTTAATAGAGAAGTAGTGCAAAAATATGAGAAACGATGTCAAATGCGTGAGAACAAGCTGCCATGATGGTGACTCCGTGACGTAGGTATTGTTGTAAAAAACTCGAGTACTGGAGTCTTAATAATTTTGTCGACGACTCAGAAGTCAGTCGAGCGCAAAGAATATAAGTATTGTCGAGGGTCAGTCATCTATGTAACGACTCGAGTATTGTATATAGCTAGTGTTCAAAAAGACTTGAGTCTTTCACTGCGAGTGCCATTGTTAGTTTCCAAATTAAAGTATTCAAATCAATAACAAATAACGGTTTCCTTTTCTTACATTTGAGAATTAATTAAAACTTCAGAATTATATAAATGAGCAGATTTCAAAAGAAGCTGCCTTATAAAACGATTATTTTAATTGGTTTTGGACTCTGTTGTCTGCTAGCGTTAACTAAATGTATACAATGAAGCAAAAACATCAATGGCTCAAGCATCAGGTTCAGTTGGAGACTCGAGTCCTTCACACTTGTCACGCGTAGACGCATTGATAAAGCTTGTCACGCAGGTCTGCTTCGGCCTCGTCGGTTTGCCGGCGGGCACGCGTGCTGCAGCCTGTCAGCTGTTCGCAGGACTGCTCACTGAAGCGACGAGCGTTCGACAGAGTCAGGTCAAGCTCGTAGCCCAGGCTCGCTGCCGCGCGGGAGAGCTCCTTCTTGCAAGCGGCCACGTCGCCTCTGGAACGTGAAAGTAAAAAAAAGTTTAGTAGAGATACCTAGTCTTATAAAAACTTTCGTGAGACATATTTAGTTCCATACATTACGGACTGATTTTTAGGGTTCCGTACCCAAAGGGTAAAAACGGGACCCTATTACTGAGACTTCGCTGTCCGTCCGTCCGTCCGTCCGTCCGTCCGTCCGTCCGTCTGTCACCAGGCTGTATCTCAACAACGGTGATAGCTAGACAGTTGAAATTTTCACAGATGATGTATTTCTATTGCCGCTATAACAACAAATACTAAAAATAAAATTAAATAAATATTTAAGGGGGGCTCCCATACAACAAACTTGTTATAGATTATATATATGTATAGGTACGGAACCCTTCATGCGCGAGTCGGGCTCGCACTTGCCCATTTTTTTTACAATAGTGGAGTCACTATTGTGTAGAGGATGGATCGTTCGGGAAGGGACTTTGGGGCAACCGCGGTTCTTAATATGATCGAGTGATCATATTAAGAACCGCGGTTGCACCAAAGTCCCTACCCGAACGATCCATTCTCTGGGTTTCCATACAGTAGGCACAGTCTTAGTGCATATGCGTTAAATAGGGACTAAAGGAAGAAAACAAAGCAGACCCAATCGTCAAGGTCAGGTGGGAATAATTTTTTTAAAAAGAAGACAGAGCAAGAGAGTGAAAGGGAATAAATAAATATTAAGGGACAATTTTACAAAAATCGACCTAACTAGTACCAAACTAAGCTAGGCTAGGCTTGTACTATGGGTACTAGACGACGATATACAATTATATAGATAAAATCCATGACCCAGGAGCAAATATTCGATTTCATCACACAAATATTTGCCCTGGCCGGGATTCAAACCCAGGACCGCCGGCTCAGTAGGCAGGTGCTCTACAAACTGCGCTAACCACGTCATACCGCGTATAGTTTTGTACTTGATGTGGTTGCTTATATTTTTATAGGATTTACAAACGGCGCCAAACGCGCCAAGGAGAGAAATATTACTCGCCCTTACTTCGGCATGGACTCGGTCCCTTCATTCAGTGAATTCGAGGCATCACCCAGCTGCGTTTGCATATGCTGCTTCGTGATCAGAATCATCTGTTCAGCATAAGGCCCCATTTTAGCGATGGCATCTCTGGCTTGCTCGACGCACGAGTGGATGTTAGCGACATGCTCGCTGGCCAGGGTGCGCGCGGCGCGGCGTTCTTCGTCACATGAATCTGAGAAAAAAAAATGGTTGTCTGTAAAGTCGGTTTAGAATACAACAAGCTATTCAGTGACATATCGCTTGTCCTTATTGGTCTATTATATATAGGCCAATTAGTCCACCTTTCTTTGCCAGTACAATAATTAACTTTATAGTTTCTTACTATTAGGTAAAACTATCTTTGTCAAGTTTTAATAATATTATGTGTATGTTTTTTTAAGGAAAACTGTTATATAGATTGGCATCCGGGGACTATTTAAAAAAATACCGAAGGAGATATAATTGATTTATATCATACTAGCTGTGCCCCGCGGTGTTACCCGCTCATCCCACGGGAACACTAAATTTATTCGGGATGAAAAGTATCCTATGTCCTTTCCCGGGTCTCAAACTATCTCCATACCAAATTTCATCTCAGTCGGTTCAGCGGTTTAAGCGTGAAGAGGTAACAGACAGACAGACAGACAGACAGACAGACAGACAGACAGACAGACACACTTTCGCATTTATAATATTAGTATGGATATGGATTATTACCTGGAACTTTGAGTTCATCAGCCAAGTTCATCAGCGCAGTATATATCTTCTGCTTCTTCTGCACCGCCGTGTTGATTTCCTCTTTGATCCGCTTGAGTATCTTCACGGTGAACAGCTGGTAGGAGTTCTGGATGTTCCTGTGATACGCGTCCAAAAAAGG
The DNA here is from genome assembly GCA_932273695.1 of Apotomis betuletana. Lineage (NCBI taxonomy): Eukaryota > Metazoa > Arthropoda > Insecta > Lepidoptera > Tortricidae > Apotomis > Apotomis betuletana. The sequence continues at coordinate 18,151,358 of OW026316.1, read as the reverse complement.
TGCCAGAACCGTGTCCATGTATCTTGACACTTCACTGAAATAACATGAAATCTTTGATATAAATGATATAATACTTGTACAATACTAGGCACATAACGCATTGAATCAGACATGTAAATTGCCCTTGTGGCTTAGAGACTAAAGTAAAGTTTCATTAATAGTAGTCTTCCTGTAGTAGGGTTATGCAACCAAGGAGTGCTCAGAACCGGCACACCAGTTTTCTATTGTCCAGTGACTGGCACTGTTCAGTTTAGCGATTTAGCTGCTGGTACATGACCTTACTTCTGTATTCTGATTCTGGTTTTGACTGGAAAATAAGTGTTGAGGAATCAACTGAGGAAAAAAGGAGAGCTGGTAAAAATCAATGTGCCATAAAAATACAGGTAGTCAGCAAAGTCAAGCGTTCAAGTCAAAAACAGATGTAGCTGATAGCAAAATATTACCTGTTGACTCTTGCGATGGTCTTGCCCTTCTGTAGTCCAGGTCCGTCAGGCCAGCTTCTTTCGCGGCCATTTCAAGTTTAACCAAATCCTATCCAGCCAGGCACAGGGTAAATTTCGTCCGTGAGCGCATCTGGCACAACGTCAATGTCACAGACAAAATGTCTATGATTGGTTCGTAGACACGCACACATAAAACCAAAACCGGCTTCATCTTTAGTTGATCTTTAGCAAATATTTTGTATGAAGACTCTCATCCTAGGCGTACTTATTCTAAGACCAGAACACATGTCAGCGAATAGATAATACCTATTGACCAAAGCATTAAGCTGGTTACCTTCTAAAGTCCAGGTCCCCAGCTTCTTTTTTTCAGTTCAACCAGAACAGATATTGCTGTCAGCAAATGTTACCTATTGACTAGAGCCTTGCGCTCGTGCATGACCTTCCTGAAGTCCAGGTCGCTGCTGGAGGCCAGTTTCTTCCGCAGCCGCTTCAGGTGTTCATCCAACTGGACTGGCTGCAGTTGCCAGGGGGGGATCTCGAAGCATAGCCCGCCATCTTGTCTTACGTGGATGCTTCTGATCTTTAATATACAATAATGTGGGTACAGATGTTGCTTGAATCAGAGAGTGTAGAGGTATAGTGACACTTATTCATTGTAATAAAAATACAGTACCCATCTGATATGGATTTTCCATTCCAGTCTATTATTAAGATATACTTTGTTATGTTAATCTAGAATTAAACATCTAAACAGATTTATATTAAAAACCAATTTTCTATGTCATGGTCAAAAAATCTTTATATCGTGATCATCACGCCGAAACGGCTGAACGGTTTTTAACCAATTTTAGTACGGGAATATAGAATACTTTTTACCTGACTTCGATAAAAAAAGTTTAACGATGATGAAGTTGAAGTTATATAAACCAAACCGTAATAAATTAACCTCTATGTGATTGTTCTACGTCAAAGATATTAATATAAACAGGGTTTCGTGCAATGCTATTAGAATAATATGCATGAAGGTTAATGAAACATATAATGGTTAGTTAAATATTATTAAGTGTTCAATATTACTTAGGCACACTTGTAATAGTGTAATAAAATCACAGTGTAATAATTTACATATTACTTACTCTGCAATCATTACCCTTGGCCATAAAAGTAACACAGCATAGATACAAAAAAACCGCAGCCAACATTTTCAACAAGCTGTGGCCATATTTCCATACTTATTCAAGATTGGCTTTGCGATGTTAAGTAAGTCGATTGCGATCATACGGCAGCCCGTTCTAGAAAGAGACGGGTAATAATCTCGCGCGAGAAAGAGTCGCGTGTCGAATGTTTCATTTCGCATAATTTTTATTCCATAAGTCATATATTTTTCATAATTCTTGCCAATATCATTAGGTTAGATTAGGTTTTATAGTAATCTCAAATAGTTTACGGTTGCAAAGAAAAATTCTTTCTACGGAATTTAACATTCGACGAAAAAGAATTCTAGGAGTCAATATAAACCCGGGACGGTCGAAGCAAGTGCTCCACACGGGCACCTACCATAAAAATATCGAAAAGTACTATTGATATTATAGTACCACTACTAGTAATGTTATACAACTATCAATACAATATAATACAACAATACTTGCACACCAATAAAAGTTTACAAGAGGAGACAAAACAAATACAATTTTGAAATTACGGTAGACAAAAGGCGGTCTTATAGCTAAAAAGCGATCTTCCAGGCGGCACGCACACATCCACCTCAACGTACATACATATACAACAGTAGCAAAGTGGGTGGGATATACACATAAATAAATAGAATATATATACATAACACCGGTGTTTTCTGATATTTTTATAGCAGGTACACTTATCCCGTGTGGCGTGGTTCCGACTGTTCTTATGTAATGAGTAAAATCAATATCACAGCGATATGGTACTGGCTCAAAATCGCATTACCAAAGTTGAATACGAGCCAAGACCAGTGCCTGATTGGTTTAAGTCTAGCTTGCAATTTAACTATTATTTTAGTATGCAATTACAAGCTTCAGTGAATACGGAGGAAATGATTCTTTGCTCAGTTCATAGCTGTTCAGTTACCTATTCGTTGGGTTTTTTGTTTAATTTTTCCTCAAATGGAATGTAGCTTCAATAACACATTTTTTCATAGCCCGCGAGTGTTAGAAATACTAAAATACTTATGAAAAGGGGTTTTCGTGGCACAACCATAATAATATACAGCGTGTATATTTGATATAACCGCATACTGTAGCCAGACGGAAATTTTAGTGCTATAATGTGATATTTATAACAATTATTAATTTAGCGTTAACTGCAATAGCGTAATTAATTTTTGAAAATTTTCTGAGCAGTAGTAATGTATGGCGTAGTTATTACTAGTGACAGTTGTGACATCACGATGTTAAGTGTCAACAAACAATGACAAACAAAATACATTGCGTGCTGAATTGTTTTATATGGAAAAATAAGAAATCGATTTTTTTAATAAACTACGGATAAATATATTAAGTTCCTATACTAAGACCCCGTAAAGTTTGCGGTTATATCAAATATACACACTGTATAGAAGAATAGAAAGATATACATTTATTCGTGCCGTGACCATAATTACAAGAATGTGACAGAAATGATAAAAAAATAGGCAACTATATTGTTATGGCAGTGCCACGAAAAGGTCCCACATCAGCATGATGCTAGCTCACGAGCCAGCGCTGATCTTCCGTTGGGACCATAATATGGTAGTTGACTATTGTTTAATATTTTTTATCATATCATGTAATTATTTTTTATGGTCACGTCACGAATTGTATCTTTCTTTCTTTTACTCACGTCGTTAAAGTCGAATAATGCTCGACATGTTTCGAATCGGTTCGGGTTTCATCTTCATGAGCCCCGATCAGTAGCGACGGTGGTTCATCGCACACTGATTCGAAACATGTCGAGCGTTGTTCGACTTTAACGATGTGTGAGTAAATCTGTTACATAATTATGTATTACAAATAGTACATTCGCACGTACTCACTCATGACTAGAAGATCTGAATTATCTTTTTTGTACTTCAACGAATTTTTTGGTTCTTTTTTACGTATTTCCAGTCCTTCATCAAGTCAAACCAAATTACGGAATTCAATAATTTAACTGAAACGGAACTGCTCACAAAGCTGTCATTTCCTTAAACGAACTGTCAAAACTTAATAGTTGCCGTTTAGTTCGGCTGACATTCGTATATTCGGAAACTTGAACGGTCTTGCTAGTTTAAATTTGTGTATTTGGATGGCTTTTGTGGCTGGTAATTAGTTTTGTGTGTGGCTTGAGTCACAGAAGGTCACTCGAATTCAACTCGAATGGGCAGCGTTGGGGAAGCTGCGGAATATCTTCTCGTCCCATCGCAGTGTCTTAAGAAAGTTTTTAACCGATGTTGCCAGTGATGACATACGGTACGGAAACGTGGTCGCTTACAATGGGCCTCATAAGAAGGCTCAATGTTACTCAAAGGGCAATGGAGCGAGTTTGGAGTTTCCTTGCGGGATCGAATCCGAAATCAGCATCAAGTGATTACTACACATACTTTTTACCTAGCTACAGTAATGTAGCGACATCTATCTATCCATACTTAATATACTTAATATTATAAATGCGAAAGTGTGTCTGACTGTCTGTCTGTCTGTCTGTTACCTCTTCACGCTTAAACTGCTGAATCGATTTTGATGAAATTTGGCATGGAGATAGTTTAAGATCCGAGGAAGGACATAGGATAGTTTTCATCCTGGAAATTATCCCTAAAAAGATTGAAAAGTGAGTAAGTAATTCATGATGACATTGATGACCCTGTCGGAAATGTAATGATTAGACCAAAAGCACAATTGCTCTTACATTTGCTTAGGCGCTTTAAATAATCCCTTTTATTAATTAAGGTGATTAGGTGGATATCTATCGTGTTGTATGAGGTTGCTTCCATCCTTCCAAGTTCCACGCGGACGTAGTCGCGGGCAAAAGCTAGTTGGGAATAAATAGAACATACTACAACCATACTGACGTTGAACAATCGCTTTCCAGCGTGTAGACAGTTTATTACACAGCCTTGCATCTGCATCTGTCAATAAATCGGAAATATGTCTATCGGCGAGCGCCAACCGAATTTAATAGAAAATATTTTCGGATTTCTACCTTTTAGAGCGCAAATCCATTTTGAGTTCGTGGGATTGGGATTTTTTACTGGCGATTTTATTTCTGATATTCTAAAAAGCTGGCTGTAATCAAGTTAAAAGTGTAGTGAAAAGGCTTTTAAAAAAATTACCAGGAATCGCGTTAGGTGAAATTTTATATTTTGGATTTGTATCCTTTTGTACTTATAGTATTTAACTATAAAACACCAGCTGTGATAGATATGTTTTTACAAAATCATAGTAAATTTGATACAGGGTTTTTTTTTCATCGTCATAAAATACTCAGCTATGACTAGAAAATGCATGAAATCATCAATTAGTAATATAGTAAACAATAGAATATTTTATTAGGAATGTTAACCACTATAACCATAAAAGCAGTTTGGAATGAAATAAATGAATGCGTATGAGTTCGAGTACGATTTGTATTCATGTTAATAGCGGCTCCATAGCTCTCTAAAGGCCTACCGTGCTATCAGAAGTCCTACCTATTACTAAATATTCCGCAAATTCTATGTATTTTTTGCATAATAAATCCAAAACCATCCACAGAACGAAGGATGAACAGCATTCTGTTAAACAATGCTCTGAATTTGTTCTCCTTGATAAATCGCTTTATGACGTATGCAACTACGCACATTATTGCCATATGAAAGCTGTTTGTAGCGCCACTATCCCTGCAGCTCTAGCACAACTGTGACATGTGACTCTTTATCATGCGAGAAATATTACCTACCTCTTTCTGCACAGTACTGTGAGAGAGTGACGGGCGATGCTATGTCACGCGACAAGAGTCGCCTAGCCTAGTTGCACTAGGCGGACTGGGCCGGACAGACACTTGCTAGGCTATACAACATATACCTACCCACATGTAGCCGCAAATTATACCTACATACTCGGATAGCCAGCCCCGTGCGTGCATTGTAACCCTAATTCGGGGCACTGCGCTTTTAAACATTTACTGGGTCGTCTCTAATTTTGATATTCCCCGGAACTCGGCAACTATAAACGTTAATGCAAACGAGCGATTGGAGAGCTTTGCGATTGGAGAGTCGCTGCGATTATTAGACGATGACTGCTCTACAGTAGTACAGTGTACAGTGGTATAGCCCTACAAGTTGACTTTCATAGCTCGCGTTTTCGGGTTTTTAGGCGGTAATATCAAATTTATTTTACTGGCAACGAGTAATTGAGTATTCTTTGGTAACTGACGTTGAAAGTCATGTAATATATTTTTTTTAATAACATTAAATGGCGCAGCTGTAGGATTCAAACCTACGCTACCAAAGAGAATACAGATGGCCAAAGTATATGTATTTCTTAAACTACTTATAAATAAGTTTCTGTCAAAAGTCTCATTAGTGACAAGCTTTTATAGCCGACTGTAATTTTCTTTGAACAACCATCAATTGCTCACGGAGACGACTCTTTAAACCCCAAACTCGGTAAGGATTGCTTTATCTATTACAAAGATTCTAGGGCCACCTTCCAGCCCCATGGTACAATATTATTGTATTGTCATCAAAGTTAAGTAGGTATGTAAAATTTCAGCTCAATCGATTGAAGATATCTGCTTCAAATTTGTGTTGCAAGATTCCACTCGAACAAACATAGTCACATACATTGCTACATCGCTTGTAAATCTATACTAGTATAAAATTCTAGATTTATATCGAAAATCAGTTTTCTATAGGGGTCATAATTTTAGGAAAAATCTTAATAGCGTGATGCAGAATCGTGCGGCGTCATGCCAGTCTGGCGCCATTTGTTGGTGATAATTTCCTTTGTCCTCGCATCACGCCGCTCCAGGGATAGCTGGGGGCCTATGATGGTTGCGTTTATCACGTGATAATTATAAGTGACAAAGCATCTGTCACTCACACTCGCAATATGTCAAAACGTGACGGATTCTTTATCACTTATTTATCGCGTGATAAAAGCAACCATCATAGGGCCCCTGAACATCCAAAGATAATTATAGGATACTAGCTGTGCCCCGCGGTGTTACCCGCTCATCCCACGGGAACACTACATTTATTCGGGATGAAAAGTATCCTATGTCCTTTCCTGGGTCTCAAACTATCTCCATACCAAATTTCATCTAAGTCGGTTCAGCGGTTTAAGCGTGAAGAGGTAACAGACAGACAGACAGACAGACACACTTTCGCATTTATAATATTAAGTATGGATTTTTACCCGAATACGCTATAAACAAATTTACGCGTACGAAGTTGCACCTTCTAGTAGGTATAATCGCTAGTCTGCACTGACGCGGGGTAATGCCGCCTGGCCACAAGCTCCGGCATATAATATGTCAGCCCTGGCCGCAACGTTCTCTCCAAATTAGGGGAATTAATGTTATGCTCCTCTTTTACTAGCACTAGGAGAAAATCTAATATACAAGTTGGATTTGACTAATGTTTAACTAAATCTATTAAAAAGCTCGGTGTTTCTTTGCGAGATCAAATCAGAAATGAGGAGATCCGTGAACGAACAAAAGTCGCTGATATAGCCCGACGGATCTGTAAGCTGAAGTGGCAGTGGGCGGGGCACATAGCACGTAGAACTGACGGCCGATGGGGCAGTAAGGTTCTCGAATGGAGGCCACGCACCGGCAAGCGCAGCGTGGGACGTCCACCCACAAGGTGGACAGACGACCTGGTAAAGGTTGCAGGAAGCCGCTGGATGCAGGTCGCTTCCAACCGGCCGATCTGGAAGTCACTGGGAGAGGCCTATGTTCAGCAGTGGACGTCCTGTGGCTGAAATGATGATGATGATGATGATTAAAAAGCGCCATAGTCAGCTGCAAAATGATATTCACGATTATCCGTTTCAAAGTATCTTCGTGAGACTTTGTTACTCGTCAATAGAGTGGAGAGACTACGGACTATTAGTGACTTTTTTATACAAGACTAGCGACCCGCCCCGGCTTCGCACGGGTACAATGCTGATACTAAATGAAAAGCGTTTCTCTACTATATTATGCATGTATTATACATAAAAACCTTCCTCTTGAATCACTCTATTAAAAAAACATCAAAATCCGTTACTTAGTTTTATTGATCTATGCATACATAGGGACAGACAGACTGTCTGTATAAAACTAAGTAACGGATTTTGATGGACAGAAGGAAGCGACTTTGTTTTATACGATGTAGTGATGTTGCCCGCAACTTTGTATGCGTATTTTTACCGCAGACACAGATAAAAAGTATCCTATAACCATCTTTGGATGTCCAGCTATCCCTGTACCAAAATTGGTTAAAATTTGTCCAGTCGTTTCGGCGTGATGAGGATCAAGGAAATTATGGCCAACAGATGGCGCCAGACTGGCATCGCGCAGCGCGCCCATACAAAACAAAAGACGATCCTGCATCACGCTATGAACAAACAGATTTTCAATACAAATCTAGAATTTCATAATAGTATACGCTCTTGTCTCATCATCCTCCTAGCCTTTGTACCATTTTTTGAGAATGAATTCTCAATCGGGGTCGGCTACCTAAATCCCAAGATGTGGCGTAGGCACTAGTTTTTTGAAAGCGACTGCCATCTGACCTTCCAACCCAGAGGGGAAACTAGGCCTTATTGGGCTTAGGTGGTTTCCTCACGATGTTTTCCTTCACCGAAAAGAGAGTGGTAAATATCAAATGACATTCCGTACATAAGTTCCGAAAAACTCATTGGTACGGGCCGGGTTCGAACCCGCGACCTCCTGATTGAAAGTCGCATGCCCTAACCACTAGGCTACCACAGAAAATTTTAGCAATTGACAGACTGTTGGCGCCTTCCGTCCATTTCCTATAAATTCCCATAAATTCTGCATTGCGCTTTTACTTTTCCTGAATTTTCATTTTATAGAATTTTCATTTTATAATGGTACAGATGATATTATTATATTTGATAGGAATTCTCAAGCAAACACACAACGTACTACGTCAGATGCCAATACCAAATCAAAAAGTCTCTCACATTTATTTAAAACCGTATTTCGGTTCGTTTTAATCAAGCATGAAGCAAAGGCAAAAGCAGATATTTCGTAGAGTGAAATGCAAAACATGAATTCTTGAATTTCAAATTATGAGATGCATCCCGTCCACAATTAAGTTGAAACTATGTATTCGTTTTTACTCGGTATGATGGCCATTTGTATCGAGCGTTTTTAGCGCTCAGTAGGAATGTCGAACTTTATCGATCATTTATGAGTTTTAGAGCAGTCTAAGTGTTGTTAGTCCCCAATAGATATTTAATCCCACTAAAAAACGATCGATAGACATCCTCAAAAAATAAATTTACATCATGCCTATCACGCATTAGACGTTAGAATCTTAAGAAGATCCAGGTTTGTGTTCTAATTATTATTTGGCCATGGTTACCTATCTGCAACTACATATAAATTTTGTTGAACTTCTGTAACGTTTCGTCAAATTTTCGTTTGTCCGAAAAGCTGTTCATTTCTCAGAATCATTATAAAACAAATCTAACCTAACCTAATGGGTTCTTTAAAACTATGTCTATAAAAATAATAATAATACTTTGAAAATGTTCACGAAATTGAACTAATTTACCTCACTGAATAAAAAAACTTGTTGTGATTTTTACCTTTTCGGCCATACACCCATATTTTTATATAGAACTATACAAAAATAACATAAAAAAATAATTTCTGATATTTGTTTTACACGGAAACAATACTACTACTATTATCAGTTAGACGTCGTATGTAGGTTAACTAACCTACATATATAACTTCTAATAAAAAACTATTTATAAAATATCGGGCAGATTTTTCGTCAAAATAAATACGTTTCTAGCATTCTTGCTTCCATGTCTAAACTTTTAACGAGCTCGCACCGAGGCTCAACTGTTTCCTCACTCGCATTTTCCCATCTCAACGTCTTTTGGAATATGAATTTTATGTAGCTGTTACAAGCTCTCGCTTACATAAACCGATGGTAGTAAGATACGAGTTTGTGAAAAGAAGCGGTGCAAATTCGGACCGTACATGTGAAACTAATTTCAAGTTCCGCGACTCAATTTTCATGTCATATACGACCAAATTAAACGTGCTATATGACTTCTGCGCTCCGTGATGTTGGGTGACATTTCATTTCGGCGGGTGATTGCAAACTTTTTGTATTATAGGAGAGTTAGTGCGGTGGCGTGCGGGGAAGTTTCTTTTAATTGTAATAATGTTGCGTTCTGTTTTGTACTATAAATAATAAATAGGTTGATATGAGTTCGTACATACTTCGGTACAGTCAAGTTCACAAAATGTGGTCATACATATCTGAACATGCCTTGAGTTGCGCTCTTGTTGGTGTATCAAACGCCCGCTGTCTCTTTCTTGGGCTTTCTCTTTCACTTCTTGGTAAGACATGACTTTAACCTTTTCTTTTATTTGCTCAACGTAATTTCATCTTGGCCTTCCACTGCCTCGCTTTCCCTCCACTTTTCCTTCTATGATATTTTTGAGATAAAAGTCATGTCTTAGCAGAGATGTCCTAGCATATTTCCTCTTCTATTTTCTTTTAGTTATATTGTTGAGATTTTTTTTCTCATAAATGTAAAGTAAAATGTAATTTTTTTTTCATTATTTTCCTTTGTGTCAATATTTAGAATTTATTTCAATTTTCTTTTCAAAAAAGCCAATCCGAAATATCAAAATTTACTTAAACACCTACATTAAATATTCAGAAATCAATCATTAAAAACGAACTAGTCTCGTACTTTCGATGTCCTTCCCACAACGGCATTATATTAAATGCCACAAATTCTGTCAAGAAATCTCAATTTTATATTAAAATCGAGCAACGACTGTAAAAGGTCCCTCTCGATTCCATATTAATATCCAAATAATTGCTTCCACCTTCATACATTCTTACAAAAAGCAATTTAATTTTTTACAACAAGAAAGGTGCTCGTAGACATAATTCGGGAGGAAGGTTGGGATTCCGTATTTCATTTTACGGGGCCCATTGTAGGGCGATGATAAAGAGGTGCCCTTAAGGCGCGCCCTATAATACGATGTCTGCTTACCTGCGGGCAAAGAGTGGGCAGGCAGACGCGGCAGGCTAATTTCAAGTGCAACGCACCAGGATAGATGGATCTATTCATCAGCAGTTTGGGGCCCATTGTAGGGCAGTGGGGGGAAGGGGTGGTAGACGCGAAAAAAACGATGAAGAAGATTATAGAATCATAGTAGGCATTAGGTCCATTTTAGGGCAATGATGCAGAGGGTCCCAGGCGCGCCCTATAATGCGATGTCTGCTTACTTGCGGGCAAAGAGTGGGCAGGCAGACGCGGCAGGGTAATTTCAAGTGCGACGCACCAGGATAGATGGATCTATTCATCAGCAGTTTGGGGCCCATTGTAGGGCAGTGGGGGGCGGGGGTAGTAGACGCGGAAAAAACGATGAAGAAGATCATAGAAGATACATCACTAGTAGGCATTAGCTCCATTTTAGGGCGATGATGTAGAGGGGCCCAAGCGCGCCCTACAATCGATGTCTGCTTACATGCGGGCAGAGTAAGAGGTGGCAATAACGATGTAGACGATTATAGAAGATTTGATTATATAGAATATAATCAATTTGAATCGCTGTCGTCAATACATCATTAGTAGATATTAGGTCCATTTTAGGGCAATGATGCAGAGGGTCCCAGGCGCGCCCTATAATACGTTGTCTGCTTACCTGCGGGCATAGAGTGGGGAGGCAGACGCGGCGGAGTTGGCTAACTTTGGTAGGCAACCTCACCCGCGTGAAGCGTTTTTATTTACTGTTGTTGTTGTTGTCCTAAAGCACCCCGAAGGTGCAAAGGGCTTTCATCAGCTCGCGCCACGCCTTTCTATCCACAGAAACTTTTCTGGCCTCGCTCCAGCTCAGTCCGACAGCTCGCAGCTCGCTCTCAAAGGTGCGCCGCCATGAATGTAGGCACAGGATGTCCGCGGCTGCGCCTTCCGTCCAGCGGCTTCCACTCGAAAGCGATGCTTGCATTATTCGCTCCTCCTCGTCGAAAGGTGTGGCCTATCCATGTCGATTTTCGTGTCGCAATGTCCACATTTATGTGTCATTGGTGGCATATCCTCCACAGGTCATCGTTACGTATCGTCTTTGGCCAGAATACGCGGAGAATAGACCTTAAGGACTTGTTTACTAAGACTTGCAACATGTTCGTCAGGCCTTTAGTCACCCTCTCTTCTCTTAACTGTATTCGGGTAAAAAGTATCCATAACCATCGTTTTCGATGTCCAGCTATCCCTGTACAATAATTCGTTACAGTGTGATGAGCGGACTAAAAAATGATTACCGATGGCGCTGTATGGCTCTTGCCATGAGCACATACAATACCTGCATCGCACTGTTAAGTTCCTGAAATGATTACGCCTCTTCATAGAAACTAATGTCTCCATAATAGCCCAATTCAAACTGAGAAGCCAGCCAAGGCTATCTACCATCTGCTTCCAATGTTTGGTACAATACTTTGATCTCATAGCTCGCAAAGACCTTGGCAATTTGGAGAGACTGATGATGATGGGAAAGATGGACGGCACCAGCCCAATACGATGGTGTGATCAGATATCCAACCAACTGGATATGACGTTAAACAACTCGCTCCAGAAAGCAACTGACACTGAGAAGAGAGCTGCTATCAAAAATATTAATCGGCGGAGTCACGATCCTCAGCAGTGAGGGACTGACTTAGAAAAATAAGAATTGTAATAGACTGAATTGTAAAAATTAAGAATTGTAGTAAAAACCATCGCTCTATTAAGCTAAATACTCTCGCAAATTATCTTAATCCTAAAATTTTTCCTCTCAGTCCCACCCATTTTCCGCATAATGGGCCTCCTTCACCTTTGGATCTAATCTTCACTTCTTCTCCTGATCTTGTTTCTTGTCACGGACAATTCAATGCGAGTGTTTTCGCAAATCATGATTTAATGCATGATTCAATAATAGACGAGTATAGACATTAATGAAGGATTCAGAATAATACCAAGTCGTTCCAAATGATATGCAACATCAGTTAAATCTTAGTTCGGAGTATCTATTGTTATTGGTGTCATTACCAGCGTCCGTGTCAATGGCAGTCAGTTAGTGATCGTTTTGAGTCCATGTTTGGCATCGCTTCAAGATCGACAGCTGGTTTGTTCCACTATGTACCAATGCTTTCCAGTCCTACAATACAGTCCTTTCCAGTCTTCATTTAATAGAGCTGTGAATGCTTTTATAGAATGCTTTTATCGATTCTATTTTTGTGTTTATATGTGGAAATACAACATGTTTATAATATTAGTGCTCAGTTGGGAGAGCACTACGCCAGAAACGCAGGGTCACGGTTTGAGTCCTGCTTACATTGTAGTAGATCACATTTGATTGTTATTTCATTATTAACCTTTGTGTCAATATTTATAGTTGTGAATGTTTGAATAATTATTTGTTAAAAAAAAAATAGGAAGCTTAAAAGTGTCCACAACTTCATTTGCGAGGGTGAAAGGTCATAACCCTCTGCTTAACCGTAGTATGATAAAAAACGTCCAAGTTTGATTTTCATTGTAGTCTTCAAATTTCATTCATCATTAAAATTCTTCACTGAGCGGTCGTATCGTCATCGTTATGGTTTTTTTAGATAAACTATTGTCAATAATAAACATCGACTTTTCAGTTTTAGTTATGACCCTGATTTATCGGGACAGCCCTACGGCTTGCCTTCTGCTATCTGGAGTGCGGAATATGCTCCTCTTCTTCATATTCGTTTACATCTTAAAACTAAAATGATGAACTCGATTCTTACTGTATCGAAAACATTGTCCAGTTTTAATGGATAAATCCGGATCAATCCGGTTATCCATTATCCGGTCGCAAGTGGAGCGCTCACAGATGGCGTCAAACGATACGACTGATTTATCGGAACAGCCCTGGGCATGCCTTCTGCTAACCCGTTTATTTGAAGTACGGGACATTCTTCATACAGTTGGACGGACGGTTTTAATATTCAGAGGAATATGGCCCCAAATGAAAAAATTGAATTAAAAAAAATGTTTTAGATACCTGCATTTAGGAGCAAAATTTCATAACAACGTCTACAGTTAGAATGCAGCGGTAGTTTTGAAATGTTCAATACAAGTATGCACATTTTTCCCATGCTAGTATAGTTAGTAGTTTTTGTAAATAACCATGCGGTCATAGCAACAACGTGCAATATTCGACGTCTCAAAATTCTACGCCGACTACCTATTGTAGTTTTATGTTTTTAGGGTTCCAAAACTTTAATTAAACTTTATTGTTTATCTGTCTGTCCGTTGGTCAAGACCTTTTTCTTAGGAACGCGTGGGTATCAATCTGATATTAATATCAAATACTCAGGTTTAGTGCAGCTGTGAAAAAATCGAACTTCTAAGTGAACGTCTGGTGTACAGACGATGTATGAGGACAACAGTTTTCCAACGGCAAAATTAAGTTTGTCCTTAAATCCAGTTTATATTTTCGTTACAGCAATATTCATCGCTTTCATGGTTTATACGGAACCCTCGGTGCGCGAGACCAAATCCCATTTGACCTGCATTTTTTCTTAAGTCCCGTTTAGTTGTATAATACTTCACTCCGATATTAAAATAATTATAATATTTAGACACTTCTGTATTACTCTTTGGCCGTTCTTTGAAAATAATGTACGTTCCGAAAGATAATACTTCTCGGATGAAACAAAATTAAAATTCATAAATCCGCTACAATACAGCCTCATTCGATTGCCTTATCCGACTGCACGTGGCTGAGTAAAACCAATTTTAATATCGAAGCGAAAAAAAACCTTCGAGAGCGATCTGTACCCACGTTTCTGTTTTTGGACGGGTGAACTTCCAATAGGCGTGCGGGCAATTTTTTTTTGAGGATATCAATCGATTCTATTTTTTTATTGGAATCAAATGTCTATATGAGACTACCTACACTTAGACTGCTCCAAAAGTCAAAAATGACCGTCAAAGTTCAACATTCCTACAGAGGACTAAAACGCTCCATATATTTGGCCTACCTACATATGACTTCATCTGTGGATTGGGCACTATTTGTATGGAGAAAATAAGTAATTTGCCATTTTCACCGTGAAAAAGTGCGTTTAAGTTCATGGTTGTCATACTGTTATTGTTCTGTTAAATTATGAGGATTCTAAGAACAATTTCAAAATTTATTTTGGGTAAAAAAGAAATCATAAAATTTTCGTAACTTTGTAGTCACATTTTGAAAAGATATTTTTACGGTTTTTTTTTTTGATTGATTGAGCTAATTTTATTAGTATTTATAACTACTCTATGAGTATCCATACTAATATATACTAATATATACTAATATATATTAATATTATAAATGCGAAAGTGTGTCTGTCTGTCTGTCTGTCTGTCTGTTACTTCTTCACGCTTAAACCGCTGAACCGACTTAGATGAAATTTGGTATGGAGATAGTTTGAGACCCGGAAAAGGACATAGGATACTTTTTATCCCGAATAAATTTAGTGTTCCCGTGGGATGAGCGGGTAACACCGCGGGTCACAGCTAGTGTTGTATAATTCAACATCAGTCACATCCCCTATTGTTCTATAAAAGCCATGTTACTTCGTTTATGTGGAGATGTGGGTGTGAATCCTGCTCCAAGCATACAATTTTTTTCGCTTAAATACGAACCCATGGCAATTTGTCCGCCATTTTGCCTCGGGAGGAGTCCAGCTTGTTTGATATCGAAAGGTCCCTTGTTTCTTTAATTGGATTTAAAAATACCGAATAGCCCTGCTGGCGTCTGTGTAAGAAATGTTGTCGTCTTTGTTGAGAAATTATATTATTATCAATCTGTTTTAAATTAAATTGTTTGCATATTTTTGTGCACTGGCTGCTCGGTGGGTGTTACCATGGTAGCTGCCTGTTTAACACAACTATGCTTTGCGACTCTTATCGCACGACGTAAAGCTACCCGTCACTCTCTAACATTAATGTACAGAAAGAGACGGATGATTATCTCGCGCGAGAAATAGCAGGCGGGGCGCACTCCGCGATAAACTTTTCCCGCTACAAGTACATGCCGGTGGCCTCATGCATGGGGACTATTCAGTGGCTGCCACGCTGTGTCTCGGAACGTACGTACACGAAATTCGCGCGCACGCTCTTCCGATTTATGTACGTCGCAAGTGAACGTTCCTCATTCATCTGTTGATACCAGTGTTGTATTATAATATAAAGTGTTTGAATGAGTAAAAAGACAGCGAAAAGATATTGTATCGCAGCGGGTTGTAGGAACAATGATCCCGCTTCGATTGTAGTAGATCGCATTCAATTTTTCTTTCTTAATTTACCTTTGTGTCATTATTTATAAAAATAAAAAATGTGGTATTACCACATAAAAAAATATGAATCGATAAAAAGATTCTATAAAAATATATAATAAGTAGTTACTGAATAATAATAAAAAAACATATTGCAGGTGTATCTACTTCCATATTTAACACTGGTTACTCAGATCAATTTTAATTGTTAAGTACTTATGTAATTTTGAATTGATTATTTGCTGATATTTGTCAATCTAAATTCTAGTAAAATAAGTATGTCTACTACTAAATCAACAATCATAGAGGTTTTTATAATAATATTTGATATGAAGTTTGTAAAATTACTAGTAATGAATAAACGATTGAGTGATAGTTTGATAAGTAAGTATATAAAATATATAAATAATGAGTTAAAAGAAATGTATTGGAAGTGATCCCTAATAGGGATAAGTTCGCCTTTGTACATGTTTTATTTGTTACTAGCGACCCGCCCGGCTTCGTACGGCACGGCACGGTGCGTCCGTGCGTATTTTTAAAGATCGAAGCATACATAGGGGCAGACAGACAGACGAGGAAATGACTTTGTTTTATACTAGGTGTGTAGTGATGAATATATATGAATAAATAAATAAATATCGGACAACTAAGCAAAAACAAAATGAAGCTCAAGAATTTAATTGCATGTTAAGGTAACGCATTCGTTGCATTATTTTATTATATTATACGTATTAAAATGTTTAAAAATAAAGCTAAAATGTTTTGCGGCCTGGTGGTGGATTCAATTCGTCCAAATTCTGAGATTGATTACTTTATAGTTGAATAATGAAATAATAAATATAATGTATGAAGAATATAAATATATTGCTCTCTATATTGAATGCAAGAAATAAATAGGAAATACATTTTTATTTTTAGTCGTTGACAGCCCTCGCTCTCGGCGACGCGGCAAGCGAGCCAATTCATTTTCACCGTTGGCACGCAGCTTTAACGTTCCGTTTGGCTTGCGCTGGGGACGACGACTTTAGAAGGGCCATAAATCATATTTTTTTGGCTAAAAAAAGCGGCTTTTGTAAAGATCAAAGTAGTGTGCCTTCTGTACTTGTACTATTATCTATTCTGTGGAAATAGTCGAAATCGGACAGTCGAAAATAAGTTGAAAAAACTTTCTGCTTGAATTTTGTCAATTTTGAGTAATTTTTGAAACAAAAATTATCAATGAAAAATTCAAACTGTGGGTTTCAAATATATACTAATAAATCCCAATAGCAATAATATGTTAAGAAGCATGTTTAATCGTAGGGAAAAATGTCTAAAACAATCAGCATTTTAAAAGGAACAAGGCCTCTTAACCCTTTGTATGATATGTCAAAAATTTGGCATTTAAATTCTCAGCTATAATTATGTTTACATAGGCTTTTAATGCTTTGCACCTGATCAGTGCTTCGATATACTAAGGGTTTAGTGTTAATTCTGGCCTATACCAAGTTTAATAATAGCACTGAAGTCCCAGTATCGCACCCGTTAACCCTTTCACGGCGGCCGCACTCGAGGCGTCACTATATAATTAATCATCTTTATTGACAGAGGATCATAGGAGCGGGGTAATCCCGATTATGTACTGTTGGTTATGTAGGGATGTAGGTTTTAGTATATTACATGCCTACATAGGGCGGTGTAGTCGTGAATGTTACAGATCGCTCGTGTGGCCCGAATCGAAGGCGAGGGCCATAAATATGCGATCTGGGGCTTTACGAATTACTGCCCGTGGTTTGTCTAAAGTTTTATGTCTTTCCTTAGCCCGGAAGTGAGATTTTCGCCCCGCGGGCAGAAAATCACATTTGATATCTACGTCGCACAAATGCAGTAGAACTAATGCACTGTTCCACGTTTGGCCGTAGAGGTGTGAACCAATTGTGGTAGCGTAACGTGAAAATTCACGTTAGTTACGGTGTCAAAACGTGAAACTAACTTCTATATGTACTATAAAATACTTGTTGCTATATAGATACAATGATCAACACGCAAAGAAAAATTTTATCTCGCTCCTACGTGGTTCACACCGGGACTCGAACCCGGTATCTTTGGATTACCGGTCCAACGTCTTAGCCTTTCGACCAGAGACGCAACGTACGTTCGCATTCAATTTCCCCATCCGTCTTGATCTCTGTACCTATTTTATTTTTGAAAGGTATTTAATCAAAGTTACTCAAAGGGCAATGGAGCGAGCTATGCTCGGACTTTCCTTGCGGGATCGAATCCGAAATGATAAGATACGCAAGAGAACCAAGGTTGTAGATATAGCTCAGACAGTCACCAAACTTAAGTGGCAGTGGGCGGGGCACATTGCTCGTAGAATCGATGGCCGTTGGGGCAGAAAGGTTCTTGAGTGGCGACCGCGGACCGGATGACGCATTGGAAGGCCTCCAACAAGGTGGACCGACGACCTGGTTAAGATCGCGGGTAGAAATTGGATGAGGGCGGCGCAAGATCGATCGTTGTGGAGAACTTTGGGGGAGGCCTTTGTCCAGCAGTGGTCGTCTATCGGCTGATATGATGATTTAATCTTAGCTGGTGTGGACCACGTATGAGCGCAATTTAATTTTTCTTTGCGTGCTGATCTTTGTATCTATATAACAATAAAAAAATGTGGTGTTAAACTACCCACATTAAAAAATAATTTAGAAAAACATAATCGGGTTTCGAAATAAAATATTTTTATGTGTTTTTTTTTTTTATGTGATAACGTTTTATAAATCGATGAACGCCGGCTGCACGCCCGAAAAAGCATGACTCATTGTCACGTCCCGCCTGAGCCGAGCGTGCAAACGAGAGCGCGGAACAAGCGACAGAGAGGCACGATTGGCCTTAGCGTTCGGCTTGTGACGCATCTATCTCTCTTCCACTCTATCGGCCGGCATTCAATTCACAAATGTATGCAATTTTTCATTAATGTTTTCTTATGATGTTGTCACGTAAAATTATCGTCCGTAAACCGACTTTCAAACAACCATTTTTATTTTTATTTAAAATCAGTTTTCCATGGAAAGGTTTTTTTTTAAGTCGTAATAGTGTGATACAGTAGCGTGGCGTGAATATATTTATCCTTTCATCACTCTGAAACAGGTTGGAAGAAAATAGCTGGACATCACTTTTGATCCGACTATTGGCAAAGAAAAAAAATACACAGACGAGGTTGCGACTATTTCAAATCAAAATGATCGAAGTGCTGATTTGGGCATATTTTAAAACTAGCATCACTCAAATTAAGGTACTCGGCCCTTGTTGGGAAAACTTCAGTCAAAATCAACACGTTGGGAGGACACAGTAGAAAAGATACAGTATGATAAGTATCTGCGGGGTGATAATAACTACCTTGATTGTATCTGGTGATTGCCAATGATAAACACACACATGCCACACGCACGCACGAACGCACTCATATTGCATACATATAGTTGCACAAAACCACGATACGGCCGATCCCGCGCTGCTTGCATTCCTTCTCATCTATTTATCGCGCGATAAACGCCCGTACTGTTCTTCTATGGACTGACTGACTGACTTCTATGGCGTGAACGGGTCTGGGGCTGGAACCGGCTTCGTTAATGTTTCATTAATGCAATTAATATACATCTCGTAATAGCCGACTGTTAAACAAAGCAGTACAACACCACCATACGGACGACCCTGCGCCGCCCGCATTCTTATCATCTATTTATCGCGCGATAAACGCCCGTACTGTTCTTCTACGGACTGCGTGGTCCGGCCCGCTACAGCGTGAACGGGTCTGCGGTTGTAACCGGCTTCATTAATGTTTTATGCAATTAATATACCGCTCGTATAATAGACCTGCGCTTCTTGCATCCTTTATTATCTATTTATCGCGCGATAAACGCCCGTACTGTTCTTCTACGGACTGCGTGGTCCGGCCCGCTAGAGCGTGAACGGGTCGGCGGCCGGAACCGGCTTCATTAATGATTTATACAATTAAGCCGAAGGGCCGTTTGCTTAGACTCTGTATATTTCGGCTTAATGTTGTTTATTAGTTTAGTACCTAGTGTCTGATTTCAAAGTCTTACTCGTAGATGTATTTCACTTTTATAGTAAACAAAATAGTACCCGCAATTTCCTTCATGCGTGAAAGACATCATAACACTCTTTTTTGTTTTTTCGTAGGCGGGTTAAAAGTTTCCTATAACCGTCTGTGGATATGCACCACGCCCGAGCGACCACGACCGGATGACCAGAGATATTGATAAATTGGAGATAAAGCCTCGTCGAATTAGGACTGGTGCAGTGTTGCAGCAAAAACCTGGACTACAATCGTGGACCTGCTTGCAGGAGGTGTGCAGTTAGTCGGTTGAATTGCACGTCGACTGCAAGTGGACCTGACCGTTGGTTTCGATGCAGTTATGTCAACTGCACTGTAACTGCATCCAAACTGCACGTGCCTAGCTCGACCGCACCTAAAAGGCAGTCCACATGTTAAGCCTTTCGTCGGAGGGTAAAAATCGCCTTTTTCCGGCTTTTTCTAAATATTTTGAGAGCTGCGAAGTTAAAACGAATAACGAGTTGTGATTGGCCAGTCCTTTTAGCGCAAATTGCCTCACCTTGTGAGTTTTCGCAAAAAACCTTCTGCCAGGTCAAGGCCGCTTTGTAAATACTACAGTTTTCAGAAGCATAATCTAGGTTTTCGCTCCCTAGGGCGCCATTTTTATGAATGTTACTTATCTTTTAGGAAGAAATTCGTTCTTTTGTGGTCTGTTTTGGTTGATTATTCAAAGAATTGTTTTTAGTATTCTGAAAGTGGAATTATTACAAATACAGATCTTTGATCATTGTGAAGTAAGTAATAAAGGGGGAAAAGTTATAAGTAAGTATAACTTTGTTGCTTCATTACTCATTAGTAATATTTTAGGATTCCGCATCCAGGGTACAAATTATATAAAACCCTATATTACTAGACCTCGGTTGTCTTTATGTTTCATCTATTTTTATCAAATAACGTTCTAAATTTGTACAGAAAATATTTTTTTATGGAAAAGAGTAATTAATTCATTATTTCAGGCAAAATCTTAACAAAGCGATGAAAGGTTTATTTGGGCGCATAAAATAACAAAACACCTAAATTTTGAAATTCAATTCAATGTTTTTACTCTTTTTTAACACTACGAAATAGAAGCCGCCATGTCACTACGTCTTAAAAATCAGCGCAATTGTTTACACAGCCAACTGACGTCATGACCACAGAGTACCTACTCATGAATGCATCTCATCAGTTGAATAAAAGTTGTGTTTTTTGTGGTTAATTAGCGCCATAATATAATACAACTCTTTTCGAAAATAAGTGTTTAATAAGGTTTTAGGCGTCAATCCCAATATTTATTTATTTATTTATTCAAATTAGTTGCACAGCATTACAGTAATTAAACTAAGGCACTGTGAACTACAAAATCATACATATTAAAATAAACTTAAATCTAGTTAGAAACCACCACATCCACATCCACATCCAATATATCATCATCATCATCATATCAGCCGATAGACTTCTACTGTTGATCAAAGGCCTCCCCCAAAGTTCTCCGCAACAATCGATCTTGCGCCGCCCTCATCCAATTTCTGCCCGCGATCCTAACCAGGTCGTCGGTCCACCTTGTTGAGGGGCCTTCCCAATACTCATACTCATACTCATACTCATACTCATTTATTTATAAAATGTTTTTCAATTTTAAAAGAATTATTAAATTATATTAGGTTTCATTATTCCATTCAATTACACATTTCAAATAATCAATTATTAAAAAAAAATACAAAATTACACAGTTAATATATATACAGTTTTAATCGTTATCTAAACCTTGTATCTGGTCACCAATTACGAAGCACTCCCTAACTCCGCGAAACTTAAAGACAACTTTGGACCAAATAAAATCCAGTACAAACAGAATATTTTACTGAAACACTCGCAGCTATAGACACTGGAAGTGATGTGATGTTTCTAAAGGTGCGACCACACCGTAGCTCCAAACACGGTGACGGTGCGTTTACGGTACGATGTGTCGTATCTGTACCGTTTTTACGCAAGATCTCCACACAGCGAAGTTCACGCGTCTATTATTTTTCTTACAACCCGGTTACAATATCTGTGGACCTGGCGTCGATGGCTTTGCATTGCAGCGAGGTCCACAGATATTGTAACCGGGTTGTACACTTGATTGCGATTGCGGCGCGACGCCGTTTTTTGAGCAGCGGAGAGCTTGCGGTAAGAACCTGATACGACTCGTCATCGTCACTGCGTAAACGCCCCGTGACCGTTTTTTAGGGACATGTGGTCGGACCTTAAATTGGGATATACTATAAGGACTTTCTTGGTCGTTGACAGCGGAGCTGGCATAAATATAAGGATTTGTATAAACATTATATTTAAATTCTAAAAGGTGCCCGCAATTTCGTACACGCATTTTTTTAAAGAAGGAAATAATATTAACCCGTGGTGACTGGAAAGGTCGATGGGAAGCGTCCAAGGGGCCGGTCACCGATGAGGTGGTCTGACCAAATCCGCTCATCATTGGACACCAAGCTACACAACACACTCCATGAAGCCAAGGACAGATCTAGGTGGCGAAACACGGTCCGGAGCATAATGACCCAGCTACGGGGGATCACGACCTTCAGTAAAGAGGCGATTACCTCATTACTGAGGGTCGTGATACCCGCGAGGAGGAGGATTGTTTTTAAACCGTAGTCAGGTAAAAAGTATCCAATAACCATATTTGGATGTCCAGCTTTCCCTGTACCGAAAGTGGTTAAAAAAAATCTAGCCGTTTCGGCGTGATGAGAGGAGAAAGGAAATTTTGAAAACAAATGGCGCCAGGCTGGCAAGCGCCGCGCGTCCATACATAACAAATGACGATCCTGCATCACGCTATTACAATTTTTCCTTAAATCATGACCTCTCTCCAAAGAAAACTGATTTTCAATACAAATAGTATAGAGTTGAATTATGGCCGTCTCTGTGGCTGGCTATAAAGCCAGCCATTCGGGGCAAGGGTTATTCATCGGATGTATATAAACCCCAAATACAGTATGTATATAAAAATATATCCATGTGTTATTATCAAACCCCTCTGAGTCAGTCGTTACACTTGGTGGAGGTAATATTGTTTTCTCAAACATGCAATGAAATTTCGTCATAACGTGCGTTAACACTTAGGCTTCGAAGTATCACATTTCAGGCAGAACAACTCGAGAGAACTGTAAAGGAATTTCATACAAAATAGAAGGCCTAGGCCGGGAAGTAATTTTATTTTAAACATGGCGTCTTTGTTTATGAGCAGGATATACAGCTGAATTATACTTTTTTGAGTGGTGTATGTTTGAGAAAAGCATTATACATGAAAACCCGTGAAAAGGGCTTGCCGGCTTCGTAGTAATGTACTATTTATTTACGACCTTCGTCAGAAACAATTATTAGGTATATGTTTATTGCGGTACAAATACCGCAAATAATTTAACTTCAGAATCGCTGGTCGTAAAACAAGTTCACTAAGTTCAACTTGAAAGCGAGCCCAGTATATTCTGCAGTGTAGTCTCTTGATACTTGGATAATTGAGATACTGCGAGTGTTGTTAGTGTGATATCGTGATATTACTCATAAGACTGCTGTTGCAGCTCGCAAGAAACATTAGGGCGAATAACTTTTGAAGTATGTAGACAATTACGGGTCATTGTAACTTCGATCCCTGGCTCAGAACTGCGTTGTATCGTATACATGCGTTTCTTCACTAACCCTTAATTTAGCATTGTGCAACATACAGGGCAAAACCATATCTAAGGTTTTTTTTTTATATTTTGGTAAAAAAAATATTATGGCGCGCACCTCCACCAAGTGTAACGGCTGACTCAGAGGAGTTTTTTCTGAACCGCAATCGTTCGAATTGTCGAAAGGGTCCTAACTTACGTCACTCGATGTACAGTCCATGTCCGTGAAAGTTAACCCTTAATTTGACAAAGAACACTAAAGTTCCATAATACAAGCCTCATCAGGGGATACCTATATATCTGAATAGGGATTCACCGTTTTTAGGGTTCCGTACCTCAAAAGGAAAAAACGGAACCCTTATAGGATCACTTTGTTGTCCGTCTGTCCGTCCGTCTGTCAAGACCCTTTTTCTCAGGAACGCGTGGAGGTATGAAGCTGAAATTTATATCAATTACTCAGGTCTACTGTCCCTTGAAGCTGTGAAAAAATCAAACTTCTAAGCCAACGCAATCAAAAGATACAGCCGTTTATGCCGCAAATTTTCGACACTTGCAAGGGAATCAAAACCTACAGGGTGCTTCCCGTGAACTCAGAATCTTGAAATTTGGTACGAAGCAACGTCTTATAGCATAGATAAAGGAATAATTACGAAAACCATAAATTTTTTTTTAATACCTATACAGCCGTTTATGCCGCAAATTTTGTACACTTGCAAGGGAATCAAAACCTACAGGGTGCTTCCCGTGAACTCAGAATCTTGAAATTTGGTACGAAGCAACGTCTTATAGCATAGATAAAGGAATAATTACGAAAACCATAAATTTTTTTTTAATACCTAACTTTGCACCTAATTTATATGGGGCGCTATACATACCAGGTGCAAACTTAACTTAACCACTTAGGGATGGAAAGTGTTTGTACGGAACCCTCGGTGCGCGAGTCCGACTCGCACTTGGCCGGTTTTTTAACTTATTTTTGCATTCCCTAACGTTTTATGTCATAATGATCACTTGTCCTAACACTCATATGCCCTAATTTTGGTTTCCCTAATATCTTATTTCCTAATGTGTATATTTATTTGCATTTAAGTCACCATTTACAGGTATGAGTGCAATTTAATTTTTGTTTGCGTGGTGTTCTTTGGATCTATATAGCAACGTACCTAATTGTGATTAGACTAAAACTAACAAGGAAGACCCTTGTTCCGTGCCACCCTGTGTATGTGCAGCCACTTCCAGCCCTCATACCCCCCACGAAATCTAATCTCCAGTTGTCTCCAAACTTTACCTTTGATCTCCCTGTATCTAATGATGGTTCTCAAAGTTTTAAGTAGAAAAGGCTCTTTGTTTCACCAGGCCCTTAAAAGTTTGTTATTCTATTAGTTATTAATACTAGTTTTTTGTTTAGAAAATAAAGGTTGTAAAAGTGTCCTCTAGTATTTTTCGAGAAGTTTTGTCGTTTAACGTCTGCTTGGGGTGTAAGGTAAGCGCTATTCGGGACAAGCATATTTACCATAAAAATATGGAAGAGTACACAATTAGGTGTGTAATGACGGATATAACAACGTTTCATGTAATTCCACTAGATAAAATAACATTTGTAATAATTTTACTTTTAATTAATTTATTTGTTAATATGTTATCTAAATTTAAAATTATATGAAAAACAACAATCAGTTTTCTAGGCAATGGGATCATTATTTTAGGAAAAATCTTAACAGTGCGATGCAATATTTTGGGCTTTTTTATTTTTTGTCGTACGCTACTTTTTTAAATTTTGTATATTTTAGGTATTTTCTACTCAAAATCACAATCTTTTTCGATCTAATTAAGAGGAAAAGTCTCAAAATGTACATAAATATTTTTTGTTTTTCCATCCCGTTACCGCGCGCTATTCTAGGTTACATGGAAATGGTAACGTACTAAACGAAAACATATTGGGACACTTTTTTTTTCAATTTATATCGAAAGAGCACATGATTCTAAGTATAAAATTACCAAAAATATCTTCAATGTAAAAAAAAATTGAAAAAAAATAAAATGGCCCTTTTGTATGGCTGCACGGCGCCATCAGTAGGAACATTTCTTTGTCTTAATATTCATAAAAAGTTAATTAGAACGTCGAATTTATCCCCTAACAAGAATTGTGATATATGCCGTTTGAGTATTGAACTTGTGCAGTTCCTAATGGTTACACTAAGTAGAATACTAGATGCTGTGCTCGACCTAAATACTATGGACACTTACAACTATTTACATTGAGACTTAAGAGTATCAGATAGTGTCACTTGAAACTTTAATGAACATACTTGTGCTAAGTCTTGGCACGTTCTTGGGATTTAATATCGATAAAATATGGATATAATAGAAATGTTCGATACCATGCCTGATAAAGTGGATATTTTCATTTAGATGGCAATCTTTCATACCGACATACTTTGTACACATATACTATGAAAACTATTTTAAAATAAATGTATAAAACACGTTTTAATTCGTTTGTTGTTTTTATTTTAAAATGAAGAGAAAAAAAATTGAGAAAGGATGTTGACATCGATATATTTTTTTATCGATACAATATTTTGCTTCATCACTTTGGTATCTGTGCCCCGAGTTAGCACAGGTATGTTTATTAATGTATAGTCTAAGTATGTGCTTAGAAATACACTTTATTTTTTTCTTATTTAAATTGGCAAGCAGTTCATAGCTCATGATATCATAGTCTAGTTCAAATCTAAATCTACGATGCCTGCTGACTTAGCGTAATTTGCAGTTCGAACATAACCCGTCGAAATTCAAAACGCAGTAGACGGCGTTACTCAACTATTTAAATTGTGGTTATTGCTATTCGGCCGCTTTGCACGCTCTAAGCGAATAAATTACTTTCACAAACTCTTATCAAACATTAAAACTTATTCAAAATTCACACCTTATTTCTAATGCAATACGATTGGGATTCATACTACTGAAGTAAGAGTATTCTAAAGATATTACATAGAAATCCGTTCGTGGCTCGAATTCCTAATTTGAAATTCGCTGTCGTTAGTAATATCTACAAGTTTGAAATTAGAATAACGCTTTGAGTGTAGTTTGGAGTTTATTAACAGCCAGTTCTAACGGTCCTGAAAATTAATAACTATACTTTGGCTTAGGTACCTTTTTAAAAGCCGGATCCCACCTAAAGAGTTTCCTTAGAACCTTTCGTAGTTTTTTTTTAATTATGGTGAAGAGCACTTTTTTTTTTATTGAAAAAGTTTCCACTTAATGAGACTCTTTTTAAAATTACACTCTTAAACATCTTATTTTCTTTGATTCTTATGATTACTTAGAATTGTACCTTACCTACGATAGGTTCTTTAACACACACATAGACAAAAAAATACAGAAAGATGACGTCACAACAGGCTTTCATACTTGTCTCAAGAATATCTTTTAGAAATAGAATCTAAAAAAACAATGCAAATAATGAAAATTGGAACACTCTTAACATTAAATTTTCATGGCAGCATCTCCCTTTTTATTTAGACCCGACACGAAACAAAGCTTTGATGTCGTTTAAAATGTCTCCAACGAGTCTTGTAAGGTTGGTAACAAACATCTACGGTATTAAGTTACCGTTTACGTGAACAACCGACAAAGAGCAGTTAGCTTTAACTTACAGCAAGTTGGTAATTATATTAGTCCAAATTAAAAAACAAACATTACCAAAATGTGTTTTTTCTTTTTATAAAGCCATAAATCAATTTCGTCTATGAAAGAAGTAACTGGCTGGAAACAAAGTTTATATTTTTCATGTTTCGAATACTTCGGAACACGATATTGAGCGACTTTGAATTTGGAACGTTCGAAACTTGGCCGTTTGAATGGAATGCAATATTTTTATTTGAAAGCCTTGGTCGGGCAAGGCGAAACTTTTTAAATGTTTTCAGTTAGCGTTTTATATTGTACTGGGTGAATGCATGTAAGCGTTTACTTCTTTACACGTATGTTTGAATATTCTTTTCATTTTGCCAATCGAAAATGAAGTTCGTCGAGATGGTGCATATGCTTCATGAAATCAGGAGGCTTCAAGACATGACTTGAAAATTTGTCAGCGCTTGCTAGCCCTCACTAATAGTTGTCGGAATTTCTATAGGAGTAAAATTCGCTAATAGGATTATCTCCGCGCTACAGGAGCCTCTGGTGTTGCAATTTTTTACAGGCTGCATAACTGCTTAGCAACAGACAGGCGGTGTTTTTATCGCCATCATAATATTTTACAAGTTTCTGTTTCCCCAATTTCATTTTTGTGACAAGCTTTTATAGGCTGTTCTTTTGTTTGAGCATCCATTAATTCCTCAGTCAGACGATTGTAAAGACCCCAAACTCGGTAAGATTTTTTTGTCTATTACATAGATTCTAGGGCCACCTTCTGGTTTCACCATCAGACCAGCGCTATGGTACCATAATAATTGTATTGTCGTCAAAGTTAAATAATAATAATAATAAATAAATATTAAGGGACAATCATACACAAATCTACCTAGTAAGTTAAGTAGATATGGAAAATTTTAGCTCAATCGGTTGAAGATATCTGCTTCAAAATTCACTTGCAAGATTCCACTCGAACAGACATAGATACATACATTGCAAGTTACATAAAAGCTTGATTAAAAAACACTGGACTTTAGCTTGATACATTTTTTATGCCACTATTTTTTATTGTATATTTGGATGGTTTGAATTCTTGTCCATCAAAATGTTTTGAATAATCAGAAGTTTCCGGTAATTCCAAAACGCAATTTCTCGCTATTGCGAATCTCATTTAAAATGCAATTTTCATTCGTTTGATATTTTACGAGTAAAAAAAACTAAAATATATACCTTGTGTCCTTAATGTCGTATGAAAACGAATATTTGTGTAAAAACCATGCATTTTGACGCCTTATTTTTAGGGTTCCGTACCCAAAGGGTAAAAAACGGGACTCCGATGTTCTTCTGTCTGTCTGTCCGTCTGTCACCAGGCTGTATCTCATGAACCGTGATGGCTAGACAGTTGAAATTTTCACAGATGATGTATTTATGTTGCCGTTATTGCAAAAAACGCTAAAAAACAGAATACAATAAATATTTAAGGGGCTCCCATACAACAAACGTGATCGGTTGCGTTAACGTTGCACCTCATTTGTATCCGGCACCATACATACCAGGTGCAAACTTAACTTAACCCGGCCAGTTAAGATGGGAAGTGTTTGTACGGAATTCTCGGTACGCGAGTCCGACTCGCACTTAGCCGGTTTTTAAAACAATGTGTGTTACCGTTCCCAGTGATGACATACGCACTGAAACGTGGTCGCTCACAATGTGCAATGGGCCTAATAAAAGGGCTCAAAGTTATTCAGAGGGCAATGGCGCCAGCTATGCTCGGAGTCTCTTTCCGTGTTTGAATCCGAAATGATGAGATACTGTTTGAATTGGTGAAGGTTCAAAACACACACAAAACACAATTTTATTTGGAATATATTGAAAACCGAAATACAATAATTATAGTTGTGTGTTTGCTGGCGGCTTGCAGAGGAATTACACCATATTTATTTTATTATTTATTATAACATTCACCTGACAGTGACGGAGTCTTCATTTAAACGGAAATCGTAAATACTTCTTTTATATATTTTATAAACGGCATACATCCCTACCCTACAATACGTAAAAGAACCAACGTTGTAGATATAGCTCAGACAGTCCTTAAGTGGCAGTGGGCGTAGGCGGGG
Organism: Apotomis betuletana; assembly: GCA_932273695.1. Taxonomy (NCBI): domain Eukaryota; kingdom Metazoa; phylum Arthropoda; class Insecta; order Lepidoptera; family Tortricidae; genus Apotomis; species Apotomis betuletana. Next base: position 18,121,887 of record OW026316.1, on the reverse strand, counting down.
CACATTGCTCGTAGAACCGATGGCCGTTGGGGCAGAAAGGTTCTTGAGTGGTGACCGCGGACCGGAAGACGCAACGCAGTCCTAACAAGGTTGACCGACGACTTGGTTAGGTTGCGGTCAGCAATTAAATCAGGGCGGCGGCGCACGGCTGTTGGTATGATGACCTCAGAACTCCGTCATTTAAAATTAATACTCAGCCAGCAATTACCCACTGCCCTCGTTTCGACAAGAATGTATCAAATAGTTGTCACTTCCAATATTAGTACATTGTTGTCGATGCGAGGGAAGTAGGCAATTGCCCTTCCGGCTGAGACAAATAGGTATAGTGCTTTTCTCAAATATGGTGCTTGTAACAAAATAAGTACCTACCTACAGAGAGAGCTAGCCAAATAATGTTAACAGATATTTCCTTTTCCTTGTGGTATTACGGTATTACCAATTGTCTATGATTTAAACAATGTAGCAGGTGGGTCCTCTATTCAATAATTTTGATACTTTATGTACTAGTTTTAACATTCCGATCGAGTTGAAATTTGGCATAGTACTTATGTAATTATTAAATTTCCCGCCAAAACTTTGAGTAATATTTCATTAGCCAGACTATAAGTTTTATTAGCCACTATATGTCAAAACTGAATTCCTGCAATGCCGCCTTTTTATAAAAAAAAGTAGAAGTCAAGAAGTTGCCTCAAACGTAAGTCGTAGCTAATGATTATGACCTATGCCTTTTTTTAAATGGCCGTTATTACTTTTTTTTAAGTTTGCACCTCGACAAATAAAATAATTTAATACAACATTATGGTCAAGCAAACCGAACCAGCAAGGTTTTTTTTAATTATTTGTCTGACCATAAACTATGTCGGACGTTTAATTTAATTTAATTTTATCTCAATTGTCATGCGTAATAAGTATATAGTGTTTATTTGTGTAAATATAAATGTGCTTTAATTATAATTGTTGTTGTAATTTTCTGTTTCTATATGTGCACTTTTTAAAGAAGCGTACTAAAATACTATTGTATACCGTAAAACGGTTTATTGTGATGCTCTCTGATGTTTTACTGTACTTACCAACTTTTATGAATGCACAATATGACAATAAATGATTTATGATTTATGCACTCGCGTCCTGATTTTTTATCAATAAAATCAACATCCCCGACCATTTCTCACATGACAAGAAACCCACACAATAACTGACGTTCTCTTAATCGTTACTTATATTCTGGCAAAGCCTCTCTCACGAGATTCACTCCAGCTATGCTACTGACACACTATTGAAATGACGTATGTATGTTGGAACTTTGAAATACTTACGTCATTCTAAAACGGAGCTGCGTTGATTAATGACTGTTAAATCATACGGATTTCGCCGCTTATCAGCTCACTGTCAGTTACAATAATTGAAAGAAAGAAAAAAATACATTTATTCGTGACGTGGTCATAGAACATAATTACATAAAGAGTGTGACAAAAATTATGAAAAAAATAGCGAGTAAAACATGGTGATTTTCAATCACGACATATTGCGGAATTTTAACGGTAAGTACTATAATTAGTGGCAACGAGAAATTTTTGGTAACTGACGTTGAAAGTCAGTAGGTAAATGTCAATGATGTAAACACCGCCAAGTATTTTTAATATAATTAAATAAAAAAATTAAATGTAGTCTATTGAGTAAAATCCGTCCAGTCATTTCGGCGTGATGAGGGACAAAAAAATTTACAAACAGAGGTTGCTGTACGGCTGGCACACCGCTGCGAGGACAAAGGAGATTATGAAAACAGATGGCGCCAGGCTGGCACGGCTCCGCGCGCCCATACAAAACAAATGACGATCCTGCATCACGCTATCAAGATTTTTTCTGAAACAATGACACCTCTCCATTAAACTGATTTTCATTACAATTTTATAATGTATAGATTACATAGGTACATAGTAGGACTTCATGGTAAGACTCGACAAAGAAGAAAAGAAACGACATGAACATCGAATTTGAGATCCATAAAATGATCTGCTAATAATTTCAAATCACAGACAATAACAGACACAGATTTAAAGAAACCACACAGACAGCAAAGCCTACATTTCTCCTAAGATCTTAATAAAAACCGGCAAGGTCCCAGTAATTCCGAGTGTTTCCGAGATTAGCGGGAGCAACAGACAGACAAAAGCTCTTCATTTAGAGATTTATGACACTGAGGCTTTATTGCGGCTCTTTTATTACAATATTTTATCTCCAACACACCTCTTTGTTAATAAAAGGACGTAAGTCGTAACAGTTTGGTTGAAAATGCGACGTTTTGTAAGTATAGCTAGTTTGGCACCGGCTTTTATTAAACGGTTACGCCATAGAGTAGCTTTTGGACTTTTTAATGTAAGGACGGCAAAATATATTAAGAGGCCTTATTCCTTTTAAAATGCTGATTGTTTAGACATTTTTCTCTATAATCAAACATGTTTCTTAACTTGATTGATGTTACTACCTAGAACAGGGCTATTGGGATTTATTGGTAGGTATATATTTGAAACCTACAGTTAGAATTTTTCAACGATAATCTTTGTTTCAAATACTACTCGAAATTGACAAAATTCACGCGGAAAATTAGTCTTTTTAACTTATTTTCGACTGCTCGCAATGAAAGCACGAAATAGCTATGTTACTACCTATAACTCGGGGAAAGATAATGTTCACTTCAAAAAGTAGGTTGAAATTGTCAATATATTGTCATAATATGAAAAAAATAAATTTTAAAAGGAATAAGGCCTCTTAAGCAGCTGTAGTATAAAAATACTCATAAGCAGAGGCAAATATAGACGTATATCTAAGGTAAGGCGGGATGAGACTAACATGGTTTATTGTCTTAAGTATGGTAGAAGAGAGTTAGTTTTTGGACTGTGACAGTTTTCCAACGGCTTTATACAAGAATCAACTCGGCTTCCGGTTCGTGACTCAAGATGGCCGCATGCCTTTAAGTTTCGTTGTTCGTTATTTATTCATTTTGGTTGTTCAATGTGTAGTATTGATAGCGTATTGTGCAGTGATCTAACAAATGAGCGAATGGTTAATGAAGAATTCAACTTGAAGCGTACATAGCCCCTCTTGGGTCAAAGCCCGATAGACCGCGTGGTTTTTTTAAATTGCTCACTTTACAAAAAGCACCTCACCGTACAACGTGATATCAATCCTCAATCTTGTCGCCGTGTGCGATTCGAAACGAGTCATTGGCGAAATACCACTTGCTCAGCAAGAAGGTGAAAGCCACAATAAAAAAAAATTATAATAAGAATCAACTCATCGAATTTTTCATCACTATTTTATCTGTTCATTGACAGTCGTTCATCGAATCGTCTTTACTATAATTTTGTGTAGCGTACGTTTCAGTTTCCAAAATTCTTATTACATAGATTTTTTTCACCAGTGTTACTATAAATCTACATGATAATACGTTTCAACGAAATTGACAGTACTCATAGAAACGTCATATTTTGCATCTACGCAAAATCACAATCATCCAAGTGTCAGTAAGTATAACATAGTTTTGGTAGATCTTTTTTAATCACAATTCTTTTATTCGAAAAATTTGTAGCTGTATAATAGGCAGGTATCGGTTAGGTACGACGACGAGCGGAGCGAGGACGAGTGTTACCTAGAACCTGCGACCCAACAAACTTTTTGTTAAAATACATGAAGAAATGCATCTTTCGATGAAATGTTACTGCGATGAAACATTGTTCGTGGCAATATATTATATAATATATTATTATCGTCGGGGATAGTGCAATACCGCGTAAATAACAGCTGTCTATAAAGTTCTCATTTCAATAAAATACTTAGCATATTTTTATAGAATCTTTTTTTTTTTTATCGATTCAGTGTTTTTATGTGGAAATACCACATTTTTATTTTTAATGACACAAAGGTAAATTAAGAAACAAAAATTTAATGCGATCCACTACAATCTAAGCAGGACTCGAACCTGCGACCTCTGCGTTTTCGGCGCATTGCTCTCCCAACTGAGCTATTAGAACGCTACGTCAATCACACCAAATCTTTCATTCCATAATTCTTTACGCTACTGGAGCGCCCTCTGCGTCATAAATGTGTTTGAAATGCTTATGCGCATTAGCCATACCCTAGGATGTGCGTTTTACACGCAGGGTATAGGGTCGGGTAGGGTAGGGTTCGATTGTAGCGGGTCGCATTAAATTTTTCTTTCTTAATTTACCTTTGTGTCATTATTTACTTAGCATTTGTTTGAATATTGATTCGTATCTACACTTGTTACTTACGCGGCATTGCATTATCTCTGGCGATATTCAACGTACCATCTAAATCATGTTTTCTATGACTCGTACACTCAATTAATCATTACGTTATTAGGAAAACAACATAATCAAATTCGTGACATAGTTTTCGGCGAAATAAAATTCGTCCTAACAAATTTCGATAAATTGATAGACACCCCTATCATCGCTACGTGCCGGACATCACAATAGCGTCTAATTTAGAAATGACTCCGAAATTCAGGGAATATTGCGATTCCTCTTCAATAACTTAGTAAAATCCCTCTATTTAGAAAAGGTCGCCTGAATTCTGATTTGGCAGCATTGCAAACCAAATCGTATTACAATATTGGAGGAGATTAGGTTATGGAATAAGATTCTAGGCAGTGTGCCACAAGGGCGTTTATTACTTTTAAAAAAGTATATCTACTAGCGGTTCACTAAAAGACCTGCATCTCTCACAACTGTGACACGCGACTCTTTTTCGCGCGAGATAATTACTCGTCTCTTTCAGTGCAGTAATGTGAGAGACTGACGGGCGATGCTATGTCGCGCGACAAGAATCGCGAAGCGTAGTTGTGCTAGACGAGAAGATGTCATTAAAAACGTCTAATTTAACCCAACGTTTCATCCTTCATCAGCCTTTTACATCTATAGCAGATGAGTTAAGCAGCGTCTAATAAATTGCGACATTTACGAAGATGGGGATAGCCCGATGCGAGAGCGACAGCCACGGACGCATAATTGACCAATAATGTTGCGTCTACCGAAGAAAGAGAATAAGCATGGGTTCATCCTTACATACAATTTAAGTAGGTAATTCATCGTCTTGCGGTTTCTTCTATATAGCACCGCGAGATGTTATCGGCGTTGGCTGCGCTTTTGCTTCGCGATAGCGGGTGAGTAATGTGCCAATTACTGCATTTTAGCACACGGCAGGCGGCCGGGAAGTGATGGGGTAAGAATTTAGCGCTAAACACGCGCCTCACGCCAGCCGAGCAACGTAAATTATACGGTAAGGAGTGAAATTTTTATTTGAGTACAGTGGATTAGGTAAATTAATCTTACGTCAATTGAATGCAAGACAAATATTAATGGTTATTATATCGAGGGCTTCATGCTATAGGGGCGTATGCGCAAAACCCCTACTTTTCAGGAGAGGCAAAAAACTTAATAACTTTTTGTCCCTTCGACGGATATTTTTGCAAATTTGCATGGAGTATTTATATTGTCACTGTTTTTATCTAGTATGATGAATTATACGTAAAGTATTCTAAAAACTAGTAATTATGCGCTTACGCCTCTTTACTGCGGCGCAAATATTCGAAATGACTGTCTATTTTCCTTGAAAAATACTTGAAATTGAGGGGCGTATAAATTAAATCTTTTCCTATTCAATTATTCAATGACAATTGGTCTGAGTTCTGTTTTTATATCGAAATACTTTCTTTTTACAGTAATTTTCACATTGTTACGAATCTCCTTCAATTTTTTCTGATTTTTTTTACGCCTGTTTCGCCCGACAAAAAAACAGTGCTAGTTGCTTTTGAGTGTGGTCGTATAGTGGTGACCTAAGGCAAATTCAAGCATTTAGTAAAGAAAGAATATACATTTCACTGATTAAATTATTCGTTTCCTTGATTATATATTTCTAGAAGAACTTATGACCCAGCGCCGCTCTTGAATCGGTGACATTCTGGGATGTTAAGTAATGACGGCAGATGTCGATCTCCAGTCGGCTGACCATCTCGAACGATTATTAACTGAGCATTTCAGTGCTAAATAAAGTCTCTCTGTCTACCCGTCGGTCTTTGCCTAGAACAGCAGTCATAAAGTTGTTAATGGTAACTTCTTCTTCGAACTCCAAGCAGTTGAGGTGCCCACTCTCTGCAGAAATCGGATTTTACGAAATCTTAATAGGTTCTAGTAACTAGTTTGTAATGTGATAACATGACAGTCTTCTACAAAAACGAAGCATTTAACCATACGCCATGGCGAGTTGATGACACTACTTTTGCCAACCCAACTCCATCAGAAAGCCTAATTCTAGGAGACCCTTGATGTTGCTGACGAGTTATAAGACTACGGAAATCGGTTGATGTTGTGCCCACTATTTGTTCACTCGAGGACACCTTAGCTGCTCTCCTGAGGTTCTGTATTCCCGTGGCTGTCAAGCAAATCAACCTCTGAAGTGATTGTAGTTTAGCTTCAACGGTGAATAGTTTTGTTCTTAATTAAAACTTATTATGCCGGGCATGCTACGTTTTTTTTATTTACCTTGCGCGGACAATTTAGAGCTCTGTATTGATCATTTTGGGTTAGATACCACAAAGCATCTGTTAGCGAACATTACCAGTTAAGTGTTTTCGAATAAACTGTCAGTTTGTTGTTAGACAGCCAGTGTAGAGCGGGTGAAGTCACATTCACATACCCTTGAGATTACCGCTCGTTCGTATTACTATGTCACATCTCAGGATATGATGACTCTGTGTAATAGTGATGTTAGTTTAGTGTGGCGATGATTCCACAAAAGTGGTGAGCGGACGTAGCTTTGAGGGTTCTTACTTTGCTACCACTGCCTTTTTGAGTGCACCAGTTTTGGCTTCACCAGTTTCGATGCCGATGAATCTCTTTCATTCCGGCTCCTACCAGTGCCGCTTTTATGCTGGTGAATTTTATCCTGTCGTTGCCGTCGACGTCCCTCAATGTCTATGAATGTGCCTAAGCATAAGGCACAAACTTGTTTTTAGTATTTTGCAGAATACTTTATGTTGCAAGTGCTTAAGCAAAAAACTAATTAATTTTCACTGAAGAATCTAACGCCTGAGTAGAAGGTTTCTACCTGGTTTTGTATGACAATTACTTTGACTTGTCTACGCAGTACGCAGGCAGCCAAAACAATAGTAAATATCTTGATAATTATCTCTCTTCCCTTCTATTCCGTTCGGTTCTGGTGATTTGTATGAGTCAAGCAGTTGAAAGCCCTCTGCATTTTTTGTCGCCATTCTCTCTCCGATGGAGTATTCTCCTCATCCACCCAGCTCACTAACCGTTATAACTCACAGCCTGAGAAGTGAGTCTGTACGAGGGTTGTTTCTTCCGCCGCTGAGCTGGTGAAGGTATTATCTGGCTTGTGTAGGGATCCTAAAACTGCAGTTACCTGTTTGTAGAGGAGACTTAGTTTGGACTTTCTAATTTGTGCCCGTGCTCAAATGTTCATTGTTGTATTGAGTTTCCTCGTCTTTTTTCTGCTTATCCTAAACTTCTCCAGCTTGACTAGTTAGCTTTGTTCCCGCAGCTGTCTGAGATGGATAATTATGCATGATGGTAGCAATCCATAATGGTTTCCATGTAAGGACGCCTGTTTATATCTTTCTTCAGCGCCCCTCTGCCCCATATTTCTTGGGAACCTCTGTTTTCAACAAAGTTGGACCTAGTCGTCTCGCATATTATGTGGGATAGTGCGATTCATGCTAAGTGGGGTCGTCCTTTGGATGACATCGAGCATTTATGATTTGGATATTGAATCGAATCCACCTGGGATACGAGCAGGATGTTTCCTTAGAAACCTACCAGTTAGAGATGTTTTTCGGAGAAAGGTCTGACGTTCAAGGACTTTGCGCCCATATGGTGCGTCAGTATATGAGGCCGAAGACTGATACTATCACTAAAAAGTATGGTAAATATGGTCGTATGTACATACGCCGCTATTGTGCGACATTTTTTTGTAAATCACACAATCGAGTAATAGACGTATGAACATATACGCCCTTATACTCCGATCATATTATGAGATTCCATTACATTATTGCGCTTACGCCTACTGTACGCCTCTTTGGATCGATAAAAAATTATGACCTACAATGATACGCCAAAACATATTTTATTTATTTTAAATAACTTATAATTACGATAAAATTATGAAAAAAATTGACCCGATGTATCGTTATTAGATGAATACGATGCCGTTAAAAACGAAAAATCGCATTTTTGCGCATACACCCCTATAGTATGAAGCCCTCGATATGCTTGGTTACGTTTGTTATTCAATATCAGACTAAAATGAAACTTTGGACGTGTACTAAGTCCAGGTGCTTGATTAGATTGTCATTTACTCGAAATCGGTTGTGACGAATTGACTATATCAGAGACGTATTGTAATGTCCGATCTATTTCTTATTCAAGCTGCAATGAGATTTGATAACGCTAAAGTACAAATATAATTTATTAGTGATATGAAATTACAAGCGTTGAATTCAGCTTTAGATCCCGAAGCTTGAGCATATCGTATTTTGTATACAGCACCTCGCGATGTTATCGGTGTTGGCTGCGCTTTTACTCGCGATAGCGGGCGAGTAATACGCCAATTACTGCATTTTAGCACACGGCAGGCGCGAGCCAGGAAGTGACGGGGTAGGAACTTAGCACTAAACACGCAACTTACGACAACCAACGTATACTGTACGGTAAGTGAGGTGTTATTAGCCTGCAGAACCACATTTATAACAAGCGATCAGTGACTAAAAGAATAGGTATATTTAATGATATATGTCAGAAATATCACAGCTATATATCTTCAGCGATGTGCTCTATTTATATCAGAAACTGGTAAATGTTACATTTTGTAGCTAGAAGGGCTACAATCGAGATGGAAATATATCGGAAATATGAGAATGAAGTGACGAATACATCGCTCAAATGGCTGTAAGTATATCAAATTCATTGTAATTAAGCCGCACTGCTCTACGTTTCATAAAGTTAATTATCCTAATGCTATTTATCGCTTTATGTTTCGTTTTACAAACGCAAAGGCTGTGCTTTTGCTTCGCGATAGCGGGTGAGTAATGTGCCAATTACTGCATTTTAGCACACGGCAGGCGCGGCCGGGAAGTGATGGCTGATGGGGTAAGAACTTAGCGCACGCCACGCAAGCTTACGTAAATTATACGGTAATGAGTGTGTTTTTTATTAGGCTATAGTGGGTTATGTTTACAATAACATGTATTAAGCAATATAGGCTTATTTATGAATGAGGCTTCTGATACGGGATTTTGTAACTGCAGCCATACAAAAACAAGTATGAGCCTAAATATATGCTCAACAAGACATCTAATGTCTAATGTTGTTTTATTCTATATTATATAAATGTACACAGTGTACACACGCCGAGACTTAGATCCATTGTACAATGCAAATATGCTGCACGCCGAAATACATTGGATCAAGAAATCAAATACAAATAAATGAAGAACGGCAGACAACAGGCGAGGCGGTCTTATCGCTCAAGAGCGATAAAATATCTAAGTTAGGTATACAAAGCGTCCCAAGACTATGGGACATCAAGGGAAAGTTTCAAAGTACATTAATATCGTAGATAGGATATTTTGCTGAAAGAAGACTTTATTTTATTTTTAAAAGTTAGTAATTTTGCATTTAAAGATTTTCTAAGAATTACTTGCTTCGGCTGGGAATCGAACCGACTTCTATGTGAAAAAAAACACCCCTATTTTTATGATGCGAATCGAAAGAATGGACAAACAATAATAATTCTTCGTAAGTAACATAGTATCTTAAAAGAAAGGAACAGCGTAAAATGTTTGAGTCAAATTTCAAGAAATTTATTTATTTCCGACGACGAATAATTAAGCAAGTAATTATTAGAAAATCTCTAAATGCAGAATTTGTAACTTTTAAAAATAACATAAAGTCTTTTTCCAGCAAAATATTCTATCTACGATATTTAAGGTACTTTCCCTTGATGTCCCATAGTCTTGGGACACCCGGTATATTTTAATTATATTTGTTTAATCATTTTAATTTTTTGTGTCCCTATTACGTAATCGTATTTTTTATCTATGGCGGCGGGTTTTTATATTATGGTGGCAGGATGACTTGGACGTCTTCTTGAAGGATTGGCAAGGTCTAGCCTTAAGTCGAGATCAATGGAAGAAAAGGGGGTGGCCTTTGCCCAGCAGTGGGATATAACAGGCTCAAAATAATTATAATAATATGTGGCAGTTAACATTTTTCTGATTCTAATTCTATATGTTGTATAGACAAGTAGGAAGTATTATTGTACCGTCAAACTAGTGTAAATTTAAATCAATATGATTGAGGCGAGATGAAACAAACGATAACAGCTTTCCAATTACCAGCACAAAGACAGACGGCCATATTCGATCAGATGCGTAGTTCAGTGTTGCATACGGGCTGCGTCAGAGGGCGCATGCACGAACGAGCTAACACCCTTGAATCTATTAATAATCTGTCAATTACCGCACGGTTTAGTAATCTGCAGATTGCTGGGCTTACATCGGAAGATCTTTGTTGACCAGGAAGGTAATGACAGCTTTAACATGAATTTGCTGTACCTACCATTTAAAATTCGTTTGCAGCACAAATTTAGGGGATCCAAACCAGTTTTTTTAGGGTTCCGTAGTCAACCCTTATAGTTTCGCCATGTCCGTCTGTCCGTCCGTCCGCAGCTTAGCTCCGTGATCACTAGTACTAGAAAGCTGAAATTTGGTATGAGTATGTGTATTGTATCACGCCGACAAAACGGTAAAATAAAAACTAAAAAAAATGTTTATTTTCGGGTACCTCTCGAACACCTAAAGTGGGGGTGAATTTTTTTTTTCGTTTCAACCCTTTTGTGTGGGGTGTCGTTGAATAGGTCTGTTAAAAATAATAGGGGTCTTCAAACATTACTTTTTGATAAAGTCAGAAGTTTTGTAAATACTCGCTCCGAAAATAAAAAAAATAGTGTCCCCCCCTCTCTAACTTTTCAACCACGGGTGAAAAAAATATGGAAAAATTCATGAAAATGAGGCCTTATAAGTACTTTCAAGAAAAACTATATTGAACAAAATCGGTCCATCCGTTTTTGAGTTATCGCAAAATTTCATAATTTTCTTTAAAAGGACGTAAGTTGACTTCCAGAAGGTTGCAGAACTTGAAATCTTTCTCGTAACTTAAACCTCGGGCTTAAAACCGCTGTTTTAAGCCCGTCTCTTGTGAAGGATGAGCAACTACGGAACCCTACACTGAGCGTGGCCCGACATGCATTTGGCCGGTTTTTCATTTTTCAAACACCATTAATCTAAATAGTCTGGTGCAGTCCTGAAACCGAATCTCCTTGTCTCCATGGCGCACTAGAGCGCCACAGTTGGGAAATCATTTTAATCACACTAACATTATAACGGCGAAAGTTTGTGAGTGTGTTTGTGTGTTTATGTGTGTGTTTGTGAGTGTGTTTGTGTGTTTATGAGTTTGTTTCTTCACGCTCAAACGGCTGGACCAATTTGGGTAAATTTTGGTATGAAGGTAGCTGACACCCTAGATTATATCAACACATAGGCTATTTATCCCGAAAAAAAAAACCGGCCAAGTGCGAGTCGGACTCGCGCACCGAGGGTTCCGTACAAAACCGAGTTTCAAAATATGCAGCTTAAATTGCTGTTTCTTTTGATTGCGTTGACATAGAAGTTTGATTTTGTTACAGCTTAAAGGTATTATAGACCTGAGTATTTGGTATGAATTTCAATTTAATACCTCTACGCGTTTATGAGGAAATGGGTAGTAAGTTTAAAATTATTAAAAAAAAATATATTATGTGATGTAACTAAAAATTTATGGTTTTCGTAATTTTTCCTTTATCTATGCTATAAGACGTTGCTTCGTACCAAATTTCAAGATTCTGAGTTCACGGGAAGCACCCTGTAGGTTTTGATTCCCTTGCAAGTGTCGAAAATTTGCGGCATAATGGGCTGTATCTTTTGATTGCGTTGGCTTAGAAGTTTGATTTTTTCACAGCTTCAAGGGACAGTAAACCTGAGTAATTGATATAAATTTCAGCTTCATACCTCCACGCGTTCCTGAGAAAAAGGGTCTTGACAGACGGACGGACGGACGGACAGACGGACAACAAAGTGATCCTATAAGGGTTCCGTTTTTTCCTTTTGAGGTACGGAACCCTAATATAGTGTTCCGGTGGGGGTAACACCGCGCGGTGCACCTAGTGTAAGATAAAATAATGGCGCAGTTCCAATCAATACAAGTCCCGCGAGGCCGGAGTCATCACTCGGCCTCCGCCGGTGCGATTCAATCGCATCCATTCGACAACTGTCATTCATATTGTTGCGAGTCCTGAACGCTCAGCAAATAAATTGTCTGCTATTTACGTCAGCTCGTGTCGAGAAACGTAAATTAGGACTCGTAATACGGCAACATTTCTGACAGCGACGATTGTCTTCATATAACTGGCACTCCATGTAAAGTGTCTTAGTTATATCAATTTACAACAGCCTTGATATAAACGCTATCCTATACGTGGTCGCAACTCTAGGACCATTCTCCAGGCTACATGGCCTGCCCATTGCCACTTCAACCGTGCAATCCTGTAAGCTATGTCGGCTACCTTGGTTCTTCTGCGGATATCCTCATTTCTGATTCTATCGCGCAAAGAAATTCCGAGCATAGCCATAGCCGCGTAGCTAGTATAAGATAAATAATGGCCCAGTCTCAATCAATACAGGTCCCGCGAGGCCGGAGTCATCACTCGGCCCCCGCCGGACTCCCGGTGCGATTGAATCGCATCCATTCGACAACTGTCATTCATATTGTTGCGAATCCTGAACGCTCGGTAGACAAATTGTCAGTTATTTATTTCCACTCGTGCTGATTTATTTATTTATTTATTTAATCTTTGACTTAATGCTATTGGGGATTCTCTACCAGTCAACCATCGGGCAAAGCAGATCAGTTGTAAGTTGATTTATAGGCGTAAAATTGTAAGTTTAACACTCGTAGTGTAGACTACTCGTGAAGTTCGCCGAAGTTGGTCGAAGTATGAGTTTCCGCAGCGAAGTGCAGCACACTGACGTATTCGTCCAACCTCGGTCAACTTTCACCGACTACACGTCCACAGACGTAAATTAGGACTCTCGTAATCCAGCAACGCTTCTGTGGCCAGCGACGATTATCTTCCTAAAACGGACACTCTGTCTATAGACGGAAATTTCTCGTAGTGTTTGTAGTGTTGCTCGCTGTAGTAAGTAATTTGCTATTTTCGCCATGATATGGTTGTTATCATACAATTATTGTTTTATTAAATATTGAGAATTTTGAAAACTTTTTCAAAATTTCTTTTGAATTAATAACAAAACCTTTGAAGTCTCATATTTCAAAACATATTGTTTTTTTTTCTTTGTTTCAAGACAAATTGAGTTAATTTTAGTAGAATATAACGTCATTCGTCATCCCTATTGTCATTAACCTTGTGAACACCACGGTCGGCTGAGTCTGACAACAGAGAATTGCTCCACTGACGCCTTCGGCCGCACCCGTCAAAATTTCAATGATCTAAAACTTAGTAATTCAAACCGATACAAGTACTTTTGTAGTGTCAAGTGCCAAGTTTAAAAGGTAAAAAAATCTTAATGTTTCTGCCGCTTTGAAGAGCTTATTGGTTAGTTTGACGACGCGGTTGGCTCAGTTTGTAAGCGCTTGCCTACTGAGCCGGCAGTCCCAGGTTCGAATCCCGGCCAGGGCATATTTGTGTGATGAACTCGAATACTTGTGCTTGGGTCATAGTTGTTCTATGTATTTAAGTATATATTTATCTATATAAGTATGTATATCGTCGTCTGGTACCCATAACACAAGCCTTCTTGAGCTTAATTTGGGACTAGATCGATTTGTGTGAGGTTGTCTGCTATTTATTTATTTATTTATTTATTCGCGAGGAATCAAATCCAGCACGATTCAATTTTTCAATTTTCTTTCATCTTATAATTGCCGAGCAAACTGGCCCAAATAACATGCTATATTCCATTCCACTAAAAACACGAGTCCCTAAGCGTATTGTTATACGTCCACCTCAAAGGGTTCCATCTAGGCTAAAAGGGTCGGAAAAACACTCAATACCATCGATGGGCACAAACAGATGGGTATCTCGGGACCATTGTGCGACACAATAATAGACTAATTTATTCCCAGATGATAATGCGCTCTTTATCTGAGCTCCTGACAAGGACGCAATGGCAGAAGGGAAAAGTGTAGTTTGACAACGAAGATTTAATGCTGGCTTTTTATTACAATAGTCGAAGTAATAGTAAAATATATAAAATACTAGCTGACCCGGCGAACCTTGTACCGCCTGAAAGTCGATAAATGAAGAAAAAAAAGATAAAAAGTATCCTAATGTCCTTCTCCTGGTTCTAAAAAAAAAACAAAAAAAAAAAGCTACCTCTCCACCAAATTTTAGCCAAATCAGTTCAGCCGTTCTTGAGTTATAAATAGTCACAGACAACCCCCACTAGACGGAGCATGTAAGGCGACCCGCGCGCACCAACGATATGGTACGGCAGAACATTAAAGTATGAACACGGCGGCCACCGTTTAGTTGCGTCCTTGTTTATGATCCATGCGTACGTCAACGAAAAAAGAAATTAAATAAATAACATGGTAAATTGTAATGTTAAGTGGTGTAGAGAGACCTCATAAACATGGACGCAACTAAACGGTGGCCGCCGTGTTGGTACTTTAATGTTTTGCCGTACCATATCGTTGGTGCGCGCGGGTCGCCTTACATGTGCCTTACATGCTCCGTCTAGTGGGGGTGGTCTGTGTAAATAGTGTAGTTACAGTAAAAGAAAGTCGTGTTAGTTGACACGACTTTCTTTTACTTATATATATAGATAGATAGATAGTTTGGCAAATTGAACGTTTCTAGAAATAAATCTAAGTGTAGAAAGGGACGATGTCTAGAGTGTACTACAGTTGTACATACAGCACAGGCCTTGGCGTATTCTTTTCGTTGTCCGCGCGATATTAATAGTCCGTTTTCTATTGGGAATGCTTGTATGGAAGGGTACATAATTTTTATAAGCGGTACGGACCACGTCGCGCTCGGCAATGCACCTCTAGCACAACTGTGACAAGCGACTCTTTCTCGCGCGAGAAATATTACCTATCTCTTTCTTCACAGTACTGTGAGAGAGTGACAGGCGATGCTATGTCGCGCGACAAGAGAGATATAATTTAGTGATACGGGTACAAGACGTTCACCGCACCGAGCGAGGCATAATGTGTACGATTGTACAATGTACATATTCATAGGCCTTTGCGTACTCTTTTCATTGCTCGCGCGATATTTGCGGGTACTATTCACGTCGCTCACGGCACTAGGCGAGGCATAATGTGTGGGATAATGGCGTGGTGATACTAGTGTCTACACAAAATACATACTGAGGAAGATGTTAGCGTGTACAGTTGTACACATTCATAGGCCGTTGCGTACTCTTATCTATCTATTTATTTATTTAAACTTGATTCCACAAAAGTCAATACAAATAACGAACTTAATGCCTAATGGCATCTCTACCAGTCAACCGGCAGAAGAATTGTAGGCGGTAATCTAATCTAACCTACATAATAATTAAAATACATACCTATACTAATTGGACTGTGTAGTGAGCGTCCTATAATATTTAAGGTACATATTCTATCAACCAAATTTTGATGAAATATTTTTATTTAACTGACACGCCTCGGATCCTGTGTGAAATAAAAGCTGAAGTCGCTTTTAATATTAGTCAATCAAAAAATTGTGTTTATAAAACGAAAAACCTAAACGCCTAAAACCCTTTGTTCTATGAAATCTATTCTATTTTTTAAGCCGAAGTTAAAGCTTAAATCGTTAAAGGTCATTCCATCATAACCTTCGTAACAAGGACACTGTACCCTTGCGATGAGTTACAGTGACTGTAATCACTAGCGACAGCGTAAACGATTCGTATGGAGAATAGTACAGTGCCCCCTAGTGGTTACTTTGTAGAACTACAATCTCTATACAAATAAAACTTTAGCGGTATAATACAGTGCTTGAGCTGTCAGAATGCCATTCGCGGTTTATACCTGTCTCGCTCGCTCCTGCATGATCCAGATAAGAACCTCTCTGTTTTCACCCGAACCCGAAGTGCTATCGGGGAGCTCACGGTCTGTATGTATGTAGGTATACGAAATACGAGGTTATTCAAGTAGCTCAATGTCCTTAGTGACAGTGATGTTGTTTTCCTGTCTATGTCCGAAAGAAATGAATGTAAATTAATCATTCGTTCATCCATTCAGCCGCGTCAAATGTCATGTTTATTCATTCACGCGCTCAGTGTAGGCTTACCAAGAAGTTTGGCAATTGCTTCATCTGCTGAACTACTAACAAGTGGAACTCTTTGCCGGCTCATGCGGTTCCTCCTTCTTACAACATGGGACCCTTCAAACGAAGCGTGAAGTATGCCGAGAGATGTCTCGGGCCAGCGTGGCAGTTTCAACTGACAAGGCACCGTTGGTTTCTTGTCAGTTGCCATTACGACCATTGCCATTTTTGCCCATAACTAATTATACAATACAATACAACAATACTTTATTGCACAACAATAAAGTTTACAAAAGGAAACAAGACAAATTCAATTCATAAAATAACGGTAAACAACAGGCGGTCTTATCACTAAAAAGCGTAACCTCTAATTAATACATAGCCACAAAATATACATACACATATATTAATAATAAGTAACCCTCGCCCGCCTGTGTCTCGCGCCGGTGACCCTTTGCCATTTTCAGAATTGAATGGAATCGATTGGCTTGTCAGATAAGTTTTTTGTGGAGGACAAAGGCGATTGACTTTTGTTCGGGAACAATTAAACAATTAGCAGGTACGGATAGGGATACTCAATGGTTGTCGGTTAATGGGATGGGATGATTTCGTTGATGTGAGATAAAATGCAGTTCAAAAGCCGTGAAAAACGTGTGCTTATTATATTTTCATATCATCTCAAAGGCGTTGCATCGAGGTTGTAACCTTGCTAGTTTCTTCAATGACAGAAGTTTAGCTTTTTCTAATTGTAGTTTTTCTAATACCAAGGTGATCTTATTAAAGGTGAACTTTTAGACCTTTCATCGTCATCATCATCATCATTATTATTTAAGAGTTCTACTCTTGTCGGTGCAGTTGTCTCCAGTTCGTTCTACTTAACAGCAGTTCTTTCACTTCTCAATACGACGTGACGTTGCCTTTTTCTTTATCTGGTTTAAGTAACTAATCCTCGGCTTTCCTCTTCCTCTCTTAAAATCTCTCTTAAATTTTCCCTCCTTCCCTCTTCTGTATTAGATTATCCTGTTGTATTAAATGGCCTATAATGTCGCCTCTTCGAGTTTCTATGGTATGTAGTATCCGTTTCTTCTCCTCCCTTTCCAATACATGGATGACTTTTTCTGTCCAGCTTATTCCCTCCACTCTAAGATCATATATCAAGTACTTTTGATATCATTCTTTTCTTTTTTGTCCGTGAAATGTTATTATTTTTGCGTAATTTAGAGCTATGCGCACGATGAAAACGTCGCATTTTTAGGTTATGTCTCTTAACTTGACGTGACACTTGTCTGCGTTCAGGTTAACGAATCCTAATTGTGATCAGCGCTCGTGCGAGCAGCTCTCCGTGGCGCTACCTATGGTCCCACCGGAAGATCAGCGCTGGCTCTCGAGCTAGCATCATGCTAAGGTGGGACCTTTTCGTGGCACAGCCATAATCATATTATAGTTTAGTTTCCTATTGTATTTTTTTCTATTACTTCTGTCACACCCTTTATGTAATTATGTATTATGGTCACGTCACGAATAAATGTATTTCTTACTTTCTTTACATGCTGTAAATTTTGCACAAGTCACAAATAACCGTATATTTGCATTATATTTGTAAATTTACCGTCGTTCTTCACTTGTGCCAGTTTGACATAATTTGATCTTATATTCCGGATAGGCTATGTACAAGAGTTTCACTCTGATAATTCGGTCTGATTTTCCTCAAAAACATAACAGATAAGGAAATTTGAGACAGTACCTGAAATGAAATTACTTTATGGTAATTCATTAGCTATTCTCCGAAATTGGCCTTCTTTATAAGAATAGGAAAGGAACTATCATTTAGTAAATTGATAAAGAATACGGCAAAGAATAAGTAACCCCTGAATCGATCAATCTGATTATCTCAAATTTTCCCATTTAAAATGTTCGCGAATTCAAGATTACTCCGCGTCTTAAAAGGATCCATTATTCTCGACGTAAATTCGCTCATATCGTTTGATTAAATTAATGGACAATTTCTGGCGGCGCCCAATTCCCGGAATTTACTTTTCTCTATAACAGGTCGACATAATCTGCGCGGCGAATCGCCGGTCCGACGGCCCGGGGGCACTACCGGTTCTCGATTGTTAACACGTTTTTATTGACCGAGTGAGAAACGTCTCGTGTGAGAAACCTTTCAGCGTGGCCAAAGATCTTTCGTATGCCCGGATGTTTGGATGTTCGGATGTCCGTTTGTATGGATTTCCGGCTGTTGTCGCCTAGACTACACTATGAGTTTGTTAGTAAGTAAACACAAAAATTCTTTAACATACCCGCCTGTATACCTACGTATTTACTTATAGTTTGTAGTGTACCTACCTATTAAGCCGGCGCAAATATTTGTGTGATGAACAGGTGAACTAGAATATTGGTCCTGGGTCATGGATGTTATCTATGTATTTTATATACATTATATAATCGAAAATGACATATTGAAAATCTACAATTTCACATAAATTGAGAAACAATATAAGAAAACATTAATAAAAAAGGGGTCATAAAAGGAATACCTCAGCCAAAAGGTCCGCCTGCGGCATGGTCCCCAGTATGCTGGTGGGTCGTTCTCAAAAAATCTGCACCGCTGCGTTAATTTTGCATTTTTTTTTAAAGTTGCGATTTCTTCTTTTATTTTTCATAGGATCGCTAGAAATATATTCAGACAATGAATATCACGTCGAGGGAAGTAGTTAAATTGAATATCTTAGAAGATATAGGTGTTTGAAATTTTAGGTCGACAGGTGAAAGACATCGATGTCAGGTAAACGACATTTGTTACCAAGTTATCGACAATTGGGTGCAGGTTTGCGACAAATATGTTCCAACTTCACTGAATTTGTTAGCAGGTTAACGACGACGGTTGCAGGTAAGTGACATTTTAAATAAAATCTACATTGAACTGTCAAATAGTGCTTATTTGATTGTTTTTGTTTTTCTTTTTTCCTTATGTTAGTAATTTGCATAAAAAAACAAGCATGTAATTCTCATATCATAGGACATTTCTCAGGAGGTTTTTTGAAGCCTGTACTATCCAGAAAGGTCATAACCGACAAAAAGATGCAAAACTCAAGCATACCCACGTAATTTTATAAATGTGTTATGAAGGTTCAACAGCGAATCATTTAAATAACGTTTCTGCATCCTGATGCTGCTTCTTTTGACATATTCTTTCCTACCCGCTGATTAACTTATTGCTGTTTTCGTCATCTTCGAGGAATTCCTTCACATCTGATAACCAGAAAGCCTTCGGCTGCGTTAGGTGGGATAAGTTATGGGAGGTATTGTCTGAAGCTGCCAGCACATCTGGTAACACTTTATAAAGCCTTTACGAGTCTGAATACAGAATGGTGTCAGTAGGAGATGTCACATACAAGAACTTTAAGTTCCGGACAGGGATGCATATGCATATCATGCATAATATCCCCAATACTATTTAACAGATATGGAGCCCTTGAAGGTACGTGGTAGACATCGCCTATTTTGCATCACCCGAAGCAGAAGTGGCCCAACTTTTGGAATGACTCAAAACAACCAGCCTCAAAATGGGTCTCGATATTAATAAATATAAGACCGAGCTGATGATAGTCGACCATTACTAGTCGACAAAGTACTAACCTGCTTCAAGAGTTTGAAACTGTTGATCAGTTCCAGTACCTTGGCTCCATTGTCACAAATAGAGGCACATGGAAACCAGAGATTCGCAGGCGAATCGGAATGGCCAAAACAGCGATGACCCAACGCGGCAAAATATGGAAAGATAGACACATCCCCAACCGAACTAACATGCACCTCGTCTGTGCCCTTGTCTTGTCCATATCTCTTTATGGGGCAGAGACCTGGACGCTTAAAGCCGCTGACAGGCAGAGGATTCATGCTTCAAAATCTGGTGCGGGCGCCGCCTGCTAAGGATTCCTAAGACAGCTTGAAAGTGAAATGGAATACTTAAACTAAGCTACTTCGGAAATTTATATGTTTTTATAACAACGAAACATGAGTTGAGACACGGCGAGTGACCGATAAAACCTGGTTTTTAAATAATTTTGTATAAGTGTTTAAATAATTGTCGTTCACCTGCCGTATGCGTCGTTCACCTGTTTTTATATAGACAAGTGAACGACATACAGGTGATGGACAAAATGACAGTTATGTCATCAAAACAAATAAAGTATTTCGTTGATGAACTGCATATTTATACACATAAAAGTAGATCATACTTTACGCGTTATAAATTAAAATGAATGCAATAGTACACACGTCAACCAAAATATGGAAGGCAGAATATAGACTACATACCCATTACAAACTCCCGCTCGCGTAAGAGTATGTATCATATTTTTTTAGTGCAGCACACTGACGACGTGTCACTCGGAACAGTGTTAGGTGGCAACTGAAGGTCTCGATTTATGCCGGGTTAGGCAGGGGAAACGAAATAGTAGTCACACAATTGTAATGTTTGTCTCATGACAAGTGAACGACAAAAAATGGCGTGGACAAACTTAAATTGCAAATAATTCGCAAAATAAGCATAGTATTATTATTCGATATGGTAGTATTCAATCTTCATCATATATGAAAATAAAATGGAGTACTGAACTTAAGCTAAATCGGTAATGTATATGTTTTTATTACAACGAAACATGAGTACCTCGCGTTGGGACACGGCAAGTGACCGACAAAACCTAGTTTTAAATCGTTTTTTTGTCTATTAATATACTTTACTTTTAATTGAAAGCATTTGGCCTCTATGTAAAAATTGTCTTTAGATATGTGATGATAATTGAATATTTAAAATAATGCGGTGTAAAAAACTTCTTCTAAGACAGACCTGTTGACAGGTGGCGGTGCAAATATTTTGAGAACGACCCTGGTGGCGTTACCTCATTGTATCGCCAGAGAGATTCTCTGGCAGAGGTAGGCGCCAGCTCTGGGGTCTCCCGAAGCGTCGATCAGCCGTTTTGACAAGGCCTTCATGAACCTTGTCATGTCAGATGACCCAATGTCTCGACTGCAGGCGCCGCAAATTCTTAGTTGTTGAGTAACGACGTGTATTTGCGGCGCTTATATTATATTATGTATATCAATATCATCATCTAGTACACATAGTACAAGCTTAGCTTAGTTTGGGACTAGATCGCTTTGTGTAAGATTGGCCCTTAATTTTTATTGATTTATTATTTATTTAAACCTTTTCGTACACGGATCTAGTTTGTCTATCTTCTTCTCGTACTCACTCAATTGCTCATAGCTTGACTGGAAAATAGCTTATAGATTGATGTGGACCTGCAATTTGTTAGGAGTTATTTATGGAAAATAGTGGAGGCGTAGGACGGCGCAGCCTGCGATTGCAGCTTATGTCTTTTTTTCCCATGGGACAGAAACTATCACTTTCAACACGCAAATGAGATTTTGCCCGAAAAATAAAAAACTTAGATACCTACTCGTTCCAAAACTGATGGTAGCGCGGCGTGCGAAATGATACGATAAGGTCGAAGGCAATTTTGCCTCAGCGTTATCGGCCGAATTACTTTTTTCATTGACGCCCACTGTAGACGTTATTATATTTAAATGTACCGCTACACTTACATAACCGGTCTGTTGCTTCAAGTAATTTTCGGTATTCTAAAGGTAACTGGGTTAGGTATTTTATCAGCAACAATGCTGTGAAATGAAATGTTTAAGCTTCTAAGTAATACTCAAAATAGCTTATTGAGTCAACGTAACCAGAAAAGTGTTAAGCATGAATATGGACGAGGATATAGAAGAGAAGAAGACCTAAGAAAAGATGGATTGTGTGAAAGATGATATGAATAAGAAGGAAGTAAACGACGAGATGGGGGAAGGAAACATGCTGTGCCGACCCCAAATAGCGGAAGGAAATGATGATGTTATTTTTAAACCGACTACCAAAATGAGGAGATTCGACTATTTATATTTTTAAATGTTCTTAGGAATCAAACTCCGTCATTTTGTAACCTATAAATCGATTTGGAAAAATATTGTTTTTGTTCGAGAGGAGACATTTCGAGTGTGTGTTTTAAATAATAAATAAGTAAATAAATAAATATCGGACAACCTCACACAAATCGATCTAGTCCCAAATTAAGCTCAAGAAGGCTTGTGTTATGGGTACTAGACGACGATATACGTACTTATATAGATAAATATCATGTGGAGGGCACGAGACCACGTGGTAGATCACCAATGCGATGGACTGACCAGATAAAATCTGCTCTGGGCAAACCGTTGCATGAATGTACCAGAAGTGCTGCGAACCGGACGAGATGGCGAGACATCGTTAGGCGGGCGACAGCAGCCCCCAAGCCTCCCTCGTGATGACCACGACCGCTCTGACAAGAGCGAAACGAAGAAGAAGAAGATAGATAAATATATACTTAAATACATAGAACAACCATGACCCAAGTACAAATATTCGAGTTCATCACACAAATATTTGCCCCGGCCGGGATTCGAACCCACGGATTGTTTTTTACAGTAACTTGTACAATTGTCTTCAGAAATAGGATTACTTCTCGTTGAAATCACATTAATTACTCGTATCATGAAATGGACTCATTTATTCATACTAGTACAAGTACATTACCTACCTAGGGCAGTGAACTCGTGACTATCTCAGATCGCAGGTGTTTGTGCCCGAACCGAAGGCGAGCCATAAATACGCGATCTGGGGCTTTACAAATTACCGCCCGTGGTTTGCCTAAAGTTTTACGTCTTGCCTTGTCCGGGAAGCGAGATTTTCTCCCTGCGTTAGTGGGCAGAAAACCGTACTTACGGCCTAGGGTGACGTAAAACTATTTACATTGTGTTTGACACGTTTGACATCAATATAATTATGTAATCAATGGCCTTTAAGTCTTTTACAGACTATACAAAACAGTGTCATGAAGGAAAACAACGCTTTTCATGGCTATGCAAGCCAATACGAGAACGACATACGCGATAAGCATTATTAATAAAATAAAAAAGATAACATGAACAACCTCTACGAGTATTAAGATTGTAAAAGAACATCTAAGCACAACATTATCCAGTCAATACTCATAAAACTCGTAATCTACGAAAGATTTCAAGATGGCAAAGAAAAGGAAGCTAGCGTTGAGATATTCTGGAAACAATTTTATCGCAATAAAAACTAGATCTAGATGGGAAGCGAATGCTCGAGCTAACATAAATTCTATCTAGAATTGAGTATCCTTTCTGATAAAACCTGGTGAACGTATCAAATTATCTCTTCTTCCATTCATCATTATACATTGAATTGTTCTAAACAGTATTTTTGTTTGTTGTGTTTTTCAAATTGTTTGTATATCAAAACAAATTAAACGATGGAATCTTTTTTGGACTATAAAGTATAGACACCTTCTTTGAAAACACCTTATAAAAAGTATGGTGGGATAAGACTATCGTCGGGGGAAGTCTGCCGCAGTCCAATAACTAATTAACTGCTAGTCTTTACCCCATTAGACAATATACTATGTTAGTCTTACTTAAGGGGCTTCTAAACGGGCCATGTTTTCCTGCAATTTGTGGCCGGCCGTTATTTCCATCTTGCTCTAGCGTAGGGTGTCAGAGAAGGACGGCCATTACCTTACCATTACCTTACCTTAGAGTGTAGCCAGACGAGCGTAATTTGAGTCGCGTAATTTCGGTCGCGCCATACATCATGTCACGTGATCACATCACACCAAGTATGGCACGACCGAAATTACACGACTAAAATTATTTTCCTCTGGTTTCACCCTTAGTCTTCTTCTTCTTTGTTCTTCTTCTCAGTGTACATGGGTCCACTGATGGACTCTGTTCTTGATTCGGCAATCCCATTCCAGGTTTTTTTAATGTCCGAGCATCTGGCTTGCCTTCCGCTTCTGCCACCCGTTCCAATGCTTCTGTCACCTTTTGATGGCGGATGGCGATTTTGTCTGTTTATGACATTTCTATTTTGAATTAACAAAGTTTCTAGACTCACAAAAATACAATACACTATTTTTAGTGAGATCTTTATTAATCATTTCAAATGTATTAAGTTTCACGTAAACGCTATTGTATCTGAGTACAACTAAAATCTCCCTCTAAATCATCACCGTTACACTATACACACAAATTTTCTACATAAAAAAATCTATTCACAAAGTAAAATCAATCGAATCCGTTTCACTAACTACAACAGCCGACAGAGCTCAAATTCCCGCTTCCAGTTGAAAAGTGGAATTTATCGTTATCGACATATGGCAGGCGGGTTTTTGCCGCCATCCGTTTCGCCGGACACTGAATGTACCCCGGAGTAGGGTGCCCAAGTGGACTTAGGAATATGTTTTGGATACTACTTTTTGCCAGATTTCATTCAACTTACATTTATTTTATATTGAAATATTAGGTAAATCAAATTGTACGTCTAGTGAAAAGGAGTATTAAGGTCTTCGCACATTATAACAACTCAACGGCGACTCGATTCTATGCCAAATATTGAAATTTAAGCCCTATGTCATATTTACTAGGTTTAATTTCAAAAAATGATATTAGTAGTGGACGACGAGTGGACGACGCGTCGGTGCATCGTCAAAATTAAACCTAGTTAATATGACATAGGGCTTAAATTTCAATATTTGGCATAGAATCGAGTCGCCGTTGAGTTGTTATAATGTGCGAAGACCTTAAGTCACATATTTGTAATATTTTATAAGTAGATTTGGAGTTCACAGTACTTTGGTTAGATTACTGTAATGGTGTGTAACTAATTTCGATAATAATAAATGTTAACTAGAATAAAAATGACTGTATTGTCAGACTTAAGCTCATTTGCTCCTAGGTTAAATCTGACTTATACCCCTTTTCACTCGGGCCACAGAAATACATATCAGACAATCTCACATTTATTGTCAAATTATGCTCTGGTGGGCTCCTGTTAGCGATGTTATACATATTTATTTAGAAATAAATATTGACTTAGTACAGGATATCAGACCACAACAGTTTATAAATTGATAAACCGACACCTAAGAACAAAAAAGAAAATCCACCACATGCTTCGTCAATTTAAAAATAATTGACTTAGAAAATTAATCTTACTCTACTTAATAACCTCTTCTTTATTATCTACTTAATAATTGACTTATAAATACATAGAAAACATCCATGATTGAAGTTCACTCAACATTTTGCCGGGATTTGAACTCAGGACCGCCGCGCGCTTCGTTGGCATTGATTACATCGCCATTTAATTAGTCGCAATGTTCTTTCAATTAGAAATTAAAACCAAATAGAAATTTCAAAAATAAAGTCCTTACTTAGTCTTACCGTTAAACAAATTATGGTAACCCTACACGATGGGTGAAAATTCAAAGTTATGCGAGTTTTATTAATACGGCTTTTCGACATCAATTGAATATTTAGAGAGCTGGCTAGTTGGATTTTTTGTTCTCCTTCCACCAGAGCCATTTGTTTGAAAGAGGACGGTTAGTGGTTGGAACAGTTTGAAACGTTTTTATTCCAAAAACAACTGGCAACTTATAATCATATCCCGTGGTGGTGCAGAAATCATTAGTGCACCAAAAATCACGAAGCATGCTTTTTATAAATGCGAATTAACAGACAATCTCTCTCTGTATGAGTATCTATTACTATGCAATAAAATAAAAACATACACCACCTAAAAACAAAACAGCTGTTTAGCCTGATCATGAACACAGACGCCATGTTTAAAAAAATTGTTCCTGGCCTAGGCCTTCAATCTTGTATGAAATTCCTTTACAGTTTTCACGAGTTGTTTCGCCCGAAACGTGACACTTCGATGCCTGTAATAACGCACGTTATGACGAAATTTCATTCCATGTTCGAGAAATAGTATTTTATGAAACAGTTGTATACGGCGGGTCAAAAAAAGGGAGTGGAATGGGTTCCAATGTGATCGTTGCGAATAACCGCAGACTGTGAGACCGTAACTTGTCAGGCTATATAGGTACAGTCAAGGAATTCGAAACGTGTACCTTTTTCGCTTTTGTCACAATGACAATAGAGGTCAAAAAGGTAAGCGATTCAAATTCCATGACATTTTCTCAATTGTGAAACAAGTTAAAAAGTTTATTCTACTTCTAACAGGATTCGAACGCACGTCTCTTCAAGTTTTCAGGCCCACGATTTAATAACTGTGCCATCGAAACAATTGCTCAAGCATCGAATTTTTCAACCAGATAGGTACTTCATTTCACTCATACATACATCAATTACATGTCCATCGTTTTTACGACTTAGTTTAAGAAATTGATTAATTTTTTTATGTGTTTTGATTAACTCAAGACTTTCTTGTTCAGAAGAAACCCACTAATATTATAAAAGCAAAAGTTTTTGTGTGTCTATGTTCATTACTTCTTCGCGCCTCAACGGCTACGGAATTTGAATACCCTAACTTAACACATAGGCTACTTTTTATCCCAAAAAGCTTGGTTCCCGTAGGAAAAGGCATGTGTTTCAACAACGAAGCCGTGGGAAAGAGCTAGTAAAATGTTACATATAATATACATCATCATTCGCTTGCCCTTATCCCATTTATTTGGGGTCGGCGCAGCAATTGTTTTCTTCCTCCATTCTTCCCTATCACTCGTCTTCTCTTCGTTTACTTCCTTCTTATTCATAATAATATCATCTTTCACACAATCCATCCATCTTTTCTTTGGCCTTCCTCTTCTTCTATATCCGTCCACATTCATGCTTAACATATAGTATACATATGATTTACAAAAAAATATCCCGTAAATCGCCTACTTTCATAGACTTTTGCTTGTAAAAAAATGTGTAGGTAAAAACTCCTAAATGCAGCACGAACAACCTCGACCGTTTCGCCTTAGGTGAATACAAAATACAAATATAATGAAAATTATATAAACGGCGGAAAATGTATACAACAAATCTAATTTTCTCGTTGGAAAGTTGGCCGTGCCTCGAAAGATACCTACCATTCCTTTTAGATAACGAACAATTTTCAACCGTATCTTCGTTGGTGAAAGTACAATTCTTAAAGATTGTTAGTCAAATTTATTGAAGAAATTTCTTAAAGAATCAGTTCAAATTATATAGCAAGTTTGTGTTTTTCGAAATGCTAAATTGTCTTTAATTCAATTTCGTGAAATATTAAGTAATTGTGAAGCTACGTGATCAGTCATCTGGATAACGATGGTTTTGGTTTAAAAAATATTATATTGTGAATATTGCGTCCCGAAAACATGGCGGCTATATAGAACAAAATTCATGTTCTTATACTTCTTCAGATTTGTCTCTTTGTCTCTGTAAAGTAACCTGCGTAATTAATAGATTTAGGTGTTAGTTAGCGAAATTCTTAATTGAATTACTCCATTGTAGTTGCTTTGCTATTTCGTTTAGCGTAAAGTGAATTTAGACTTCTTAGACAAACGTCGGACTGTTTACATCTCCAGTTTCTCTTGATGACACTTCCTGGAACTGCTTTTGTCATTTTCTAATGGAAATTCTTTATGCGAGGGTGAAGTTGCAAATACAGTTTCTTTGTCACAATTGGTCAAACAAATTTCTGTATGGCAAAGAAACTATCATCTGGACATTCCTATTACTAAGTTAACACTTGCAAGGACAGTACGTCGAGAGACATAAATTTAAACCCTTGTGATATGGCACTACGTGTATGGATGGCGATTTATATCTACGCGAAACTGCTACTGTGTTTACAGCTGGACTTTTTTATATAGTGTAGTTTTTATACTAGTGGCTCCGTGGACTGTAATCCTCGCGAGTTTGTTCCAAAATGGCTGATCGTTTTCATCTCTCCACCATTATGGAAAAAATCGAAAAACTGAATCAACAAAACGAATCATATACTTAGCAAACGTACTCCCAAAATTTCATGAGAATCGGCTGACTAATGAGGCCTGTAGGGGAGAACAGCTGGCAATCCGAACATCTGGACATACGAAAGAAATTTTGGCGTAAGTGAAACAGAGAAGCTTCGCTCACTTGAAAGGCAAATGCCTGGTGCCGATTTTGGCTAGAACATTTTTGTATGAGTTTAGTCTGTGCCGCAGCACACAATTTCAAAATGATCCTGTGTAGCGTATTAAATGGACATAATGTTTCTATAAGGGTTTTTTGTGTGTTGTGTTTGGGCCTTTGACTCCTAGAAACTTGTTACATCGAATGTTTTGTTTCGCCGAATTTTTACTCCACTGCAGTGGAGTGCACTGTGGTCATACATTTTTAATAATTCTTGTTTTTTTTTATTGACTAACTGAACAGCGATTGACCTCAGTATCATCTGATGGAAAGTGACTACGGGGTCGAGGATGTAGCTCGCCAGTTCAGTACTAGCACTCTTACTTTGAAGATACCTAAATTATAATTTTTCTAGGTTTGATAATATCATCCTATTGATTAGATTAGGTTAGGTTTGTTTTATAACAATCTCAAATAGTTTACGGTTGCAAAGAAAAAGCCTTCTACGAAATAATTTTCCGGCCAAAATGAAATATACAATAAAAAATAATTCTAAGAGTGTACCCTGTTTCTGTGCCGCTAAATATCACTAGATTTTAGTCAACGTCCGTTAGAGGGGGGGGGGGGGGGGGTCGTAATTCAATTAGCTGCGGGGCAAGGAGGTTGGTATTCCATATGCATATATTCTGTAACCCGCCAACCACTTGCTTAAACGTGACTTAGTACCCAGGAATGACATCAAGGGGTCCTGAATCGATAAACGCCTAATAAATTGTTGCACTAGTACTAGCTGTAGACTTCGAGTTTGTTTCGGAATTACTGAATTTTGTGATCGTTTACAGTTTGAACCTAATATCTCCGCCATTTTGAAAAAAAAATGCTACAAAAACAAGCTATATAGGTACGTATCAAAGCTACTTAGAAAATTTAATGAGAATCGTTTGATAAATGTGTCATTTAGCGGAACAGTCAGAAATCCGGTCATCCAAACACCTGTGATGTTCCTTATATTTAAATGGTAAAAAAAAATTGGTTCAAGTTTTTTTGCTTGGTACCAAATAATCTCTTGGGTTTGAAATAGCCTCACCTTACGATAGAATACGCCTCATCGAAAGATACGCGTATGCATTGCGAAATGTGGCCGTTTGTACCATTTTCAACGCGCGACAGAAGCGATGCAGTAGCGATACAAATGCTCGGCTTTCTACTTCTATTTTTACGACTTTTTTTTGATTCGGCAACGCTTATATATTGGAAAAATAGATACATAAATAGTAGCGATGCTGAATCCTTTACGTGTGCGTGTGCGTATATGACCAGCGATAGCATCGTGAATGTATTGCGACCGTATCGCGACTGCATTGCAACTGAATCGCTACAAACAGTCACCGTGTGCTACCTTCCTTAGATATTGAATCAATATAAAAAGAGAAATCTCAGAATATCATCCATCTGCTCGATCTACATTATTCCTTTACATTTCATAGAAAGACATTTTTTATTCCAACTTACCACCCGGGATATAAACTGAGTCTCCTCGACTTTTCCAGAAAGAAAAGACAAACACTTGCGATCAATTCCCTTGGTTCCTAGCCGAATAGGTATTTCAGAATTCTATTTGATCTCCGTAGCAGTTAGTTTATTTAATGCTATGTACATTTGTTTTTTGCACGAATTCGTTTCTCGAGAGACGCATTCGTTACAAGAACATCGGCATTTTTTTCTATTCTTATTTTGTGATCACCATTTTTGAAGTACATTATAGAAGTTTTTACATATAGTAATAGATTAATGATACAAAGATACAAAGGATAAATAAGGAGCCAAAATAAGTATAAGCTCTTATGCAGCCTGGTTATACATATATGATAACCCGGTTACGAAACTAACGACGTTTCTAAACCGTTGAGTGTTTCCCAACTAATATTATCAAAGTTCAACAAGTCTGCGAATAAAACTGCTTCTATAGATATAACATGAGCGAAATACACGAACATCGTACAAAGAACTTTCAATATTTTCCGGCCTAAAGCGGAAAAGCGTTTTAACCTAACCGGTTTGGTGCAATTTAAGAGAGGATATTCATTTAAAAGCTTGAGGAACGCGGGCTCACAAACCCGGCGGGAAGCATTATTTTTTCCGGTTTTCGCTTCAATATAAACATTTCAATATCGACATGAACATCTTTATGAAGGGTTGTTACGGTGCATTGAAAAAAAAAAAAAGATTTGTTTACAGTAGCCCAAATGTTAGCTGATAGTTAATAAATCGGAGGACTGACAAACTGAGGGCAACTAGTAACCAAAATAAGTTGTGTAAGATTAGCATAATTTTGGTTACTAGTACAATTTAGCTATTTCTCTAGTAGTTAAACTTGAGCTGTTTTTCAGTTTGATATCTGAGTTTGTTTCGGCGTTTCTTTTCAACAGTGGTCTTTTATGACTCAGACATGAAAAAGTGCACTAGTGGCACTCACAGGTACATTATTTTATTATAATATCAATCGCTAATGCTTGTCCCCCGCACCACACACAAACGTGGAAAGAGTTCCCTGGATAATGGGCGGCTGAAAGTTGCGCGAATGTCGGCTAGTGATAACATCTGAGTGCATGCTCAGCGGCAGCGGGTCAGGGGCAAGGAAGGCTTCTATCATTAATCTGCCTACGAACAAAAACCGGCCAAGTGCGAGTCGGACTCGCGCACCGAGGGTTCCGTACAAACACTCCATCCCTAAGTGGTTAAGTTAAGTTTGCACCTGGTATGTATAGCGCCCCATATAAATTAGGTGCAAAGTTAGGTATTAAAAAAAATATTTATGGTTTTCGTAATTATTCCTTTATCTATGCTATAAGACGTTGCTTCGTACCAAATTTCAAGATTCTGAGTTCACGGGAAGCACCCTGTAGGTTTTGATTCCCTTGCAAGTGTCGAAAATTTGCGGCATAAACGGCTGTATAGGTATTAAAAAAAAAAATTATGGTTTTCGTAATTATTCCTTTATCTATGCTATAAGACGTTGCTTCGTACCAAATTTCAAGATTCTGAGTTCACGGGAAGCACCCTGTAGGTTTTGATTCCCTTGCAAGTGTCGAAAATTTGCGGCATAAACGGCTGTATCTTTTGATTGCGTTGGCTTAGAAGTTTGATTTTTTCACAGCTTCAAGGGACAGTAGACCTGAGTAATTGATATAAATTTCAGCTTCATACCTCCACGCGTTCCTGAGAAAAAGGGTCTTGACAGACGGACGGACAGACGGACAACAAAGTGATCCTATAAGGGTTCCGTTTTTTCCTTTTGAGGTACGGAACCCTAAAAAAGTAGGTATTCGGTTAAAGCTTGGCCTTGAAGTTTTACATATAGGCCTTTACATCTATTGCAAACGATGTATGGTGTAATGTTCGGGAGAAACAGTTTTTGGTGGCTTACTTAACCGATACGAGATCGACACGTTCTATCGCAAGTCTGACAAGAGAAGTGTGCGACGGGTGTTACTGCTATCATATCTAATAATTTATCTATCTATCAGCAACGGTTCTACTGGCGAGCAAGGGCCTTCCCTAAAGCTTGCCACAAATCCTGCGCAGACCGTATCCAGTGACTCCCTGCGACTGTTAAGAGGTCATCCGTCCAACACTTTACTGCCCCAATGGCCTTCCGCTCTAAGTTAATTGACATTGACAAGTTTACCGGTGAAATAGAGTTCATCACTGAAGTAGACATACGGTTTAGATGGCAAAAAACTGTATAAGACCGTTATATGGCCATGGGAAACCTGAGATATTGCTCGATGTGCCAAAGCGTCGTCGAATCAGGCTCCTGCCATATATTGTTTCGTCTCGGTTCAGCTCTGCACCACGCAGAAACGTGGAAAGAGTTCCCCGGATAATGGGCGGTGGGTTTTCGGTGCATGAGTGATTTGGAGTAGGACGACAGTAGGCGTAAAATCATTCATGTACCGACAACCCCCAGGGTATGATGATAACATGTGAGTGCACAGCGACAACGGGTCAGGAGCAAGGAAGGTTTCTATCATTAATCTGCCTAGGAAACAACATATTGGCAGATGTTTGGGTCGTTTTCAGTATGCTTAATAAAGTAATATCTTAATACGGCGTTATGACGGACGTATACGCTTCTCAGTTTAAGTTAGACAAAGAAACCGTCCTTGATTTTGGTTTAAGATTAATCATTAATAAACTTCACAGTGCAAAGGGCCCAGCCGTTTGTTAGTCTATGTTTGATAGCTTATACAAATTAATTAGGTGATACCCATTTTAATTTATGATTCTTAGGAACATCCCACAGTTAAGGGATTAATTAATATTTTCTAACTGGAGCCAAATAGCTCTTTACAGCTCAAATTTGCATAAGATAGGCTGCATTAACAACGTACCTGGGACTATAGGAACAACAGCTACGGAGCTGAAGCAGTCGATGTAACTGAAACTATCTAAAAAATATTATTGTCCACGGTAAAACAGACAACTTTCTAACATATCTGTTATCCAAATAAACCAGACAGACTGGAAACTATTGACTAAGCAACACAAAAAAACTCATCAACCCAACTCTTGGCGTGAGAAATTAAGTATAGTAAAATTCAACAGCATTAAAGATAAACCAAAAGAGCGTCACATGTGAAATTTCCTCAAAAATCCATTGCGGGTAGTCAGTGATTTGGAAAATGTCAACGCAGAGAGGCGCTATGTATCGCATGCGGTAGTGTGCACGCTGCTCCATAACTCCGTACAAGGGATATACGGATCCTGGAAGAGGCTGTATTTGAATAAAAACTCGCAAATGTTTGAAGAACACCTAGAAAATGTCCCAATTACTAGTAAGGGTTAAGGGGCTGCACGTCCCACAGATAGGGAACTTTGGTTTTGATAACGCGATCGACGCTGTTTGTAATGCACCTGTCTCAGTAGGCAGTAGGCAGGTTCCGATTCGAATCCTCGCTAGGTCACATATCTGTGTGATGAACTCGAATATTCGTTCCTGGGTTATGGATGTTATCTATATAGTGTATCTATATATATTATTATGTATAAAGTATTTTGCCATCTAGAACCCATGGTACAAGCTTTGTTTTTTGACTAGGTCAATTTGTGTAAATCAATTTCAATTTGTCCCTTAATATTTTTATATTTATATTATACTAGCTGTGCCCCGCGGTGTAACCCGCTCATCCCACGGGAACACTAAATTTATTCGGGATGAAAAGTATCCTATGTCCTTTCCCGGGTCTCAAACTATCTCCATACCAAATTTCATCTAAGTCGGTTCAGCGGTTTAAGCGTGAAGCGGTAACAGACAGACAGACAGACAGACAGACAGACAGACACACTTTCGCATTTATAATATTAGTATGGATTATATACTAAAATGAAAATGAATGCCATTATTATTAAATCTAAAATCGACGCCATGGTTCCCTAGAATAACTGATTTAGCTATTATCTTACTTCTTGATAGTGTCCCATTCGGCTAATTGTATAGATTTTTTAAATTTCTAGAATTCCCATGTGTGTGTGCGTGGTTGCGTGCGTGTGTGTGTGTGTTTGTGCACGAGTGTGAGTAGCTTGAGTAGTTTGAGC
This sequence comes from Apotomis betuletana, assembly GCA_932273695.1. Lineage (NCBI taxonomy): Eukaryota > Metazoa > Arthropoda > Insecta > Lepidoptera > Tortricidae > Apotomis > Apotomis betuletana. The sequence continues at coordinate 18,087,852 of OW026316.1, read as the reverse complement.
AGCGGACCTATATAAGTGTGCGAGGATTTTTTTATTGATATTATTAAGAAGCCCTACGAAGTTGCTCAGCTTCAGTATAACTAAGCGATTCAAGCCACCAAGATACCTTGACTCTACCTTCTTATAAATGTGAGGTTGAAGGTGGAGAGCAAATCTTTTTGCGAAACTAGTATTTGTGCTCGGAAAGGATATCAAATACGAGCTATAATAACAACACTAAGTTCTATTACCCTACCTATACATACATCATCGTTCCATCTAACTTTGAATCACAGAACTCAAAACCACTTCAACTCTCTCTACATCGACGCCGGCATGCCACAGCCTGGCAAAATGCCAACGGCTTTAACCCCCCAGTATCTCACGTTGGGTCATTTATTCTACGATAACATAGGCACAAATTAACCAAATTACTGCTACCCTGCCCGTCACGCGATATCCGAGCACGTTTGATGCTTCAAATTGGTTACAACCTTCATCTTTGTGCACTAGGTACGAAAATAGATGTTTTCGAGGACTTTTTAAGTTTTGTTTGTTTGAAACGCTTTTATTAGGTTCACTTGGTTGAGTTTGTTTGTAACAAAGAATCTAATTAAATCTTGCAATTAAATTTTAACCCTACTTCTAATAGTCGGAAATAAAATTTTGTATTTATCTGGGGGCACGGCAGTGCCCCCGCCAAGTCGAGCATTGTAGTTTACGTGATAATAAATAATTAAGTATCTTGGAGCTGATTTTATGATGGAGACGGAACGTGGACATAGGAATTGTGAGTATGAATAGTATTTTAATGTTAATATCGGCTCCATAGCTCTCCATTAGTCCTACCGTGCGAAAGAAAGTCCGACCCCTGATTATAACATTCGCCGATTGTGCCAACACAATATATTAATGTTATATTATGATCACATAAACATATTCGTGACAAATAGGGTCAGAACCACGATTCACCCGAAGCACATAAATTGGGATTATGAATTATTATGGGTGACAATTTGTGTTAGGAAGTATTTAGTGTTGTACATAAATAATACCAAATTCTGTACCTAATAATTATAAAAACGGTTTAAACTCACTTAAAAGTTGTCAGGAACGGCTCAAATGTTTCGATCTCATATGGAGTTCTTCATCAGGGACAGCTATCCGTTCTGCTACGCGACTAGCGGCCCACTGCCGTGTTTTATAATTATTAAAAAATCATTAAAGAAGTCGGTCAAACTCGTCGGTGCCCCTGGCGACCCGAGGGCAGGGTCATACCTTGCACAGCGAGTGGGTTTGTGCATACAAGGCGGGAACGCGGCCAGTGTTCTAGGGAGAATGCCCCGGGCGGCTCCTGTACTGGAACCCTATTTCTTTTTTAAGTAGCTCCTTAGTTTTCAACTTCTTTTTATGTATTTTACTTTTAATTGATTGTACATATTGTATTTCTTATTTATAAAATACACGATATTATTAAAGATGTCTCACGATAGTTTTAATAATATTACCTTATTGTGCGTTCGTCACCATTCGAAAGACGCCCATTACTGGACTACAGTACCCTTACCATGAGTTTACAGTGACAGTACTCACTAGCGACTGCGAAAACGACTTTGTATGGAGAGTTGTAGTTCTACAAAGTAACCGCTAGGGGCGCGGTACTATTATCCATACAAATCGTTAACGCTGTCGCTATCGAGTTCCACGTTAACTCGTAGTACGAGTACAGGCTGTATAGTTCTATGATACAGTAGCAATGTTGGGACGAAAGTACCAGAGAAAAACAACGTAAAATTTTAACGACACATTTGGGGCAGTGGAGTCGACGGTCCAGGGTTCGAATCCTGGCAAGGGAAAATATTTGGGAGATGAACTCGAATACTTGTGGGACATGAATGTTTTCTTTGTATTAACGTATATTTTTCTCTATCTCTCTCTCTGTGGTCGCTCCCTCATGACTGAGGATCGTGGTCATCGGTGGATATAGTATAGATGCTCCACACCTAGTTTTTATGATCTGCCTCCACCGGTGCCTGTTCATCGCGTCTCTGATGACCGAGCAAAACTTGGTTGAGCAAGGGCCCTTCACTTGATCGGTCCATCTGGTTTTCTCTATACAAGTATGTATATTCGTCGTCCATAACCCATAACACAAGCCTACCCAAGCTTACTTTAGGACTAGTTCGGTCGGTCTATTTGGGTGAGGATCTTAGAATAAATATGCCTAGAAAGATAGTCTTCATACAACAGTTTTGCGAAGGATGAAGCCGGTTTTGGTTTTATGTGTGCGTATCTACGAACCAATCATAGAGAAGCTTTGCTTGTTATACTGACGTTGGGACAGATGCGTACACGTAACTAAGTACTAAGCCCGTGACAGGCCGTGGGTCACTAAAACTGGTTTGACTTTCAAGCACTGACTAGGTTTCTAGGTGTAATTAGGTGAGGATCGAACAGGAATGAGGAGATTTGTAGACGAACCAAGGTCATCGAGATAACAAACCGGGTAAGCAAGCTGAAGTGCCAATGGGCGGGGCACGTAGCTCGAAGGACCGATGGCCGTTGGGGCAGAAAGGTTCTCGAGTGACCACGTACCGGCAAGCGCAGTGTCGAACGGCCACCCGCAAGGTGGTCGGACGACCTGGTTAGAATTGCGGGGTTTTGCTGGATGCGGGTCGCTGCTATCCGGCCCATGTGGAAGGCTATTGAAGAGGCCTGTGCAGCAGTGGACGACGTCCTATGGCTGATGATGATGCTGAATGATGAAGATATTCGTTTTTTTTGGAAGTATGGTCATAATTGAAAATTAAAATGAAAAATGAATTACGATCGTACTTTTGAAAATTTGTCAGACTCAGATAAATTCTCCAAAATACCAAATCGAGAAACAATAGTACACTCGTAGCCGGGTGAAGTTGGGGAATCAATTTGAAAGTCGGCCGCAATCAGAGACGCAGTATTTTCAAATAGAATTCCTTCCCAACTATTGTTTGCCGCGATAAAACGGGTGAAATAAAGCGGTCACGAAGGGTGCGGATATTAGGCAAGTTAAAACGAGAGACAGTTGTACACTTTACAGAATACTGTTGTCTTAGGACTTTGTAATTTGGGGTCTTATTTATTAAGTCGGATGGCTTTTCTGTGCTGTTGCTTTAATATTTAAATTGTGCTCACATTTTCTGGTTAACAATGATTCTAATATTATTTGCACTACTCGAAATTGACAAAATTCACGCGGATAATTAGATTTTTCTAATTATTTTCGACTGCACACAATAAAAGCATGAAATAGCTACGTTACTACCTAGAACTCGGTGAAAAGTGTTATTGACTTCAAAAAGTTGGTTGAAATTATCAATATATTTGTCATAATATGAAAAAAAATTTTTTTTAAAAGGAATAAGGCCTCTAAATTGTTGCAGTACCATACCGTTGGTGCGCGCGGGTCGCCTTACATGCTCCGTCTAGTGGGGGTTGTCTGTGCCACGTAGGCACAAAATGTTCGTTCATGTATTCATATTAGCTCCCCGTTTGTCAATTTCCATGATAAATATTTGCGTTTGTCTGTCTGTTTGTTTTGCAAAATGTTCGTCAACAACTCGACACATTGCTCAAGTATGAGGGGATTATTGCAATGTCGTGCGATAATTATTATAATGAAACGTGACTTAACACGTTCGGCACCGGCAACGTTTCATTAAGCCCTTACGCTATGCCGGCTGGAATTATCCCAATCACGAAGGAGTGTCACTGGTATAGGACTACGAATTTCGTGGACACATATACGTGTCATCTGGCATTGTTTATAGGTGGAAAAAAGCAGTGAGTAATTTATGAATCATTCAGTGTTTCTCAACCTTTGGTGCTAATATTAACAACATGGCAATTACTTGGACGTAGATTAGCGAAAAGGATAAAATCCGTGCAAAATAAAATTCAAAATTAGAACTTGGTTGCTGATACGAATAGTTGAAGAAAAAAGTTTTTTGTGGGTTGGATCATTTTTGACGTCATCTTGGTACGCCGTTATATCAATGTTTTTTACTCGAAATTTAATGACTACCCTCTTTGCTCAAACGATAGAGTGACGTTTCCTCTGTGGAACAAAATGTCATCAGCATTGTCAGCGAATTTTCTGTGCAATTACGCAATAAGCAAAAAGTGATATTTAAATGCCGAGAATTGAAAGTATTAAGTGATGTTTACAAATGAAGCGAAAATTGAAAAATTTAACGACTCGGACAGGATTCGAACCTGCGTTTCCAACGGCTTTCCGGGCCAACACTGGCGTCCTCCCAATTGGACCACCGAATCAGATGTCAGAGTCATTGAATTTTTCAACCAGTTGCTTCGACATGCCTTAGGGTGGCATCGTAGTTTAGTTTACGTTAGCAGACGTTACTACTTTAATAAAAAAAAAAAAAAAATAAGTATTAAGTGATCATGTTATTAATTCCTACCGACGACCTCTGGCCCCGGCAACATACAATACGCGCACACTGTGTACTGACGAGATGATCACTGCACTCGAGGAAGAATTAAGCAGTGGTGTCGGGTTTATCGTCCACAGGTCCCTCGTGAACTACGTTGTCAAGATCGAGAGTGTCCACAAAGGTAGCGTACTTGATACTCAGAATCACCAAACGGTATTCGCTGAAGGTCATACAGGTATACGCACCAACATCGACACACCCTGATGATGAGGTGGAGGTTATGTATGAGGATATCTCTAAAGCCCTACATACCTCCAAAACTCACTACACCGTTGTCATGGGGGACTTTAACGCAAAACTGAGCAGACGAAGCGATGGTGAGCTGAAAGTGGGACCTTTTGGATTTGGGAATCGGAACGCACGGGGTCAAATGCTTGCGGACTTCATGAAGAAGAAAGGACTCTATATGATGAACTCCTTCTTCAAGAAGCGCCTTCACCGGAAATGGACCTGGATTAGTCCCGATGGTGTCACAAAGAACGAGATAGACTTCATAATGTCAACTAGGAGGGAAGTGTTTAATGATGTCTCTGTGATCAATGCCGTTAAAACCGGGAGCGACCACCGGATGGTAAGAGGTACATTAGACATTAATGTTCAGCTGGAACGTTATCGGCTTATAAAGTCTATGCTCCGGCCAGCACCGATACAAATCCAAAACCCCGAGCCCTTTCAGCTAGAATTGCAGAATCGCTTTGAATGCCTGGGTGATTGCGAATACGTGGACGAATTTAACGACAGGGTTGTGGAAACTGTCCTAACGGTGGGATCTAAGTTCTTTAAGAACCACCGTTCAAAGAGAACCAAAAAGATCTCTGATCGCACTCTCGAGCTCATGAAGGAGAGGCGCGGTATTGTTCTGCACTGCATTCCCCTGATGACGCTTCTCGGTACCGAAGGCTTAACAAACAGATCTCAAAGACTCTGACTCGCGACCTGCGCCAATTCAATACAAATTGTATTGAAGAAGCTATTGAGCGGAACAAAGGCTCCAAAGTATTCGCACGAGATTTGTCAATGGGACAGAGCCAGCTGACAAAGCTGAAGACGGGATGGTAGAATCGTGTCGTCTAGGCCTGAGCTCCTGGGGGAGGTCGAGGCGTTCTACGGACAGTTATACACGACAACGCGGACACCTGTCATGAGCCTAGCCAAAGATCTAAGAGCTAGGTTGACCCGACACTACACAGAAGAGATCCCGGACGTCAGCCTGTACGAGATTAGTATGGCTCTCAAACAGCTTAAAAATAATAAGGCGGGAGTCATCACGAACCGTCTCGCACGCAGGTTTGACGACTTCCAGCCTCCCGAACAAGTCGGCTTCCGTAAAGCTTTTAGTACCATAGACCACATCCATACGCTGCGGCAGGTTATACAGAAGACCGAAAAGTATAACCAGCCATTATGCTCAGCGTTTGTGGACTATGAGAAGGCTTTCGATTCAGTCGAGACCTGGGCAGTGCTGCAGTCTCTCCAGCGGTGCCAAATTAACTACAGGTAGATTGAGGTACTAAGGTGTTTGTATGAGAATGCCACTATGTCAGTCCGCGTCCAAAACCAAGACTCGAAACCTATCCAATTGCAGCGTGGTGTGAGGCAAGGAGATGTCATATCTCCTAAATTGTTCACAGCTGCATTTGAAGACGTATTCAAGCTTCTGGATTGGGACGGACTTGGCATCAACATAAAGGGCGAATACATCACCAACCTCCGCTTTGCCGATGATATCGTGGTCATGGCTGAGACCCTGGAAGACCTCGGCAAAATGCTCATCGACCTCAGTAGGGTCTCTCAACAAGTGGGTCTTAAAATGAACATGGAGAAAACGAAAATTATGTTTAACTCCCATGTGGCACCCACTCCACTTAAAGTTGGAGACTCTGCGCTCGAAACTGTAGACGACTATATCTACCTTGGACAAACGATCCAGTTGGGTAGGTCGAATTTCGAAAAAGAGGTCACTCGTCGAATCCACCTCGGATGGGCAGCTTTCGCTGGGGAATGTCTTCTCGTCTCAAATACCGCAGTGTCTTAAGACGAAGGTTTTTAACCAATGTGTGTTACCAGTGATGACATACGGTACTGAAACGTGGTCGCTTACAATGGGCCTCATAAGAAGGCTCACAGTTACTCAAAGTGCAATGGAGCGAGCTATGCTCGGAATTTCCTTGCGGGATCGAATTCGAAAGATGAGATACGCAAGAGAACCAAGGTTGTAGATATAGCTCAGACAGTCGCCAAACTTAAGTGGCAGTGGGCGGGGCACATTGCTCGTAAAATCGATGGCCGTTGGGGCAGAAAGGTTCTTGAGTGGCGACCGCGGACCGGAAGACGCAGCGTTGGAAGACCTCCAACAAGGTGGACCGACGACCTGGTTAAGATCGCGGCTAGAAATTGGATGATGGCGGCGCAAGATCGATCATCGTGGAGAACTTTGGGGAGGCCTTTGTCCAGCAGTGGACGTCTAACGGCTGATATGATGATGTTATTAATTTGTATTTTGATTGATCAAAAACCGGCCAAGAGCATGACGGGCCACGCTCAGTGTAGGGTTCCGTAGTTGGTCATCCTTCACAATAGACTTAAGTTACGAGAAAGATTTCAAGCTCTATGAAAGGGCCAAAGTAACTGGAAGACGAGGTAACGAGGAAGCATAATTCCTCGTAGTCAAACCAGTTGGACAAAATAGTTTGACTACGTGGAAGGACCCGAAATTTGGGTTTGCCATAACTCAAAAACGGCTCAACCGATTGAGCTCAATATAGTTTTCATTTAAAGTAATTATAAGGCCTCATTTTCATTTTTTTTTTCATATTTTTTGACCCGTTGCACGATTAATATAATAGTTGCCCCGTGGTTGAAAAGTTAGAAGGGGGGGACGCTATTTTTTTTATTTTGGGAGCGATTATTTACAAAACTGCTGACTTTATAAAAAAAAAAATGTTTGGATACCCCTATTATTTTTAAAAGACCTATTCAAGGACACCCCACACACTAGTGTTGAAACGAAAAAATAAATCACCCTCACTTTAGGTTTTCGAGAGGCACCCGAAAAAAGTTTTTTAGTTTTTATTTTACCGTTTTATCGGCGTGATACGTACACATACCGAATTTCAGCTTTCTAGTACTAATGATCACGGAGCTATAAGCCTCGCACGGACAGACGGACATGGCGAAACTATAAGGGTTCCTAGTTTACTACGGAACCCTAAAAAAGGTAAAATTTTATTTCCTAGTGTTAAAGTAAATCAAAGGTTGAGAATCTCTGAAGTGTTTCAAAAAATGACACGGTTGCGTGTCATCGGCACTGTAGAGGAGTCATTTTTAGTAACATTTCAAAAATTTACCTATTTTGAAACCAAGGTGAAACTGAATACATATTTGTATAATTATACTGCACGAAAAATACTGTACAAATAGTACAACGAATTAGCCGAGAAAAGGACGCACACTCAAAATCACGTAAGCGTGTCACTGGCATAGGAGCTAAAACTTTTTGATCACAGATGTTGTGTCACTGGCACCGAACGTGTTAATGGAGTTCAAAAAGTATTTTACAATGCTTGTGCTCGAAAAGAGCGAATTCTAAGCATTCAAACTGTGCAGAAAGTACTACTTTTCCACACTAGTGCTTTTTACATTTAAATTTTTTTTTATTTCTATCTGTATCTGACAGCCTCACACAAAGAGGTTTTATTATTTACAAAAAGTTTGATAAATTAGCCAAATACCGATTATTATTACATATAAAAGCACAATAAAAACAATACTTCATTAATTAATTCATTTAACACGTCATTCATTACATTAGATATAAAATTTGATGAATAAACGAACTTTAAATCGTTGTCCATTAATTAAATTTGGCTGAATGTACACGCGCTTGTGCCATTTTGACATAAGACGAATATTAAAAAAATACTTTTGCACATGCGCAGTAGTAGACATGTCGAGCGCAGTTAAGAATAAGAATAAGAATACGTTTATTTCTTCGAATATGGTACAATAAAGTTGTTGTTACAATTAGTTAAGCTCATGAGCTCAGCATATCCTGCCGAAAACGGCGTAGAAATATTTATACATTGAATCACTTAAGTTAACATGCTATTAGAATAATTCAATATTTTTTAAATTACACATTTTAAGATACAATAAACATTATTAAATTTAAATTACATTCGCAGTTCAAAGAATATTTATTACATGTTACAATCTAGGTAAGTATAACATCATTAATCGTCAGGTATATAATTATTTAAGAATTCGTTAATTGAGTAAAAAGACATGTCAAGTAGCCAATTAAATAATTGCGATTCGAACCGGTGATATTGCAAAACAACTAAATCTTCCGGTAATTTATTATATAATTTGATCGCCATAATATAAGCGTTTTTGCTGAAAACTTTGACTCTTTGTCTAGGAGTGTACAACTTATGCGGGTATCTTCCATTAAGTTTATTGAAAACAGCATCATACCGAGGAAATAAATGCGGATGCTTTTTAACAAATTTGGCAACCTCATATATGTATAAACACGGCAAAGGTAAAATCTTCAGCTCCTTGAATATTGGTCGGCAATGGGCGAGATAATGAGCTCCATAGACAGCTCTGACGCATTTTTTTTTGCGTTACAAATACTCTATGTATGTTTACTGAGTTACCCCATATGATTAAGCCGTATCGCAAAACAGACGACACATATCCATGGTATGAAGTGAGCGCGGCCTCCATGGATGAAACCATCTTAAGCCGTCGAAGTGCAAACACAAACCTATCCAATCTACTACATATGTTGTCGATATGTGGTTTCCAAGACAAATTTTGATCGATAGTAAGACCAAGAAAGGTAGTTGCTTCTACAGGATCTAACGCCTGATTTTGTAAATTTATCGTAATATCTATATTAGGAGAGTTATGATTTCGAAAAATGAATTATTTTGGTTTTATCAATATTTAATTTTAGACTGTTATTTTCTAACCACTATTATTTACAAATAACCCCGCCATTTTTTATTGATGTCTAGTTTATTTCGAAGTTGTTTTGTGCAAATCTGTTGAAAAAATGTCGAGATAAAGGGACGAATCATAAATTTAAACCCGTAAAATGTTTTTGAAGAAGTACAAAATGTTAACGACGGCCTCTTGTTGGATAAATCAAATCAAAACAGTTTTTTCCAATGCCAACAGTATTTGTGAGTAGTAAAGTATTTTCTATTTTCTCGTACGTGCATAGTAAAGTTTTGTATGAAACTCGTGTGTAAGATGATTTCCGACTCGAGTTTGTAAAAGTAAATAAAAATCACACACTCGTCTGAAATCACCTACCTTACACACTTGTATCGTAAATAACTATTTTTATTTAGCCTGGACGTTTCGAACGTGATGTACCTATATATCTAAGAGTTGGATTAAAAAGAACGAGTGATGGACAAACTGTATTTAATCGACCTTCGAATATCAGACCGAGAGTGCCGGCCCAACCGATGTTGCAGCCTTTTATAAGGTACTGTAAACAAGTTGCACCCGTGTTGCATCTGCCTGCACTCTAGATAAAATTACCAATTGTACTGATTTAACAGTTAAATCTACTAATAATCATTTATTCAACAATAATTCCCATTTAAACAACATAGTGTAAAAGTTCAATCCGCATCGCAGGCTTCGTCAGATAGAATACAAAATCTAGTCAGCGACAGGCTTCGTCAAACAACACACCTATTAGCATGACATCCGCAACAGGCTTTGTCAAAGTTGTGGAAGAAGAACTTAAAAAGGTTCCCATTACACTGGCAACGTGGGAAGACATTGTATGGCCAAAGAAATCTGTTGAACCAAATACGACCAAGAGCGAGGATCACACCCTCTGTCTCTGAGCCGGCGAACCACCTCCCTCATAAAGTCCCTGGCCTCAGTGCCCTACGGTCCCGCAGTCTTTACTGCCACTGGCACAAAATCGCAGCTAAATTGATTAAGTTAGTACTTAAATTTCTAAAATACTTTAGTAAGAGTGTAAGTTTTCTTTGATTTTACAGACATTGTGAAAGTAAATAAACTTACGAATCTTAAGATGGTATAAGTAGGTACGTAAATGAAAAGGAAAATTTCAGAAACACGGTTCTATTTAATCAGAAAACACGATCTAGGATCTAAGTGTGGCTTGCGTCCGAAACAGACTGGCAGCGTTTGAACTGTTCATTTGCAAATTTTGCAATTGGGTCGCGGTCAGTTTGCAGTTTACAGACGCAATTTTGAATAACAAAGCCTTAGTGTTAATTTTAGCTGATATAGATTTTTACAAACATAAGACCTAAGTCTGTTGCGGTTGCCAATCTTGAATTCATCTTTCATTGTTTAGGTCCGGCGCTCCTTCTCGCAGATATATAAGACCCGCCTGAGGCAATCAAAATCCATGTACTTTCCGATTTTATTGTATAAAATTACGCAATATCCACCTACAGTGTGCGGTTCGCCATTATTCCATGGCTTGTATCCGACTTGATCTAGGGTTTGATCTGAAAACGTTTATAAAAAATAATGCGTGTTTAAAATAAAGGAGCATTTCTACTAACGTAGATCGGATTCGATTCGATTTTAGATTGAAAGTCGAACTCGCGCATGCGCCACTGTCTTTCATTTATGAGCGGTGTCAAAGAAGTAGGCCCTTCTTTCATTGGCGAAAAAAAATACAAGTAACATAAAAGCCTCTAACCGTATTATAAGTAAATTACTCCGCTAAGAATTTTTTGGCCTAATCTTCATCAGACATTCCAGTTTAAGCAAAAATGGTAATGTAAGTATTAAAAACTGCGTTTAAAATGATCCATGAGTTTGAGACCTGAGATAAAACAGATAAACTCTAGACCGCCAGAATCTCAGTCAGAAGATGGGGGATGAATCAGTGTGATGGAGTTTTCAGTAGATTATACTTACTTAAAACGGTATTAAAGACTATTCGTCTGGTTTCAGCAGCCCGGATTCCGACATAATAAAACCAGAGTAGATGTTGCGATAGCTCCTGAACAATTTTCAATTCCTTTTCGTTATTCAGAATGAGCAAATGCGCCCGCTCCGCCCTGCACTTGGCGTCAGCTTCGGCCCAGTTGGCTGTACCTCTACTTACACGGTAACAGCTGCCGGTGAGTGAGATTTTCGAAACATATTCTGAAATGTATATATTCCATTAAAATACTGCGTCAGAAAAACACCACGCAGAATGGTAAAATGAGCATGAAGCATGACTTTTGTATGAGGAATTACCAGTATACAGTCTACCCGCGTGCCAAAATTAAATACCTACCCTTTCTTCGGCATGGAAGTTAACGGTGCCTAAATTTTACCATAAAATAATGATTAGTGCACTGCAGAATGAGTTAAATCTTTTTTATTTTTATCATACCAAAGGTAAATGAGAAAGAGTGTTTTATCCAATACCTAAGAGCGTCAACAACATCTTCTCATACTTTCACACTCAACTTTGTCCTATCTATATTATATTCTGGAATTATAGCCTAGTCAATAAGTAATTGAGAACTAGAGTTATGTACAAAGTCCTCACACTACATATTACACAATATATCACGTGTTTTTGCTACTATTGTTTCGCCTATACTATGGCAAATGCTTTGCAGAGCTATTTTTTCTTCTCCCACCCTCCCATTTCCGGCATCACCGGTTGGTGATGTCATCGCTTCACCGCGGAAAATATTCCCACACGTAGATGCATCGCAAGAAGTTTGACAATTCCTTCTTCTGCGGAACTATTAAAAAGTGGAACCCTTTGCCAGCACATTGTTTGTTCTTTCTTACAACATGGGACCCTTCAATGTGTGAAAAAGCATCTCTCCGGTCAGCATGGCAGTGTCAACTGACATGGCACCGTTGGTTTCTCACGAGTTGTCATAGCGACTTGGGTTCCCCTTTTTGCTTACCGTCGGGCGAAGTGCGAAGCGAAAATAAATGTTAATCTCATCGTATCTCACCGTTTGAAAGTACATCACACTCCTTGTCGTAAGGCACACCGTCTGGAGGCTCAAATGATTCCCCTTCTAATGCCTCTGTGAACAGAGAAGTAGCAGTATTGCAAAACTAAGGGTATCTGTCCGGTTTTTTAAAGAATAAAATAGTGACGAGCAAATCTATACATACTGATGCGCGCCGTATCCAAGAGTATGCCTTCTGAATCTGTCATGATCCAACCATCTAGCTAGAGTCTCTTGAGGTGTTTGAGGAGGCTCTTTGCTATAAGACCGTGCGTGGAAATGACTATCGGAACAATGGTCGTCGAATCAATTGTGATTCACTTTACAGGATCTCTGTGATGTGACTCGGAGAGCTGGACTAAGCTGTTTGAGGCGAGTTGTTTAATTTGTTTACGACGTGATTTAGAAATATATAAATCTACCCAAAAATGTCCGTATGCGTGCAGATTTTCATTAGTTGTATAATTAAGAATCAATGAAACGGCTAGAAAGTTACACAGATAACGTTTCCAGACTCTGTGCGAGCGAAGCCGCGGGACAAAGCTAGTCACCTATTACTTTCATTACTACCTGTATAGGTTATTGTTATTACCATTACTATCTCTACTACTACCACTACCTTAACATTACCGTCCTTACCTTCCTTTTTCTGGCACACATAAGATATCTGTTTAGATCCTAAGTCAAAGTGCTGCAGTATTTCAGAACGGCATAATATTGTTTTTCCATCATTAAAAACTATTTGAAACTGTTTTTTTAATTTTGATTCCTGAAATCATCGCCGTTGCTTTAGTCACGGTAATATCTTTCGTATCTTCTTTTTTTAGGCCAATGTGTTGATAGACAATTTCTTTGACCATCTCTTTATAATTGGGTTCTTCAGGATTCTCGTTCAATTCGATTCCATAGATATTACTTATAGTATATTCCTCAGACCAATTTTTCCCAGATACTCTAGTTGTTTCTAATGATCTATTTACTGTTTGACTATATGTTTGTAATCGTCTATTAAGTATAATTTGTTTTCCGCTGTCCTCTGCTGCATTGCTATAGTACATCTGAAATTACATTAATTACAAATCTTAACTTACATGTAGGTGCGATATTATTCATCTATATTTAGTCTGTCTGTCTGTCTGTTTGATAGTTGAAATTTTTACAGATGGTGTATTTTTGTTGCCGCTATAACAAACAATACCTACTAAAAACAATAAAATAAACATTTAAGTGCGGCTCCCATACAACAAACTTAACTTAACCCGGCCAGTTAAGATGGGATAAGTATTTGTACGGAACCCTCGGTGCGCGAGTCAGACCAAGTAGCCGTTTTTTTTTATTTGATTTAACTTCGACTCAGTGCGATGTGTCTTAAAACAAAATATGTTGTAAATCAGTGTTAAACCATAATTATATTTGAGTACGTTTAATATTTTTTTCGAGAGTCAACCTTTGTAAACAGTATCTGTAAAGGTACCGAAACGTCAGGGAGGCTCAAGTAATTAATATACGAGATATAATCCGTTTAAATTGTTTTATTTAAATGTTTGACTCTGTTTGTTTTTAAAAATTAAAGTCTTATATATTTTTTTTTATTGACATTATATAGGAATAGTTACGTTCTTAGTGGCAGATAGACCTGTACACGTACCTAGTTCTCTTAAATTATACTTTACATGTATGTAGGACTATGTGTCACATCAAACACTTTACATATATTTTTTTAAATAATAACTAAGAAAAACGAAGTAAACGCAAAAATAAATATTACATACCTCCATTTATTGTGGCTGATTTATTTAGTTCTGTTTCGACGCAACCTAGACCCGATCTATGCGCTCCTGATTTAAATTCCAACCATCTCGCTCGTTTCCCCGTCATAATTTAACTAACATATTTTTTTAGTAAATTGGTCGATTGAATGAATTCAACAAACGTCTTAACTAAAACTGTGAATTAAGACAAAAGCAAGGTAGTATCATGTTAATATTCTCTAGGAAACGATCGAAGCATTCACGACCGTTGACTTGCCGATCGGCCACGTACTGAGTGCTATGTGGTAAATAGCGCTCTGTGCGCGCGAGTGATCGAAATGGTATTCATTGTGTACGGTTCGATGTGGCACTTAGAATGGTGTTCGTGTTAGTATACACATTTTTGATACAGATGGAACTGTATGCGTCATTCATAAAATCTATACTAAGCGAAATTTTAAGAAAATTTTTATACTAGGCGATAGGTTTCGACTTCTAGATCATTATGCTGTAGCTGGTGTAGTTCGAACCTTTTAGCACTTAGCACTTTGTACGTTGTTGCCGTCAAATTGTGACCCGGCCCGCCCATCGTCCCGCCTTTATTCGGCTAGGGTCGGCACGTTCGAAGCGAAGACAACGCATCGATTACATTTTTATTATTTGCATATTATTGTGATTTTTTATTATTTTTAACCGACTTTAAAAAGGAAGAGATTCAGTGTTCGCTACATTGAATCGTTTTGAACGTAAGTTCACCGATTAACTCCGTAAAGTGTAAATATATATTTTAATTATTAGTAAGAGATACGGTTACTGTTACGGTTTTCCCATTGACATTAAGTCATGATCTGATGATGGAACATTTACCTACTAGATCTCGGGACTAGTTCAACGTAGCCAAGTGTGGTTTTTCTGCTCACTTTACTGAACATTTACAGCCAGTATGTGGCAGTATCATAAAATTGACCTGATGATGGACCCTGGAAATAGGGACTGGATCTCAAGATTGGTTCAACGCAGACATGTGCGGTTTTTACATTTCGATTCACCACAATGAACATTTGGACTCACTATCATAAAATTGACCTGATGATGGATCATGGAAGTACCTACTGGATCTCAGGACTGGTTCCACATGAGTAAAGAAATGGAACAGAGACTAAGCTTCATACGCTGCGATAGGTACACTACTACAAACGCAATGCGCGTGTGGACGTGTCCACAAGCTCCACACGTACACGAACAAACAGATTTAGACCGCATTGCAAACGGGTTTACTCACGTCGTAGTAAATAAGTCGAATAACGCTCAACATGTTTCGAGACATGTCGAGCGTTATTCAACTTCTACAACGTGAGTAAACCCGTTTAAGTATTTTAATATGTCTGAGACTCACGATAGTTTTCTGCGTATATTAATTATTTGAGCCTCCCTGGCGTTTCAGTACCTTTACAGATAACGTTGTCAAAGGTTGACTGAGAAAAACTTAATTTTTCTCTGTCAAAGTTACATTTGTGCAAACTACCCATTTTATAAATATTAATTTAAAATGAAGGTGTTCATACATGCCAGATGGGCCTAATGTGTAAAGACAGTTACTTATGTGCCAGAAGCCATTTATTATTCTATTTACAATATCTACCAGCGGTTCACTATAAGGCTTACTGAGGAGAAAGAACCGCCAAAGAAAACTCCCAGATTGCCTTAGTTATTACTATGAAATACTTTTAAACAAAAACTCTACATATACTACTTTTAACACTAATTTGTTTTACACCGTTCGAGGCCTTGGCTTGTTTGATCCTTGATAAGATGTACAACAGGATCCCAAGCCGGTGGTAATGACAAACCATCTTTTCTATTGAAGTTGGGATATTTTTTGATTTCAATAGCCTCGCGCAATATTCCGGGAAAAGATCGTTTCTCCCTGGCAAGGATTGAAGTGTTATCAAACTTAATTGAATGGTTTGGTTTGTCCATGACATGCTCGCAGACTGCACATCTGTTGCAACGATGGTACTTGACATCGGCTACATGCTCCTTAACCCGTGTAGCTATACTACGTTTCGTTTGGCCAATGTATGACAGACCACACTCGCAGTCCAGCTTGTAAACACCAGCACTCTGCAGAGGGATGCTGTACTTCACAGGCCTCAGGTATTGAGACATCTTCTTCATCGGCTTGAAATATGTTTTAATGGAAGCCCGTTTCAAGATGTTTCCAATCCTATCCTTGACCCCTTTCACATATGGCAGGACCGCAGGTTTACGCTCGACTGTAGGAGTCTTCACACGGGGTTTCTGGTTGGGGCGTGGTATCTTGAGCCCATTGGCCCAAAGCGCACGCTTGACATGCTGTAGTTCATCAGTCAAATGTTGGTCGTCACAGATTCCCTTGGCTCTCTGAAACAAAGATTTACCTACTGTAGCAAGTTGACTAGGATGGTGATGTGATTTGCCATTTAAATACCTATCAGTGTGAGTAGGCTTCCTATAAACCACAGACCACTTAACCCTATAGACCCCGCTTCATAAAACTTTCTCTAGTATCTCATGTTGCCAAATTGGCGGGGTGAGGAGGGCAACAAGTGCACTGTGATTGGCTACTTCAAGGTCAGCGAGCAATGACGCATGCGGTGCAAGATGCGCGCCATTTTTGATAGTGATGGGACACACTCGAAAAAGAAACTGCAGAATGTAAGTAGATATGTTTTTAATTGGAATCAATAATATTTAATACCCCTTTCCGGCCGAGAAACCTAATTTACGAAAACACTTAAAATTTACCAATTAATCGAGATCTATTACTTTATACTATCGTAAAAAAATAAAATAAAAAATCCAACCGTAACCATTCCCCGTGCAAGTTGACTGCACGATCGTGACGACCAGGCCATATTTGTAAATGCACGATCGTGCAAAATCATTGTAGTAAAGGTAGTGTTAATAAAAGACGTTATTTTTAGTAATTCGTTTTAATAATACGTATCAGTCTTCAATCAAGTACTTAATTATTATTATCACATTGGTTCATATTCATAGGAACAGTTATTTTATGAATCTAGCTAACTTAGAAGTCTCAACTCTCAATAAACTCAATCAAAAATATAAAAAAAAAACAAAATAATATATCCTCATAATGTATCACTTTGTGTGGTACATTTTAAAACAATTCTGATTACGTGCAATGCAGAGGTACACATTGCATTTGATGCAACGTGTCTTGGTTCGGCTGCAGCAACGATGAAATTGGCAGGCTCTTGGCGATTTGATGTCATCAAACTCGGGCAAGTGATCGTAACCATCATAAATTAGGGACACAGGTGGATTAGCAGGCTTTTGGTACTTTCTTGGCATCACTGGCATTTCATCATCAGAGGCCTCATGTGTTAGAACTTCATTTCGCCTTTTTGGTGGTGCTTTGACTAGAACTTCATGAAGTTCCAGACGAAAATCGAGCAAATCTAGTATCTTGCAACCAGGATACTTATTAGCATCGCAATCGATTTTATAAGCTCTCCATGCATTGACTGTAGCTAAATCAGAGAAGTGAATTAGTACTTTGAGCGTCCATTTCTTGGTTTTTATAAAAGTGCGGTAATATTCCATTTGTTGGTCCAACACGTCTACTCCTCCCATGTGTCTGTTGTAGTTCATTACTATTTGTGGAGCAGTTACATCCACGTACGATCGAGCTTTTTTATCCCATCGTTTCACAACTTCAGTTTTGTCTGATCCAGAACAGTTTGACGTTAAAAACACACTTTTGTTGTCCTTCCATTTAACTACTGCGACTGACCCTCTGACCATCTGCTGACTCTCTCCGCGTTGCATTGTCTTGTCATCTTTAAACTTTAGGGTAGATCGTTCTGGAATCCTGTTTGTCATTATTGTCCCAGTGCTGTGTATATTGCGGTTATCCAGTTCTTCAACAAGTGGTATGGTTGTAAAATATCTATCATGATATATACAGCTTCCTGGGGGCACACTTCGAGATAGGTGAAGAACCACAGCTGGACCTAATCCAAGTGACATGTCGGGGCCAAACATTGTCTTAGCTCCCTTATAAATGTCAAAGTCCAGCATTAATCCGGTAGAAGTCGTTAGAACGAAGTTTTTTAGTCCTACTGGACGAGGCTTATTTTTTACGACTTGTCTTATTGCACAACGTCCGGTAAACGGGATCATCTGTTCGTCAACAGAGTAAAATCCTGGCACTCGTTCTTGCTTGTAACATCCTTTGCGTATTTGATCTAACATTGGTTGTACTTTCCAAAGGAAGTTTGTATTTCCAGGTGGTGGCGTGTCAGTATCAACAACGTGGAGGGCGTTTCGCAAAGTCGAAAAGCGATCCCGTGTCATAACTGAAGTGATCTTATCCATCGAAATACCTTTTCGCCAGTACATCTTCCATCGTGGATAAGGAATACAGCCCATAAGTATGTGTATGCCAAATAAATGCATTATTTCGGCGCGATTCGTCTTCAGTTCTTTTCCTGTTTTTCTCAAGTGATACATATTGGTGCAATAGGCGATTCTTTCAAAAAAGTCATCGTCCATATACTCGTTATAGTAATCTATTGGTTCTCGTACTTCTTTCACGGGAGGAGGGGGATATTCATGGGGTTTGTTCTGAAAAGGTAATTGCTGCCAAGGTTGACCGATTTGACGTCTTGTGCTTGTCCTAGCTAACATGCTGGTAGCCGCATCAGCAGCTTGCTTTGAAGTACGCGTAGATTTAGCTCGGCTTTTATGAGTTTTCTTCTGTGTTGAATCCGGCCTTGGTGTACTGGCGTGGCGGGCAGTAGTATTCCTACTGGCGGAAAGCTGTTGTGACGTTGGCGTAGACTTTGAGCGAAGCAAACCACTAGTTTTCTTTTTTCTACCTCTAGACGGTCTTGCAAGGGAAGTAGCCCGGCAGCTGGTATTAGATGTAAGAGTTTGATCAACATTGTGTTGTTCAAAACAGTCGTTTGAGAGCGTACTCGTTGTCACTAAAGTACTATTCAAGGTACTGCTGTTGCACATAGCTTCATTTGGTGCATCTAGCTCCTCTACGACATTCTGTGATTCGGGGCTATCTCCTTCAAGCCAGTCAAGTAAAGAAAACGGCGATATTTCATCCTCATTATCAAGACCCTCGATATCTGATAAGTTTCCGTCACCTAAAATATCTTGTATCTCAATATCTTTTAGTGGACGCCCTGTAATCAAAGAATCCTGACGTTAGAAACTGAATAAGTTCCAAAAAATAATGGAAGTCATTATTATTACTGACAATTAAATTTTCGCCTAAGGGCCGAATATACACGATAGTGCAAATAATTTTCATATATGTATTAGGGCCTATGGCCGAATACACACAATCGTGCAATTAGTTTTTATGAGCGCATAGTTAACTGAAATTACTAGATTAACAATTAAATTTACGTTGCACACTGAAAGTAAACTCTTTAGCTACATTGATCACTAATAATATTGCTATGTAATTACATAAAATCGTAAAAAACAATTACTCACGTGTAGTGCTGCTCCCGCCAAAAAACGCCGCCATCCTTGAGAACGCCGCGTGGCCGACTGACGCAACAGATTTACCCCTTTTACTATTCAAGCTCGGCAATAGTGTTTGCACGATAGATCGATGCCGCCCCGGGCGCCAAAAAAGAATTAGAGCGCACACAGGATTTTTTCAAAGTTAGTTGCACGATTGTATCAAGTCGGCCGGAAAGGGATACGAGAATGGTTTAAAATGCGTTTCAATTAAAAATATTAAATGTAAATCTACTCATATTATTGGAAAAAACCGGCCAAGAGCATGTCGGGCCACGCTCAGTGTAGGGTTCCGTAGTTGCCCATCCTTCACGATAGACAAGGTTTAAATTACGAGAAAGATTTCAAGCTCTATAAAAGGTCGTAAACGCCAAAGTAACGGTAATTACTTATTACCTTCTCGAAGTTATCGATTATACGCGCCAAATTTAGCGAAATGTTTTAATACGGAATGGCTAAACTTAACTAATATCCGTAACTTTCGAAGTATAAGGACACCGCGCGGCACTTACGTCATTTTAAAGAAAATTATGAATTATTGCTCTACCGATTTTATTCAATATAGTTTTCATTGCAAGTACTTATAAGGCCTCATTTTCATGAATTTGTCCATAATTTTTTGACCCCTGGTTGAAAAGTTAGAGGGGGGGACACTATTTTTTTTATTTTCGGAGCGAATATTTACAAAACTGCAAATTTCACCAAAAAATAATGTTCGGAGACCCCTATTATTTTTAAAAGACCTATTCAATGACACCCCACACACTAGTGTTGGAACGAAAAAAAAATCACCCCCACTTTAGGTGTACGGGAGGTACCCGAAAAAAATTTTTTTTTTAGTTTTTGTTTTACCGTTTTGTCAGCGTGATACATACACATACTCATACTAAATTTCAGCTTTCTAGTACTAATGATCACGGAGCTAAGTCGCGGACGGACATACAGACAGACAGACGGACATGGCGAAACTATAAGGGTTCCTAGTTGACTACGGAACCCTAAAAAACCAATAAATATGAAACCAGACATTATTGCTTTAACGGAGGCTTAAACCGCTTGAGTTTCAATCTATAAATCACCTGATCACCCAATCTGAAAATTAATAAAACCACCAAATTACTAACCTAAATTACTATTTAATACAACAATAAAAATTAATATGAATACGTTATTAATAAAATTCGGTAAAGCTAAAAGTCGATTTGGTACTGTCTAATGATCACGTGCTTTCGTAAGAATCGGTACTTAAATGAAAAGGGATAGCTTGCTTTCTTCATTTGATCAAAAGGGACAGACATAATGACGTGACGTTCACTAGTTCCAAGTGACCAGTGAAAAGAGAACGTGTTTAGACTGGTTAGGAACAAAATCTTCGTTTTATACAGTGAAATAGACTCATCTATGGAATGTTATAAGTACAATATTTTTAATAACTTTAAGTCCTAGAGGTCTTAACACTACACACGACTTAACACTACAATTTACCATGTTATTTATTTAATTTCTTTTTTCATTGACGTACCGCACGGATCGTAAACATGGACGCAACTAAACGGTGGCTCGATCCTTCGTCATCTCACACTCTTTCTTGGAGTGTGGGGAGGCCTTTTCTATGTACTACATATTGAGGCTGTTACCCGACTACGGCAAAGGCAAAAGGAAGGGTTATAAGTTTAGCAGTCTATGTATGTATGTATATTTATATGTAAGTGTGTTCCACCATAGCGCGAAAACTACTTAACCGATTTTAGTGATTGAGGTGTTTATCAATTCGTAATTACAGTCCGGGTGACATAGGCTACATTTTTAACAGACTTCAAAAAAGGAGGACTAGCGAGACTAAAAATTCTACAGAAAAAAATTAAAAAATTCAACAGATTATTTTTTAAATAAAATTAAAATTATTTTTTTGTTGGAAAGTTAACACTTCAGTTATTATCTCTTAGAAATATGGTAAAGATCTGATTATGGAATCCATCAGAAATCGACGAAACTGCAAATATAATAGTTGCAAGTACAATTTCTTTATTATTTTCTAAAGTGATTCAGGTATCTGTTGTCAGAAAGCATAATTTGACCAAGTGGAACTGATGCAGAAGACCACGAAAGGTGATTGGAACTATAAGTTTGCATTAAAGTATGCTCCAGCATAGCGCTTACACTACTTAACCGATTTTGATCAATAACGTGTCCATCGATTTGTTATAACGGTTTACATTGCGTAGGCCATATTTTTAACCGACTTCAAAAATTAATGGTGTAGTTGAGTATATTGCTTACAATTACACCGATTTCAGTCATTACTTTCACCCGAATAAGGCAAAGCCTTAGCAAAGTAATTCTTTATAATTATATTCGTATTCCAATATCTTAATTATGATTTGATGACGCGTAACGTACTGAACTAATTTGATGAAAGAGGTACCAACCGAATAGTAATAATGAAACCAGATAAAAAATACAACATTCTAAAACGACAACAAGAAAGCAAACTTTATGATACTTTTGAGTTTACGGAGAAGATGGTGCATACCACGTACCTTAAAAGGTACAGACAGCCCAGCCTGTCGTCACGGGCTGCGAAATTGCTACAGCCTCAATATGTAGTACATAGAAAAGGCCTCCCCACACTCCAAGAAAGAGTGTGAGATGACGAAGGATCGAGCCACCGTTTAGTTGCGTCCATGTTTACGATCCGTGCGGTACGTCAATGAAAAAAGAAATTAAATAAATAACATGGTAAATTGTAGTGTTAAGTCGTGTGTAGTGTTAAGACCTCTAGGACTTAAAGTTATTAAAAATATTGTACTTATAACATTCCATAGATGAGTCTATTTCACTGTATAAAACGAAGATTTTGTTCCTAACCAGTCTAAACACGTTCTCTTTTCACTGGTCACTTGGAACTAGTGAACGTCACGTCATTATGTCTGTCCCTTTTGATCAAATGAAGAAAGCAAGCTATCCCTTTTCATTTAAGTACCGATTCTTACGAAAGCACGTGATCATTAGACAGTACCAAATCGACTTTTAGCTTTACCGAATTTTATTAATAACGTATTCATATTAATTTTTATTGTTGTATTAAATAGTAATTTAGGTTAGTAATTTGGTGGTTTTATTAATTTTCAGATTGGGTGATCAGGTGATTTATAGATTGAAACTCAAGCGGTTTAAGCCTCCGTTAAAGCAATAATGTCTGGTTTCATATTTATTGGTTTTTTAGGGTTCCGTAGTCAACTAGGAACCCTTATAGTTTCGCCATGTCCGTCTGTCTGTCTGTATGTCCGTCCGCGACTTAGCTCCGTGATCATTAGTACTAGAAAGCTGAAATTTAGTATGAGTATGTGTATGTATCACGCTGACAAAACGGTAAAACAAAAACTAAAAAAAAAATTTTTTTCGGGTACCTCCCGTACACCTAAAGTGGGGGTGATTTTTTTTCGTTCCAACACTAGTGTGTGGGGTGTCATTGAATAGGTCTTTTAAAAATAATAGGGGTCTCCGAACATTATTTTTTGGTGAAATTTGCAGTTTTGTAAATATTCGCTCCGAAAATAAAAAAAATAGTGTCCCCCCCTCTAACTTTTCAACCAGGGGTCAAAAAATTATGGACAAATTCATGAAAATGAGGCCTTATAAGTACTTGCAATGAAAACTATATTGAATAAAATCGGTAGAGCAATAATTCATAATTTTCTTTAAAATGACGTAAGTGCCGCGCGGTGTCCTTATACTTCGAAAGTTACGGATATTAGTTAAGTTTAGCCATTCCGTATTAAAACATTTCGCTAAATTTGGCGCGTATAATCGATAACTTCGAGAAGGTAATAAGTAATTACCGTTACTTTGGCGTTTACGACCTTTTATAGAGCTTGAAATCTTTCTCGTAATTTAAACCTTGTCTATCGTGAAGGATGGGCAACTACGGAACCCTACACTGAGCGTGGCCCGACATGCTCTTGGCCGGTTTTTTCCAATAATATGAGTAGATTTACATTTAATATTTTTAATTGAAACGCATTTTAAACCATTCTCGTATTAAATATTATTGATTCCAATTAAAAACATATCTACTTACATTCTGCAGTTTCTTTTTCGAGTGTGTCCCATCACTATCAAAAATGGCGCGCATCTTGCACCGCATGCGTCATTGCTCGCTGACCTTGAAGTAGCCAATCACAGTGCACTTGTTGCCCTCCTCACCCCGCCAATTTGGCAACATGAGATACTAGAGAAAGTTTTATGAAGCGGGGTCTATAGGGTTAAGTGGTCTGTGGTTTATAGGAAGCCTACTCACACTGATAGGTATTTAAATGGCAAATCACATCACCATCCTAGTCAACTTGCTACAGTAGGTAAATCTTTGTTTCAGAGAGCCAAGGGAATCTGTGACGACCAACATTTGACTGATGAACTACAGCATGTCAAGCGTGCGCTTTGGGCCAATGGGCTCAAGATACCACGCCCCAACCAGAAACCCCGTGTGAAGACTCCTACAGTCGAGCGTAAACCTGCGGTCCTGCCATATGTGAAAGGGGTCAAGGATAGGATTGGAAACATCTTGAAACGGGCTTCCATTAAAACATATTTCAAGCCGATGAAGAAGATGTCTCAATACCTGAGGCCTGTGAAGTACAGCATCCCTCTGCAGAGTGCTGGTGTTTACAAGCTGGACTGCGAGTGTGGTCTGTCATACATTGGCCAAACGAAACGTAGTATAGCTACACGGGTTAAGGAGCATGTAGCCGATGTCAAGTACCATCGTTGCAACAGATGTGCAGTCTGCGAGCATGTCATGGACAAACCAAACCATTCAATTAAGTTTGATAACACTTCAATCCTTGCCAGGGAGAAACGATCTTTTCCCGGAATATTGCGCGAGGCTATTGAAATCAAAAAATATCCCAACTTCAATAGAAAAGATGGTTTGTCATTACCACCGGCTTGGGATCCTGTTGTACATCTTATCAAGGATCAAACAAGCCAAGGCCTCGAACGGTGTAAAACAAATTAGTGTTAAAAGTAGTATATGTAGAGTTTTTGTTTAAAAGTATTTCATAGTAATAACTAAGGCAATCTGGGAGTTTTCTTTGGCGGTTCTTTCTCCTCAGTAAGCCTTATAGTGAACCGCTGGTAGATATTGTAAATAGAATAATAAATGGCTTCTGGCACATAAGTAACTGTCTTTACACATTAGGCCCATCTGGCATGTATGAACACCTTCATTTTAAATTAATATTTATAAAATGGGTAGTTTGCACAAATGTAACTTTGACAGAGAAAAATTAAGTTTTTCTCAGTCAACCTTTGACAACGTTATCTGTAAAGGTACTGAAACGCCAGGGAGGCTCAAATAATTAATATACGCAGAAAACTATCGTGAGTCTCAGACATATTAAAATACTTAAACGGGTTTACTCACGTTGTAGAAGTTGAATAACGCTCGACATGTCTCGAAACATGTTGAGCGTTATTCGACTTATTTACTACGACGTGAGTAAACCCGTTTGCAATGCGGTCTAAATCTGTTTGTTCGTGTACGTGTGGAGCTTGTGGACACGTCCACACGCGCATTGCGTTTGTAGTAGTGTACCTATCGCAGCGTATGAAGCTTAGTCTCTGTTCCATTTCTTTACTCATGTGGAACCAGTCCTGAGATCCAGTAGGTACTTCCATGATCCATCATCAGGTCAATTTTATGATAGTGAGTCCAAATGTTCATTGTGGTGAATCGAAATGTAAAAACCGCACATGTCTGCGTTGAACCAATCTTGAGATCCAGTCCCTATTTCCAGGGTCCATCATCAGGTCAATTTTATGATACTGCCACATACTGGCTGTAAATGTTCAGTAAAGTGAGCAGAAAAACCACACTTGGCTACGTTGAACTAGTCCCGAGATCTAGTAGGTAAATGTTCCATCATCAGATCATGACTTAATGTCAATGGGAAAACCGTAACAGTAACCGTATCTCTTACTAATAATTAAAATATATATTTACACTTTACGGAGTTAATCGGTGAACTTACGTTCAAAACGATTCAATGTAGCGAACACTGAATCTCTTCCTTTTTAAAGTCGGTTAAAAATAATAAAAAATCACAATAATATGCAAATAATAAAAATGTAATCGATGCGTTGTCTTCGCTTCGAACGTGCCGACCCTAGCCGAATAAAGGCGGGACGATGGGCGGGCCGGGTCACAATTTGACGGCAACAACGTACAAAGTGCTAAGTGCTAAAAGGTTCGAACTACACCAGCTACAGCATAATGATCTAGAAGTCGAAACCTATCGCCTAGTATAAAAATTTTCTTAAAATTTCGCTTAGTATAGATTTTATGAATGACGCATACAGTTCCATCTGTATCAAAAATGTGTATACTAACACGAACACCATTCTAAGTGCCACATCGAACCGTACACAATGAATACCATTTCGATCACTCGCGCGCACAGAGCGCTATTTACCACATAGCACTCAGTACGTGGCCGATCGGCAAGTCAACGGTCGTGAATGCTTCGATCGTTTCCTAGAGAATATTAACATGATACTACCTTGCTTTTGTCTTAATTCACAGTTTTAGTTAAGACGTTTGTTGAATTCATTCAATCGACCAATTTACTAAAAAAATATGTTAGTTAAATTATGACGGGGAAACGAGCGAGATGGTTGGAATTTAAATCAGGAGCGCATAGATCGGGTCTAGGTTGCGTCGAAACAGAACTAAATAAATCAGCCACAATAAATGGAGGTATGTAATATTTATTTTTGCGTTTACTTCGTTTTTCTTAGTTATTATTTAAAAAAATATATGTAAAGTGTTTGATGTGACACATAGTCCTACATACATGTAAAGTATAATTTAAGAGAACTAGGTACGTGTACAGGTCTATCTGCCACTAAGAACTGTATTAACCATTATCATTGCTGTAGTTAAACAAAGTACGTAATTCTATGTACCACTTAGAATTGTTTACGTCATTTAATCAGTTACTTGGAACTATTTACATTTTCAAATTGTTTTTGGACACACTCAAATAGTGTAGTATCTGTCATTGCAAGTGCTAATTTAAGTTTTAAAAGTTATGTTGTGTTATGTAATCATAATTTGCAATAGTTATGTAATCATAACTATCGCAGATTAAGGTTAATTTTTTTCTTATATGGGCGATTTCGTGATAAGCACGTAATCCTTATTTCGATCACTATTTACTTTGTACCACTAATATAGCTTTCACGTTTGAAAATATTCTCATAGTGGTAAAGAAAGCTTAATCTATATTGCTTTAATATGCATGGTATTTGATTTTCAGACCCACCTCTAAGGATCGTGCGAGGAACTGCGTTTGAGGAGACAAAGACACGCATTCCACAAATACAAACATGTTTAGTCAATCAAAAAATCAAATCCCATGTTTTGTTAATGACTCTGATTATAATCCAGCTGAAAATAGGGAACCGTATGATCATACTTTTAAGGTCCATCTTAAAAGTATGAACGAGTTGGAGAGCCAAATTGAATGCTGTATTAGTAAGCCTCGTAAAAAGACTGGGATGAAATTTAACCTAGTCGATCTTTTATTCCTGAGAATTGATCACGATCGAGAAAAGTCGTTATAGTCGTCATTATCTAACGCTATAATTATTTAAGTTGTCTTTATCGGTCTCAATTGGTTATCATCCTCAACGATAGCTTGTTGTCTAGCTCTTAGTCAGTTTATTAAACCGTCGAAACTGTCCCAACCATGGAATCTAAGTTCTTTACGCGTGATTGGGATGACCCACGATGAGATTAGGACTTATGCCTTAGAAAGAAACAAAAATACTCTTCATCGAGCTTTTCAACTCGTGAAAGAAAGACCCGATTTATTGTCCATTCCCCTGATGATGTTATTTACTATCAAAGGCTCATGCAACAGATTTTATTCCTTAATCCAATAGTATTTGTTTTTTGGTGAGGTTGAGATGTTCTACATACAGTTCCGTGCGCCAGGTTAACCCCACAATACTCTGAATAAATCCCGGATTGGTAGCCTATACGAAATAAGTATTGCTATCAAATAGAGATGCGCAGAATGTGTCACTAAAGTGAAAAGAGTGATATGTGTCTTTAGCTCACCGAGATATGTATCACTCTTTTAGCTCAGTAGATCTTTAGACTACATATATATCGTTCACGAGTGAGTAGAGAACTAGAGATGTCGATCAATCAGATTCACGGCAGCATGGCAACATTCCTTTCATGAGCGAGAGAGAGCGAGTAATACTGAGATGATAAATGATATACTGAGCTACTTGAATCTTCAGTGAGCGAAAAAGCTAGTGAGCTAAACCAAATGATATAGCTCGTTTGAATCACTCACTTGCGAGCTTCACATCTCTACTATCAAATAGCTGAGCAGTGGATAATGATGAAGCTACATCTGAGATTCTGAAATCAGGTGTTAAACTGGCAATGAAAACCCCTAACTCGAGGGCAAAACTCAAACATGTCCCAGAAGTGTGGTACTGCTCTTCTTTAAGGAAGTTTAAAAGACCCTTCTTAGAAATTACATCCCCATTTCTGCCCATTTCATTTGTGAGTCATGTGTATAACATGCTGTCGAGACTCTCATCATGGACCGTGTCGCACACGACTTTCAACCTCCTGAACAAGCCGGTTACCGCAAAACTTTAGTACCGTAGACAACTTCCATATGCTACAGTTTATAATACAGAAGACTGGGCAGTATATCAGCCAGCAGCCGTTATACTTTGCATCTTTGTATTATAAGAAGGCTCTCGATTCAAGTACAACATGGACGGTGCTGTAGCCTCTCCAGTGGTGTGCAAACATCCATCAATCAGTACATTAAGGAGCTGAGGTCTTTAATGTTTATATTACAGCGCGACGATAAAGGTTCGTTTCTAAGATCAGAAATCGAAACCTATTTAACCCACTTTCACCTAAACGAACTTTTTGGAATCTGGGTAAATTTTGCAATATCTGAAATCGCAACAAGCATTAGAGTAAATTTTTGAAAAAAAAACAGATCGGTGTTATAACACCTGGTCGGGGGTTCGAATCCCGGCCGGGGCAAATATTTGTGCAAAATATTTGTTCTTGGGTCATGGATGTTATCTATATATGTATTTATATATTATGTATATCGTCGTCTAGTACCCATAGTACAAGCTTTGCTTAGTTTGGGACTAGGTCGATTTGTGTATGATTGTCCTTTAATATTTATTTATTTATTTATTATTTATTTTATTTATTTATCTGGGTTTACAGCGTAGCCTGAGACACGGAGACGCAATATCTATACCTAAAGTGTTCACAGCTGCTTATTATAAATATATCCAAGCATTTAGTTTTAGTACGGACATAAATAATTACCATCACTGGCAAAGACCTGACCAACCTCCTCTCATCTGATGGCTTCGTTGTCAATACTAGTCACGGTGGAGGTCCTAGAAGATCTCGACAGAATAGTCAAAGACTTCAAGTACCGTCTTCCAACAAGTGTATCTTAAAATTAACACCATAATACGAAAATGATATTAATTTTCCATTCTCGATTATTTAAACAAGACTATGACTAAACAAATAAGTAATTAAGAACAATGTTATATACGTTGCTCCTTTTTTCCAATCCATTCCGTGATTAGGACTGAGATGTAAGGTTCTAGTAACCCTTTGTAAAATGTTTAATTATGTACAATATCGTCGGCCGTAGGTTCAATTGGGGTAAGGGACAAAATACGCAAATGAAATGAAATGAAATGAAATAATTTATTCAGTAAGTAGGCCACAGGGGCACTTTTACAAGTCAGATTGTGAATCTACCGGCATTTCGCAAGAGGAGACCGCTGTTGAGAAGAAAGCCGAAAGAAACAAACGAAACAAAATGAGTTGAATATATAGTTTTGTTCAGAATTTTCCGCTCTATCGAATGGTGTAAATAAAAAAAATCTAGCTTGAAAAAAGTGTTCCTTACACTACTGATTTTTATGGGTTCAAAATCAAATCTGACCCACAAAAACCATGTATCTGTTTTTTATTTTAATAAAGCAACATCAAATAGGGTAACTCCTGCCACCAATCCACTTTAACTAAGGTAAAGGTCTTTCCAATTGAGGAATTACCTTTACATGACTTATTTTTGAAGACAATCTTATGAAACTGGCTTTTACACTAATGCTTTTTTTTGGCTCATGAATAAATAACACCCATACCTTAAAATGATTGCACGAGCTTTGAAAAAAAATGCTCCTTACCCCAATTTGCCATCTTATATTTTTAACAGTGTGAACCTTACACCAATTTGGTTAAGACGATATTTAGGTTTGATCCGATATATATTTAGATTCCGTGTCCGTTACGCTAATTTTCTCGTGAGAATCAATGAATCCCTGTGTTACGGACAGCTAGGCCAACGTAATAAATATGTATAAATAAATAAATGATTAAAAATACTTGTAAACAGTTAGGCGAAATTAATATTAAGATAAATAAATAATATATTATTTTGTGTTCCTAAATGCCCTTAAAAGCGGCTATACTATGTGTATAACACTTATTTTCCTGAAATAATTCACTGTAAGAGAGCTCCCAAGTACTATGTAGAATAGTTAAAAGACCACGGCGTCTTAAGAGTAAACAAAGATGACTCATCGTGGTAATCCCCACTCGCAGCGCGAGACAAAGGATTCTTGTTTGTTTACATTATATGTAAAACTTAAGGATAAAAATTAGAATATCCTGAAACTTTGTAGTAATGTTCCTTATGAAAATACAAGTAAAATCTCCATACATTATACCGGCCGCAACTTGCTGCGAGCACGGCAAACAAAGAAATAACACGACGCGCCGAGCGCGGCGCGATATGAGGGACTAGGAAGGTGTAGATCTCGACCCGTGTGAGCGAGACGGCCTCTGAGCCAAGACAAAGGAATGATGCACATTTTATATAATTATGATTAAACGGGAGCTCTCACGTCGAAATCAAATACAGATTTGTGTTCTATGAACGAACCTTGATATTAACTATAAGTTAAATTTAAGATGAAAATTGTATTATAAGCAAGAAATGATTAAATGTAACAGAGCGGGCGTCCCTCTAGAAATGTAAACAAACCTTGAACGAATCATATAAAAGGACGCCCGTTTCTGCAGAATTTATTGAGTTCATCTTTAGTCTGCGTAGAGTTACGACTCCGTAGTAGTGCGTTGATCATCGGTCCGCCATTAGATTGAGTTCAAGTTCAACTTTGTAACACGTAGAGTCCCACTCCGTTTTGTGCGTTAGATCAACGGTCCGCCAATACAAGTTGTAACCAGTCTCTTTCATCCAAGTGTATTACCATCTTGTTAGTCAGTAGTGCGTAGTATCATCGATCCGCAGTGTTAGAAAAAGGACTAAATTAGTTAAGATTTAATTGTAAATTCGCGTGTTAATTTTGTGTGTTAATTTTAGTATACTCCGATCCTCTATTTTTGTTAATTGTTTTGTGTTTGAATATATAGTGTTTGTCGTTTATCCTTGCGTTTATTTTCCTACAGTAGTAAATCGAGCCATCTCATTTACACCATTTCTCTTCTACATTTCCCTGAGCTATCGTAGATGTCAGTGTTGGGACCCGGCCGACGAGGCATTCCTAACACCCTGTTACCTTTACATACAAACACATCTAACTTCATATTATTTTAATCTATTGACAATAAAGAAAGTGTTATGTTGCAATAAAAACACCTTCATCAGTTTTATAACTTTTTTTATACGGGTATCTGTGTAAACTGGATGTTAATTTTTGGCTTTACTAAATCATTGAAACTACTAGCGTAGTTTGACTTATTTACATGCAAACTTTTACGATAATGAAGGTATTCAAATAAATTTGGTAAGAAAATTTCAAATATAGTAATTAATCCACCCAGAAATGTAAGTCTCTATTTATGTTATTAGGTATAATTCGTCAACACAACAAGCGGTGGTAGCCTAGTGGACAAGCGGTGGTAGCCTAGTGGACAAGCGGTGGTAGCCTAGTGGACAAGCGGTGGTAGCCTAGTGGTTAGACAAGCGGTGGTAGCCTAGTGGTTAGCGCATGCGACTTTCAATCCGGAGGTCGCGGGTTCGAACCCGGCCCGTACCAATGAGTTTTTCGGAACTTATGTACGGAATGTCATTTGATATTTACCACTCGCTTTTCGGTGAAGGAAAACATCGTGAGGAAACCGCCTAAGCCCAATAAGGCCTAGTTTCCCCTCTGGGTTGGAAGGTCAGATGGCAGTCGCTTTCGTAAAAACTAGTGCCTACGCCACATCTTGGGATTTAGGTAGCCGACCCCTATTGAGATTCATTCTCAAAAAATGGGACAAAGGCTAGGAGGATGATGAGGTATAATTCGTCAGTTTGGCGTCTCTGAACGTCAGTATGTACTGAACTCTTTGTCGACAGCTCGTGATTGTTATTCTACCCGTGAAGTGTTTTGTTAGGCGGATAGTTTAAGAAAGTGGGCTAAGAATGACGAAAAAAATAATAACCAATGGAATACTGGAGGAGGTATTAACACGTTCTTTATTAAAAGTTTTTGATTAACTTTACACATTGTATGTTTAAAAATATCTCAAGGAAGATTAGATTGACTTTCCGAGGACTAGCTGAGTTGAAATTAGGTATAATTATGAGGCCGGAGTGTCGACATGGGTAAAACTTTATAGATAACGATAAGGTAATCCTATTGAGTTTGGGCTTCTTAAAATCGTCTCGGTATCGTACAACCCCGCAACTTCGCCTGGGATACCTATCATCGTCTATTTTTATAAAAGTTGATATCCCGTCTAGTTTTTAGACTACTACAAACTAAAACTATTAAATATAAAGTGCTTTTTTATGCATGGCGATATTCTCGCATCAACAGTAGCTAATTTAAAAACTAGGCGGGAATTTAAACTTTTATAAAAATAGGCGATGTTAGGTATCCCAGGCGAAGTTACGGGGTTGTACGGTACTTGATGAATTGCAAAGGAAAATGTTCACTGTCAATTAAAAGGCATTCCTAAGTTTGACACACTTTAATAGTCATTATCTAAAATTCCGCTACCGATAAGTGTTGAGAAATCAAAAGATTTAACTAGAGCTCTTGCTATTCATTGACTGACATTGATGTTGATATTGATTATATTTCATAGCTATAAACAAGAACTTTTCATTTCATTGATGTTTTTCAAGTACATTACTCTTATGGTCATTTTATTATACACTATACAGCCTCATTTGACTCCTTAGGTAACAAGTTTCAAGTTTGACAAGTAGTATAATTTATAAAATACCGTAATAAATAATAGATTAAGTCATTTCGTTTCGTTTATGCATGTCGTTCACACAGGTACAAGTCGTATTCTATCTTTTATGCACGTCGTTCAAAAGGATAAAATTGGTGCAAATAAATTGAGTTATGTCTTTAAATACTCGCGAACAAAAGCTATAACTACAAAAAAAAACATATTTAAAGGGTCAACGCATTAGTTCTTTATTTATAAAATGAAACCCTAACACTATAGCTTGTATGAAAATTCTTAAAAAGTTCAAGTTCTAAATATCTACTATTGAAAAATAGTTCTTTGTCTCTTCTGAAAAGTGCCGTTTTTGAGTTATCCCTTATTAACTGGAGGCACTGAATTGTGAGCAACAACTATGTTATCTAACAGGACTTCTAAAAAAGTACAAATGTAAAATGGTTATTTCTGAATTGTATTTAATTCTGTAACTTTTATCGTTCAACACAAGCCCTAAACTTTTAATAATTTTGCTGTATAAATTACATTGGTTCTTTATTTCAGTATTCGATCATAGAGGCTGAGAAATAATTAATATGATTATAATAAAAAAATAATCATAAATTAAAATGTGGTTTATTCCACTCGATAGAAACGTTACGTGTAACGATACAAATATTGCATGTAACGGACACACAAAAAATGTTCACACGGTTTCAATACATTTATATACCTCTTACATTAATGTTTTAAAGGTTTCCGGTGTTAAGATACGCCTTACGTCAAAGGTATGTACTTATTTATTTTTACAACGAACCCTTTACGCTATTTTTTCATTCACACATAATCTCAACTAGTCCCTTACGCCGTTTCTTCATCAATATAGTGGATACAATGAATAGGTAAATTTAAGGTAAGGGACGAGACTACAGAATACTCTGTCTGTAAGGGACATCAGCAGCGAAATAAGTTGGTGTAAGGGACATGTCATTTTCTATAATATTCAAATTATTAAAATGAGCACTACATAGATAGACAGAACACTAAAATACAAGATTATGTATGAAATCAAATTAAAAAAAGGTTCACTACAAAAAAAGTTATAAACGATTTAGTAAAAAAAAAAACTTTGTCAGCCTCTCCTGAAAAATCGTATTTTGTCCCTTACCCCAATTGAACCTACGGTCGACGATATGTTTACATTTTATATTGAATAAATATTACACCTAATATTCTTGTAATTTGATATAGAACTTCCTACATAATGAGTATTAAGCTATATCAAATGTCGAATATGATTCTATCTGCAAAATGTGTCAAAATTATAATTCAGCACATTTTTACACAATGTGTATACAACCAAAAATATAGTAAAAAATAATAGTGCATTAGAGCTATGTAGTATATTTTAAAAAAATAATCAAAATACGTGATTTAAATTTGATGACTTTATTCACACATAGAACGTTTTACAGTGAGTCGGACACTTTTATTACCAAGTATAATATTCTAAGTACCAGATAGACCCGCATACGTTGATTTTATAGAAAACTATAACCAAGTATAAAATTCTAAGTCCCACATAGACCTGCTTACGCAGTTGTTGGACAAAATTTTAACCTAGTATAATGTTCTAAGTGGTATATAGAACTTTATACAAAACGGTTAGCAAATAGTTATGGCTTAATCTAGTGTTCTATCTGCATTTTCTCGAAAACTACCATTAAATTGAATTATATGAAAATAAAATAAGCAATAAAATATAATTATAATCATGTGTTCCAAATTTCAGTTCATTATCTTTAATACGAAAAAAAATATAATAATTCTACTTCTACGATTCGGTTTTTTGGCTCTCCTGTAAAATTGTATTTTTTAATAAAAACCATTAATTTTGTAGTCGCCTTCGGATTGTGACCCGAAATCAGTAGTAGTAGTAGTAGTATGAGTAGTTATGGGTGTGGTGGACGTCTCTGAAAATTTAATAAAATAAAATTAAATCAATCTTTATTTCGGATAGGTTACATCCATAAAATATTAGTAAGTAGACTTAAACTTATATTAGTAAGCCCCATTAAAATCTTAATTTACTTATAATATCTAAAACAGTTTTATTTTCATTACCATTATTGTGATTACCATTACGGTCATTACTAGTACCTTCCTTTATGGGTGTGGTGTCGGGTTGTGGTCGCGGGGACGTCCCTGAAAATTTAATAAAATAAAATTAAATAAACCTTTATTTCGGATAGGTTACATGAATAAAATATTAGTAAGTAGACTTAAACTTATGTTACTAGTTATCTGGGCCAAAGTATGACAAAAAAGGCAATAAATTACGAATATGCCTGGCTGGACCCTGTGGGAGTGGGCAGGGCAGTAAGTATTTTGTGTTTGCTTGCCCAGAAATATTACCAGATAATCAGTTAGAGGGTGGGGCGCTATTTTTTGGATTTCTGGAGCGAATATTTACAGAACTGCTGACTTTATAAAAAAAATGATATTAAAAGACCTATTCAACGACACCACACACACTAGTGTTGGAACAAAAAAAATTACACCAGTTTAGGTGTACGGGAGGTATCCGAAATTTTTTTTTTTTAGTTTTTATTTGACTGTTTTGTCGGCGTGATACATACACATACTCATACTCAATTTCAGCTTACTAGTACTAATGATCACGGAACTAAGCCGCGGACGGACAGACAGACAGACGGACAATCGGACATGGCGAAACTATAAGGGTTTCTAGTTGACTACGG
This sequence comes from Apotomis betuletana, assembly GCA_932273695.1. Classification (NCBI taxonomy): domain Eukaryota; kingdom Metazoa; phylum Arthropoda; class Insecta; order Lepidoptera; family Tortricidae; genus Apotomis; species Apotomis betuletana. The sequence goes on along the minus strand of OW026316.1, from coordinate 18,052,071 downwards.
AACCCTAAAAGAAACAAACTTATGTCGTTTTAAATAAAACCATTTATATAGAAATTGATACGCACTTTTATCAGCAGCTAAATATGCCCGCTGCACCCAAAAATCCGGGCTGTAGTCAGTATTATATTTGTCATTACCTACCTATTATTTTCATTACCTATACAGTCATTGTTATTACCATTACTACTACCGTTACATTAATATTACCATCCTTATCTTCCCTTTCCATCTCCTGGCACACATAAGATATCTGTTTAGATCCTAAGTCAAAGTGCTGCAGTATTTCAGAACGGCATAATATTGTTTTTCCATCATTAAAAACTATTTGAAATTGTTTTTTTATTTTTATTCCTGAAATCATCGCCGTTGCTTTAGTCACGGTAATATCTTTCGTATCTTCTTTTTTTAGGCCAATGTGTTGATAGACAATTTCTTTGACCATCTCTTTATAATTGGGATCTTCAGGATTCTCGTACAATTCGATTCCATAGATATTACTTATAGTATATTCCTCAGACCAATTTTCCCCAGATACTCTAGTTGTTTCTAATGATTCTAATGTTTGACTATTTGTTTCTAATCGTCTATTAACTATAATTTGTTTTCCGCTGTCTTCTGCTGCATTGCTATAGTACATCTGAAATTACATTAATTACAAAGCTTAACTTACATGTAGGTGCGATATTATTCATCTATATTTAGTCTGTCTGTCTGTCTGTCTATTTGATAGTTGAAATTTTTACAGATGGTGTATTTTTGTTGCCGCTATAACAAACAATACCTACTAAAAACAATAAAATAAACATTTAAGTGCGGCTCCCATACAACAAACTTAACTTAACCCGGCCAGTTAAGATGGGATAAGTATTTGTACGGAACCCTCGGTGCGCGAGTCAGACCAAGTAGCCGGTTTTTTTTAATTTGATTTAACTTCGACTCAGTGCGATGTGTGTTAAAACAAAATATCTTGTAAATAAATCAGTGTTAAACCATAATTATATTTGAGTACGTTTAATATTTTATTGTAGAGTCAACCTTTGATAACAGTATCTGTAAAGGTACCGAAACGTCAGGGAGGCTCAAATAATTAATATACGAGATATAATCCGTTTAAATTGTTTTATTTAAATGTTTGAGTCTGTTTGTTTTTAAGAATTAAAGTCTTATATATTTTTTTTTATTGACATTATATAGGAATAGTTACAAATTATATAGAAAAATGGTGATTTATTTACCGAACATGGCAGCAGAAACATCAATATAATAACAATCATGTTTTGGCAAGGATTAAGATGTGGTTGTAAAGTAAAACACAGGAAAAACAACTGATTCCATATCTTTTAATAACTTTTTAACGAGCAATTTTACGACATTCTGTTTGTTAAAACGAACTGGAAATTTGCGCGTGCAAGTCTATAGCCTCATTTATGCTCAACAATGCATAACTCAAACTTACAGATCAATAAAAACACTTTGGACGCTTCCTGTTATTTTGAAAACCATTATCCCGACGTTTAAATTTATCGCATAAGTACAGAATACACCCCTTGTCAAGAAAAGTTAGGTAACAAATAAGATCAACAACTAAATTTGAAATAGGTTATGTATGTAATTTTGTCGCACGTCGCTTCGACTTTTGTCGCCGTAAATGAATTTGAGAATACCCGGCTGTGTTGTTCGAATTTGAATGAAACACGTGTAAAATATCTTCGGTAATAAGTACTCGTAACGTAACATGTTAATCGTATGCGAATTGTTTATACATTATTTTATAAGGAGAGGTACTGACTTGAACTAGGTAAGGTCAGATTGGGTAAGAAACTGATAGGGGTAAGGGAAACACTTAAAATAAATCACAGAAGGTATATGTGGTAAATCCGATTTTTAGAAACAGTTCTAGGTAAAAAATAAATAAATGTAAATGTAGTTGTTCGTTTTATTTCTATTAGCTATAATATAGAAAATATTCCAAAGTGTTTCTCTTACCCAACCTGACCTTATGTTCTATTTGTTATCTATCAGCCACAGACGTTACTGTTGAACATATAGGCCTCCCATGACTCGCCACAAACTACGATCCCGAGCAGACCGCATCCTTTGATTCCCCGCTACTCTCACGGGGTCAGATGTCCATCTAGTCGGGGGCCGACGACGCTGCGCTTTCCTATACGTGGTTGCCAGAGGACTTTGCTCACTCTATGACCACGTTGCACCTTACCCGATAATGGTTGGAAACTGTCCTCGAAGTTGTCGACGAGTATGTGTACCTGGGACAAATTGTCCAGCTAGGTAAGTCCGACTTCGAGAAGGAGGTTTATCTCTTCTGTCTTTTAATATGTTTACTTCGAAAACTACGTATAGTTGAGTTTATATTACTGTAATAGTAAATAATTTATTAAAACACTATGCTAAAGATAATACATAGAAACAATTAAAACTAGTATATATGTAAATATATAGAAACCTAACTAATGGTAACTAGAAATAAAAAATCGGGCAAGTGCGAGCCCGACTCGCGCATGAAGGGTTCCGTACCTATACATATATATATAATCTATAACAAGTTTGTTGTATGGGAGCCCCCTTAAATATTTATTAAATTATATTTTTAATATTTGTTGTTATAGCGACAATAGAAATACATCATCTGTGAAAATTTCAACTGTCTAGCTATCACCGTTGTTGAGATACAGCCTGGTGACTGACGGACGGACGGACGGACGGACGGACGGACGGACGGACGGACGGACGGACGGACGGACAGCGAAGTCTCAGTAATAGGGTCCCGTTTTTACCCTTTGGGTACGGAACCCTAAAAACGGGCTCCAGATCGGTGCCGACCGGGAGGGTGCCCAAGAGGCTGGCCGCATTACCACACTGAATAGCTCAGTGCTATTCTTTGGCATAGGTATGAACCAGCCCTTTGGACACCCGTAGCATCAACTAGTCTCTTAGTTAATTCACGGAAAATTGTATGGGCACTTTGTCCCCATGGCCTCAGTGTTTCCACCCCAAACGGCTCAAACATGTAGCCACTGTCGATGGCTGCATACTTGCGCCGCTTGAGGTGTTCGGCCGCGTCCGCAGCAGCCCCGGCTTTGGTGGTGGTCACTGGAAGGTGGGACGGCGCTAATGTATCCACGCACGTGGCGTCCCATACCAAAGGCCGTCCCAACTTCCAGGGGACGAGTAATAGTTAAGTACTAATCATAATAGTTAAGTAAAAATGAACGACTGATGAGTTTCTTTTGACATTTCTTCTGAACAGTGGTCTCTTCTTGTAAAATGCCGGTAGACTCAGACATGCCGTTGTGGCCTACTTGCAGTTCAAGTTTTACAAGTTAATATCATTATTTAATTTTTTTTTCATTGAGCATTACTTCACTATTTCATTAGTTCATTGCTTTTTATTTAATTATGACATTATTTCATTATTTCACTATTTCATTATTTCATTATTTCATTATTTCATTATTTTATTATTTCATTTTCACTATTTCATTATTCCACTATTTTATTATTTCATTATTTCATTATTTCATTATTTCTATATTTCATTATTTCATTATAGTACTAATGATCACGGAGCTAAGCCGCGGACGGACATACAGACAGACAGACAGACAGACGGACATGGCGAAACTATAAGGGTTCCTAGTTGACTACGGAACCCTAAAAAAACAATAAATATGAAACCAGACATTATTGCTTTAACGGAGGCTTAAACCGCTTGAGTTTCAATCTGTAAATCACCTGATCACAGTGATCACCCAATCTGAAAATTAATAAAACCACCAAATTACTAACCTAAATTACTATTTAATACAACAATAAAAATTAATATGAATACGTTATTAATAAAATTCGGTAAAGCTAAAAGTCGATTTGGTACTGTCTAATGATCACGTGCTTTCGTAAGAATCGGTACTTAATTGAAATTGGCCGGTTTTTTCTAATAATATGAGTAGATTTACATTTAATATTTTTAATTGAAACGCATTTTAAACCATTCTCGTATTAAATATTATTGATTCCAATTAAAAACATATCTACTTACATTCTGCAGTTTCTTTTTTGAGTGTGTCCCATCACTATCAAAAATGGCGCGCATCTTGCACCGCATGCGTCATTGCTCGCTGACCTTGAAGTAGCCAATCACAGTGCACTTGTTGCCCTCCTCACCCCGCCAATTTGGCAACATGAGATACTAGAGAAAGTTTTATGAAGCGGGGTCTATAGGGTTAAGTGGTCTGTGGTTTATAGGAAGCCTACTCACACTGATAGGTATTTAAATGGCAAATCACATCACCATCCTAGTCAACTTGCTACAGTAGGTAAATCTTTGTTTCAGAGAGCCAAGGGAATCTGTGACGACCAACATTTGACTGATGAACTACAGCATGTCAAGCGTGCGCTTTGGGCCAATGGGCTCAAGATACCACGCCTCAACCAGAAACCCCGTGTGAAGACTCCTACAGTCGAGCGTAAACCTGCGGTCCTGCCATATGTGAAAGGGGTCAAGGATAGGATTGGAAACATCTTGAAACGGGCTTCCATTAAAACATATTTCAAGCCGATGAAGAAGATGTCTCAATACCTGAGGCCTGTGAAGTGCAGCATCCCTCTGCAGAGTGCTGGTGTTTACAAGCTGGACTGCGAGTGTGGTCTGTCATACATTGGCCAAACGAAACGTAGTATAGCTACACGGGTTAAGGAGCATGTAGCCGATGTCAAGTACCATCGTTGCAACAGATCTGCAGTCTGCGAGCATGTCATGGACAAACCAAACCATTCAATTAAGTTTGATAACACTTCAATCCTTGCCAGGGAGAAACGATATATTCCCGGAATATTGCGCGAGGCTATTGAAATCAAAAAATATCCCAATTTCAATAGAGAAGATGGTTTGTCATTACCACCGGCTTGGGATCCTGTTGTACATCTTATCAAGGATCAAACAAGCCAAGGCCTCGAACGGTGTAAAACAAATTGGTGTTAAAAGTAGTATATGTAGAGTTTTTGTTTAAAAGTATTTCATAGTAATAACTAAGGCAATCTGGGAGTTTTCTTTGGCGGTTCTTTCTCCTCAGTAAGCCTTATAGTGAACCGCTGGTAGATATTGTAAATAGAATAATAAATGGCTTCTGGCACATAAGTAACTGTCTTTACACATTAGGCCCATCTGGCATGTATGAACACCTTCATTTTAAATTAATATTTATAAAATGGGTAGTTTGCACAAATGTAACTTTGACAGAGAAAAATTAAGTTTTTCTCAGTCAACCTTTGACAACGTTATCTGTAAAGGTACTGAAACGCCAGGGAGGCCAAATAATTAATATACGCAGAAAACTATCGTGAGTCTCAGACATATTAAAATACTTAAACGGGTTTATAGAAATAATTCTTTTGGTTGAGCGAATCCCATTAGCTTTGTACCCGATGAACAATACCATTATCTATATTGTTAGCTGCGGCCACAACTGCCACTTCAAAATGTATGGCGTTATAAGTTCAAATTAATTTTACACTAAATTAGTCTTTAAGTCAAACGAAATAAGGTTTACTCTTAAACAAAGAGAACAGAGATGTTGGTCACTTCATTGTCATTATAAGCATCAAAACGAGCTTCACTGCTCTTTCACTTACGAAGTGAACAACATCTGTGTTCTCTTTGTTTAAGAGTAAACCTTATTTCGTTTGACTTAAAGACTAATTTAGTGTAAAATTAATTTGAACTTATAACGCCATACATTTTGAAGTGGCAGTTGTGGCCGCAGCTAACAATACAGATAATGGTATTGTTCATCGGGTACAAAGCTAATGGGATTCGCTTAAGAAATGTCTCGAAACATGTTGAGCGTTATTCGACTTACTACGACGTGAGTAAACCCGTTTGCAATGCGGTCTAAATCTGTTTGTTCGTGTACGTGTGGAGCTTGTGGACGCGTCCACACGCGCATTGCGTTTGTAGTAGTGTACCTATCGCAGCGTATGAAGCTTAGTCTCTGTTCCATTTCTTTACTCATGTGGAACCAGTCCTGAGATCCAGTAGGTACTTCCATGATCCATCATCAGGTCAATTTTATGATAGTGAGTCCAAATGTTCATTGTGGTGAATCGAAATGTAAAAACCGCACATGTCTGCGTTGAACCAATCTTGAGATCCAGTCCCTATTTCCAGGGTCCATCATCAGGTCAATTTTATGATACTGCCACATAGTGGCTGTAAATGTTCAGTAAAGTGAGCAGAACGAAAAAGCGGAACTAGTCCCGAGATCTAGTAGATGTTCCATCATCAGATCATGACTTAATGTCAATGGGAAAACCGTAACAGTAACCGTATTCTCTTACTATTAATTAAAATATATATTTACACTTTACGGAGTTAATCGGTGAACTTACGTTCAAAACGATTTAATGCAGCGAACACCGAATCTCTTCCTTTTTAAAGTCGGTTAAAAATAATAAAAAATCACAATAATATGCAAATAATAAAAATGTAATCGATGCGTTGTCTTCGCTTCGAACGTGCCGACCCTAGCCGAATAAAGGCGGGACGATGGGCGGGCCGGGTCACAATTCGACGGCAACAACGTACAAAGTGCTAAGTGCTAAAAGGTTCGAACTACACCAGCTACAGCATAATGATCTAGAAGTCGAAACCTATCGCCTAGTATAATTTTTTTCTTAAAATGTCGCTTAGTATAGATTTTATGAATGACGCATACAGTTCCATCTGTATCAAAAATGTGTATACTAACACGAACACCATTCTAAGTGCCACATCGAACCGTACACAATGAATACCATTTCGATCACTCGCGCGCACAGAGCGCTATTTACCACATAGCACTCAGTACGCGGCCGATCGGCAAGTCAACGGTCGTGAATGCTTCGATCGTTTCCTAGAGAATATTAACATGTTACTACCTTGCTTTTGTCTTAATTCACAGTTTTAGTTAAGACGTTTGTTGAATTCATTCAATCGACCAATTTACTAAAAAAATATGTTAGTTAAATTATGACGGGGAAACGAGCGAGATGGTTGGAATTTAAATCAGGAGCGCATAGATCGGGTCTGGGTTGCGTCGAAACAGAACTAAATAAATCAGCCACAATAAATGGAGGTATGTAATATTTATTTTTGCGTTTACTTTATTTTTCTTAGTTATTATTTAAAAAAATATATGTAAAGTGTTCGATGTGACACATAGTCCTACATACATGTAAAGTATAATTTAAGAGAACTAGGTACGTGTACAGGTCTATCTGCCACTAAGAACTGTATTCGTCATTATCATTGCTGTAGTTAAACAAAGTACGTAATTCTATGTACCACTTAGAATTGTTTACGTCATTTAATCAGTTACTTGGAACTATTTACATTTTCAAATTGTTTTTGGACACACTCAAATAGTGTAGTATCTGTCATTGCAAGTGCTAATTTAAGTTTTAAAAGTTATAGGTATTGTGTTATGTAATCATAATTTGCAATAGTTATGTGATCATAGGCTATCGCAGATTAAGGTTTATTTTTTATTATATAGGCGATTTCGTGATAAGCACGTAATCCTTATTTCGATCACTATTTACTTTGTACCACTAATATAGCTTTCACCTTTGAAAATATGCTCATAGTGGTAAAGAAAGCTTAATCTATATTGCTTTAATATGCATGGTATTTGATTTTCAGACCCACCTCTAAGGATCGTGCGAGGAACTGCGTTTGAGGAGACAAAGACACGCATTCCACAAATACAAACATGTTTAGTCAATCAAAAAATCAAATCCCATGTTTTGTTAATGACTCTGATTATAATCCAGCTGAAAATAGGGTACCGTATGATCATACTTTTAAGGTCCATCTTAAAAGTATGAACGAGTTGGAGAGCCAAATTGAATGCTGTATTAGTAAGTCTCGTAAAAAGACTGGGATGAAATTTAATCTAGTCGATCTTTTATTCCTGAGAATCGATCACGATCGAGAAAAGTCGTTATAGTCGTCATTATCTAACCCTATAATTATTTAAGTTGTCTTTATCTGTCTCAATTGGTTATCATCCTCAACGATAGCTTGTTGTCTAGCTCTTAGTCAGTTTATTAAACCGTCGAAACTGTCCCAACCATGAAATCTAAGTTCTTTACGCGTGATTGGGATGACCCACGATGAGATTAGGACTTATGCCTTAGAAAGAAACAAAAATACTCTTCATCGAGCTTTTCAACTCATGAAAGAAAGACCCGATATTGTCCATTCCCCTGATGATGTTATTTACTATCAAAGGCTCATGCAACAGATTTTATTCCTTAATCCAATAGTATTTGTTTTTTGGTGAGGTTGAAATGTTCTACATACAGTTCCATGCGCCAGGTTAACCCCACAATACTCTGAATAAATCCCGGATTGGTAGCCTATACGAAATAAGTATTGCTATCAAATAGAGATGCGCAGAATGTGTCACTAAAGTGAAAAGAGTGATATGTGTCTTTAGCTCACCGAGATATGTATCACTCTTTTAGCTCAGTAGATCTTTAGACTACATATATATCGTTCACGAGTGAGTAGAGAACTAGAGATGTCGATCAATCAGATTCACGGCAGCATGGCAACATTCCTTTCATGAGCGAGAGAGATCGAGTAATACTGAGATGATAGATGATATACTGAGCTACTTGAATCTTCAGTGAGCGAAAGAGCTAGTGAGCTAAACCAAATGATATAGCTCGTTTGAATCACTCACTTGCGAGCTACACATCTCTACTATCAAATAGCTGAGCAGTGGATAATGATGAAGCTACATCTGAGATTCTGAAATCAGGTGTTAAACTGGCAATGAAAACCCCTAACTCGAGGGCAAAACTCAAACATGTCCCAGAAGTGTGGTACTGCTCTTCTTTAAGGAAGTTTAAAAGACCCTTCTTAGAAATTACATCCCCATTTCTGCCCATTTCATTTGTGAGTCATGTGTATAACATGCTGTCGAGACTCTCATCATGGACCGTGTCGCACACGACTTTCAACCTCCTGAACAAGCCGGTTACCGCAAAACTTTAGTACCGTAGACAACTTCCATATGCTACAGTTTATAATACAGAAGACTGGGCAGTATATCAGCCAGCAGCCGTTATACTTTGCATCTTTGTATTATAAGAAGGCTCTCGATTCAAGTACAACATGGACGGTGCTGTAGCCTCTCCAGTGGTGTGCAAACATCCATCAATCAGTACATTAAGGAGCTGAGGTCTTTAATGTTTATATTACAGCGCGACGATAAAGGTTCGTTTCTAAGATCAGAAATCGAAACCTATTTAACCCACTTTCACCTAAACGAACTTTTTGGAATCTGGGTAAATTTTGCAATATCTGAAATCGCAACAAGCATTAGAGTAAATTTTTGAAAAAAAAACAGATCGGTGTTATAACACCTGGTCGGGGGTTCGAATCCCGGCCGGGGCAAATATTTGTGCAAAATATTTGTTCTTGGGTCATGGATGTTATCTATATATGTATTTATATATTATGTATATCGTCGTCTAGTACCCATAGTACAAGCTTTGCTTAGTTTGGGACTAGGTCGATTTGTGTATGATTGTCCTTTAATATTTATTTATTATTTATTTTATTTATTTATCTGGGTTTACAGCGTAGCCTGAGACACGGAGACGCAATATCTATACCTAAAGTGTTCACAGCTGCTTATTATAAATATATCCAAGCATTTAGTTTTAGTACGGACATAAATAATTACCATCACTGGCAAAGACCTGACCAACCTCCTCTCATCTGATGGCTTCGTTGTCAATACTAGTCACGGTGGAGGTCCTAGAAGATCTCGACAGAATAGTCAAAGACTTCAAGTACCGTCTTCCAACAAGTGTATCTTAAAATTAACACCATAATACGAAAATGATATTAATTTTCCATTCTCGATTATTTAAACAAGACTATGACTAAACAAATAAGTAATTAAGAACAATGTTATATACGTTGCTCCTTTTTTCCAATCCATTCCGTGATTAGGACTGAGATGTAAGGTTCTAGTAACCCTTTGTAAAATGTTTAATTATGTACAATATCGTCGGCCGTAGGTTCAATTGGGGTAAGGGACAAAATACGCAAATGAAATGAAATGAAATGAAATAATTTATTCAGTAAGTAGGCCACAGGGGCACTTTTACAAGTCAGATTGTGAATCTACCGGCATTTCGCAAGAGGAGACCGCTGTTGAGAAGAAAGCCGAAAGAAACAAACGAAACAAAATGAGTTGAATATATAGTTTTGTTCAGAATTTTCCGCTCTATCGAATGGTGTAAATAAAAAAAATCTAGCTTGAAAAAAGTGTTCCTTACACTACTGATTTTTATGGGTTCAAAATCAAATCTGACCCACAAAAACCATGTATCTGTTTTTTATTTTAATAAAGCAACATCAAATAGGGTAACTCCTGCCACCAATCCACTTTAACTAAGGTAAAGGTCTTTCCAATTGAGGAATTACCTTTACATGACTTATTTTTGAAGACAATCTTATGAAACTGGCTTTTACACTAATGCTTTTTTTTGGCTCATGAATAAATAACACCCATACCTTAAAATGATTGCACGAGCTTTGAAAAAAAATGCTCCTTACCCCAATTTGCCATCTTATATTTTTAACAGTGTGAACCTTACACCAATTTGGTTAAGACGATATTTAGGTTTGATCCGATATATATTTAGATTCCGTGTCCGTTACGCTAATTTTCTCGTGAGAATCAATGAATCCCTGTGTTACGGACAGCTAGGCCAACGTAATAAATATGTATAAATAAATAAATGATTAAAAATACTTGTAAACAGTTAGGCGAAATTAATATTAAGATAAATAAATAATATATTATTTTGTGTTCCTAAATGCCCTTAAAAGCGGCTATACTATGTGTATAACACTTATTTTCCTGAAATAATTCACTGTAAGAGAGCTCCCAAGTACTATGTAGAATAGTTAAAAGACCACGGCGTCTTAAGAGTAAACAAAGATGACTCATCGTGGTAATCCCCACTCGCAGCGCGAGACAAAGGATTCTTGTTTGTTTACATTATATGTAAAACTTAAGGATAAAAATTAGAATATCCTGAAACTTTGTAGTAATGTTCCTTATGAAAATACAAGTAAAATCTCCATACATTATACCGGCCGCAACTTGCTGCGAGCACGGCAAACAAAGAAATAACACGACGCGCCGAGCGCGGCGCGATATGAGGGACTAGGAAGGTGTAGATCTCGACCCGTGTGAGCGAGACGGCCTCTGAGCCAAGACAAAGGAATGATGCACATTTTATATAATTATGATTAAACGGGAGCTCTCACGTCGAAATCAAATACAGATTTGTGTTCTATGAACGAACCTTGATATTAACTATAAGTTAAATTTAAGATGAAAATTGTATTATAAGCAAGAAATGATTAAATGTAACAGAGCGGGCGTCCCTCTAGAAATGTAAACAAACCTTGAACGAATCATATAAAAGGACGCCCGTTTCTGCAGAATTTATTGAGTTCATCTTTAGTCTGCGTAGAGTTACGACTCCGTAGTAGTGCGTTGATCATCGGTCCGCCATTAGATTGAGTTCAAGTTCAACTTTGTAACACGTAGAGTCCCACTCCGTTTTGTGCGTTAGATCAACGGTCCGCCAATACAAGTTGTAACCAGTCTCTTTCATCCAAGTGTATTACCATCTTGTTAGTCAGTAGTGCGTAGTATCATCGATCCGCAGTGTTAGAAAAAGGACTAAATTAGTTAAGATTTAATTGTAAATTCGCGTGTTAATTTTGTGTGTTAATTTTAGTATACTCCGATCCTCTATTTTTGTTAATTGTTTTGTGTTTGAATATATAGTGTTTGTCGTTTATCCTTGCGTTTATTTTCCTACAGTAGTAAATCGAGCCATCTCATTTACACCATTTCTCTTCTACATTTCCCTGAGCTATCGTAGATGTCAGTGTTGGGACCCGGCCGACGAGGCATTCCTAACACCCTGTTACCTTTACATACAAACACATCTAACTTCATATTATTTTAATCTATTGACAATAAAGAAAGTGTTATGTTGCAATAAAAACACCTTCATCAGTTTTATAACTTTTTTTATACGGGTATCTGTGTAAACTGGATGTTAATTTTTGGCTTTACTAAATCATTGAAACTACTAGCGTAGTTTGACTTATTTACATGCAAACTTTTACGATAATGAAGGTATTCAAATAAATTTGGTAAGAAAATTTCAAATATAGTAATTAATCCACCCAGAAATGTAAGTCTCTATTTATGTTATTAGGTATAATTCGTCAACACAACAAGCGGTGGTAGCCTAGTGGACAAGCGGTGGTAGCCTAGTGGACAAGCGGTGGTAGCCTAGTGGACAAGCGGTGGTAGCCTAGTGGTTAGACAAGCGGTGGTAGCCTAGTGGTTAGCGCATGCGACTTTCAATCCGGAGGTCGCGGGTTCGAACCCGGCCCGTACCAATGAGTTTTTCGGAACTTATGTACGGAATGTCATTTGATATTTACCACTCGCTTTTCGGTGAAGGAAAACATCGTGAGGAAACCGCCTAAGCCCAATAAGGCCTAGTTTCCCCTCTGGGTTGGAAGGTCAGATGGCAGTCGCTTTCGTAAAAACTAGTGCCTACGCCACATCTTGGGATTTAGGTAGCCGACCCCTATTGAGATTCATTCTCAAAAAATGGGACAAAGGCTAGGAGGATGATGAGGTATAATTCGTCAGTTTGGCGTCTCTGAACGTCAGTATGTACTGAACTCTTTGTCGACAGCTCGTGATTGTTATTCTACCCGTGAAGTGTTTTGTTAGGCGGATAGTTTAAGAAAGTGGGCTAAGAATGACGAAAAAAATAATAACCAATGGAATACTGGAGGAGGTATTAACACGTTCTTTATTAAAAGTTTTTGATTAACTTTACACATTGTATGTTTAAAAATATCTCAAGGAAGATTAGATTGACTTTCCGAGGACTAGCTGAGTTGAAATTAGGTATAATTATGAGGCCGGAGTGTCGACATGGGTAAAACTTTATAGATAACGATAAGGTAATCCTATTGAGTTTGGGCTTCTTAAAATCGTCTCGGTATCGTACAACCCCGCAACTTCGCCTGGGATACCTATCATCGTCTATTTTTATAAAAGTTGATATCCCGTCTAGTTTTTAGACTACTACAAACTAAAACTATTAAATATAAAGTGCTTTTTTATGCATGGCGATATTCTCGCATCAACAGTAGCTAATTTAAAAACTAGGCGGGAATTTAAACTTTTATAAAAATAGGCGATGTTAGGTATCCCAGGCGAAGTTACGGGGTTGTACGGTACTTGATGAATTGCAAAGGAAAATGTTCACTGTCAATTAAAAGGCATTCCTAAGTTTGACACACTTTAATAGTCATTATCTAAAATTCCGCTACCGATAAGTGTTGAGAAATCAAAAGATTTAACTAGAGCTCTTGCTATTCATTGACTGACATTGATGTTGATATTGATTATATTTCATAGCTATAAACAAGAACTTTTCATTTCATTGATGTTTTTCAAGTACATTACTCTTATGGTCATTTTATTATACACTATACAGCCTCATTTGACTCCTTAGGTAACAAGTTTCAAGTTTGACAAGTAGTATAATTTATAAAATACCGTAATAAATAATAGATTAAGTCATTTCGTTTCGTTTATGCATGTCGTTCACACAGGTACAAGTCGTATTCTATCTTTTATGCACGTCGTTCAAAAGGATAAAATTGGTGCAAATAAATTGAGTTATGTCTTTAAATACTCGCGAACAAAAGCTATAACTACAAAAAAAAACATATTTAAAGGGTCAACGCATTAGTTCTTTATTTATAAAATGAAACCCTAACACTATAGCTTGTATGAAAATTCTTAAAAAGTTCAAGTTCTAAATATCTACTATTGAAAAATAGTTCTTTGTCTCTTCTGAAAAGTGCCGTTTTTGAGTTATCCCTTATTAACTGGAGGCACTGAATTGTGAGCAACAACTATGTTATCTAACAGGACTTCTAAAAAAGTCCAAATGTAAAATGGTTATTTCTGAATTGTATTTAATTCTGTAACTTTTATCGTTCAACACAAGCCCTAAACTTTTAATAATTTTGCTGTATAAATTACATTGGTTCTTTATTTCAGTATTCGATCATAGAGGCTGAGAAATAATTAATATGATTATAATAAAAAAATAATCATAAATTAAAATGTGGTTTATTCCACTCGATAGAAACGTTACGTGTAACGATACAAATATTGCATGTAACGGACACACAAAAAATGTTCACACGGTTTCAATACATTTATATACCTCTTACATTAATGTTTTAAAGGTTTCCGGTGTTAAGATACGCCTTACGTCAAAGGTATGTACTTATTTATTTTTACAACGAACCCTTTACGCTATTTTTTCATTCACACATAATCTCAACTAGTCCCTTACGCCGTTTCTTCATCAATATAGTGGATACAATGAATAGGTAAATTTAAGGTAAGGGACGAGACTACAGAATACTCTGTCTGTAAGGGACATCAGCAGCGAAATAAGTTGGTGTAAGGGACATGTCATTTTCTATAATATTCAAATTATTAAAATGAGCACTACATAGATAGACAGAACACTAAAATACAAGATTATGTATGAAATCAGGTTAAAAAAAAGGTTCACTACAAAAAAAGTTATAAACGATTTAGTAAAAAAAAAAACTTTGTCAGCCTCTCCTGAAAAATCGTATTTTGTCCCTTACCCCAATTGAACCTACGGTCGACGATATGTTTACATTTTATATTGAATAAATATTACACCTAATATTCTTGTAATTTGATATAGAACTTCCTACATAATGAGTATTAAGCTATATCAAATGTCGAATATGATTCTATCTGCAAAATGTGTCAAAATTATAATTCAGCACATTTTTACACAATGTGTATACAACCAAAAATATAGTAAAAAATAATAGTGCATTAGAGCTATGTAGTATATTTTAAAAAAATAATCAAAATACGTGATTTAAATTTGATGACTTTATTCACACATAGAACGTTTTACAGTGAGTCGGACACTTTTATTACCAAGTATAATATTCTAAGTACCAGATAGACCCGCATACGTTGATTTTATAGAAAACTATAACCAAGTATAAAATTCTAAGTCCCACATAGACCTGCTTACGCAGTTGTTGGACAAAATTTTAACCTAGTATAATGTTCTAAGTGGTATATAGAACTTTATACAAAACGGTTAGCAAATAGTTATGGCTTAATCTAGTGTTCTATCTGCATTTTCTCGAAAACTACCATTAAATTGAATTATATGAAAATAAAATAAGCAATAAAATATAATTATAATCATGTGTTCCAAATTTCAGTTCATTATCTTTAATACGAAAAAAAAAAAAATAATTCTACTTCTACGATTCGGTTTTTTGGCTCTCCTGTAAAATTGTATTTTTTAATAAAAACCATTAATTTTGTAGTCGCCTTCGGATTGTGACCCGAAATCAGTAGTAGTAGTAGTAGTATGAGTAGTTATGGGTGTGGTGGACGTCTCTGAAAATTTAATAAAATAAAATTAAATCAATCTTTATTTCGGATAGGTTACATCCATAAAATATTAGTAAGTAGACTTAAACTTATATTAGTAAGCCCCATTAAAATCTTAATTTACTTATAATATCTAAAACAGTTTTATTTTCATTACCATTATTGTGATTACCATTACGGTCATTACTAGTACCTTCCTTTATGGGTGTGGTGTCGGGTTGTGGTCGCGGGGACGTCCCTGAAAATTTAATAAAATAAAATTAAATAAACCTTTATTTCGGATAGGTTACATGAATAAAATATTAGTAAGTAGACTTAAACTTATGTTACTAGTTATCTGGGCCAAAGTATGACAAAAAAGGCAATAAATTACGAATATGCCTGGCTGGACCCTGTGGGAGTGGGCAGGGCAGTAAGTATTTTGTGTTTGCTTGCCCAGAAATATTACCAGATAATCAGTTAGAGGGTGGGGCGCTATTTTTTGGATTTCTGGAGCGAATATTTACAGAACTGCTGACTTTATAAAAAAAATGATATTAAAAGACCTATTCAACGACACCACACACACTAGTGTTGGAACAAAAAAAATTACACCAGTTTAGGTGTACGGGAGGTATCCGAAATTTTTTTTTTTTAGTTTTTATTTGACTGTTTTGTCGGCGTGATACATACACATACTCATACTCAATTTCAGCTTACTAGTACTAATGATCACGGAACTAAGCCGCGGACGGACAGACAGACAGACGGACAATCGGACATGGCGAAACTATAAGGGTTTCTAGTTGACTACGGAACCCTAAAAGAAACAAACTTATGTCGTTTTAAATAAAACCATTTATATAGAAATTGATACGCACTTTTATCAGCAGCTAAATATGCCCGCTGCACCCAAAAATCCGGGCTGTAGTCAGTATTATATTTGTCATTACCTACCTATTATTTTCATTACCTATACAGTCATTGTTATTACCATTACTACTACCGTTACATTAATATTACCATCCTTATCTTCCCTTTCCATCTCCTGGCACACATAAGATATCTGTTTAGATCCTAAGTCAAAGTGCTGCAGTATTTCAGAACGGCATAATATTGTTTTTCCATCATTAAAAACTATTTGAAATTGTTTTTTTATTTTTATTCCTGAAATCATCGCCGTTGCTTTAGTCACGGTAATATCTTTCGTATCTTCTTTTTTTAGGCCAATGTGTTGATAGACAATTTCTTTGACCATCTCTTTATAATTGGGATCTTCAGGATTCTCGTACAATTCGATTCCATAGATATTACTTATAGTATATTCCTCAGACCAATTTTCCCCAGATACTCTAGTTGTTTCTAATGATTCTAATGTTTGACTATTTGTTTCTAATCGTCTATTAACTATAATTTGTTTTCCGCTGTCTTCTGCTGCATTGCTATAGTACATCTGAAATTACATTAATTACAAAGCTTAACTTACATGTAGGTGCGATATTATTCATCTATATTTAGTCTGTCTGTCTGTCTGTCTATTTGATAGTTGAAATTTTTACAGATGGTGTATTTTTGTTGCCGCTATAACAAACAATACCTACTAAAAACAATAAAATAAACATTTAAGTGCGGCTCCCATACAACAAACTTAACTTAACCCGGCCAGTTAAGATGGGATAAGTATTTGTACGGAACCCTCGGTGCGCGAGTCAGACCAAGTAGCCGGTTTTTTTTAATTTGATTTAACTTCGACTCAGTGCGATGTGTGTTAAAACAAAATATCTTGTAAATAAATCAGTGTTAAACCATAATTATATTTGAGTACGTTTAATATTTTATTGTAGAGTCAACCTTTGATAACAGTATCTGTAAAGGTACCGAAACGTCAGGGAGGCTCAAATAATTAATATACGAGATATAATCCGTTTAAATTGTTTTATTTAAATGTTTGAGTCTGTTTGTTTTTAAGAATTAAAGTCTTATATATTTTTTTTTATTGACATTATATAGGAATAGTTACAAATTATATAGAAAAATGGTGATTTATTTACCGAACATGGCAGCAGAAACATCAATATAATAACAATCATGTTTTGGCAAGGATTAAGATGTGGTTGTAAAGTAAAACACAGGAAAAACAACTGATTCCATATCTTTTAATAACTTTTTAACGAGCAATTTTACGACATTCTGTTTGTTAAAACGAACTGGAAATTTGCGCGTGCAAGTCTATAGCCTCATTTATGCTCAACAATGCATAACTCAAACTTACAGATCAATAAAAACACTTTGGACGCTTCCTGTTATTTTGAAAACCATTATCCCGACGTTTAAATTTATCGCATAAGTACAGAATACACCCCTTGTCAAGAAAAGTTAGGTAACAAATAAGATCAACAACTAAATTTGAAATAGGTTATGTATGTAATTTTGTCGCACGTCGCTTCGACTTTTGTCGCCGTAAATGAATTTGAGAATACCCGGCTGTGTTGTTCGAATTTGAATGAAACACGTGTAAAATATCTTCGGTAATAAGTACTCGTAACGTAACATGTTAATCGTATGCGAATTGTTTATACATTATTTTATAAGGAGAGGTACTGACTTGAACTAGGTAAGGTCAGATTGGGTAAGAAACTGATAGGGGTAAGGGAAACACTTAAAATAAATCACAGAAGGTATATGTGGTAAATCCGATTTTTAGAAACAGTTCTAGGTAAAAAATAAATAAATGTAAATGTAGTTGTTCGTTTTATTTCTATTAGCTATAATATAGAAAATATTCCAAAGTGTTTCTCTTACCCAACCTGACCTTATGTTCTATTTGTTATCTATCAGCCACAGACGTTACTGTTGAACATATAGGCCTCCCATGACTCGCCACAAACTACGATCCCGAGCAGACCGCATCCTTTGATTCCCCGCTACTCTCACGGGGTCAGATGTCCATCTAGTCGGGGGCCGACGACGCTGCGCTTTCCTATACGTGGTTGCCAGAGGACTTTGCTCACTCTATGACCACGTTGCACCTTACCCGATAATGGTTGGAAACTGTCCTCGAAGTTGTCGACGAGTATGTGTACCTGGGACAAATTGTCCAGCTAGGTAAGTCCGACTTCGAGAAGGAGGTTTATCTCTTCTGTCTTTTAATATGTTTACTTCGAAAACTACGTATAGTTGAGTTTATATTACTGTAATAGTAAATAATTTATTAAAACACTATGCTAAAGATAATACATAGAAACAATTAAAACTAGTATATATGTAAATATATAGAAACCTAACTAATGGTAACTAGAAATAAAAAATCGGGCAAGTGCGAGCCCGACTCGCGCATGAAGGGTTCCGTACCTATACATATATATATAATCTATAACAAGTTTGTTGTATGGGAGCCCCCTTAAATATTTATTAAATTATATTTTTAATATTTGTTGTTATAGCGACAATAGAAATACATCATCTGTGAAAATTTCAACTGTCTAGCTATCACCGTTGTTGAGATACAGCCTGGTGACTGACGGACGGACGGACGGACGGACGGACGGACGGACGGACGGACGGACGGACGGACGGACAGCGAAGTCTCAGTAATAGGGTCCCGTTTTTACCCTTTGGGTACGGAACCCTAAAAACGGGCTCCAGATCGGTGCCGACCGGGAGGGTGCCCAAGAGGCTGGCCGCATTACCACACTGAATAGCTCAGTGCTATTCTTTGGCATAGGTATGAACCAGCCCTTTGGACACCCGTAGCATCAACTAGTCTCTTAGTTAATTCACGGAAAATTGTATGGGCACTTTGTCCCCATGGCCTCAGTGTTTCCACCCCAAACGGCTCAAACATGTAGCCACTGTCGATGGCTGCATACTTGCGCCGCTTGAGGTGTTCGGCCGCGTCCGCAGCAGCCCCGGCTTTGGTGGTGGTCACTGGAAGGTGGGACGGCGCTAATGTATCCACGCACGTGGCGTCCCATACCAAAGGCCGTCCCAACTTCCAGGGGACGAGTAATAGTTAAGTACTAATCATAATAGTTAAGTAAAAATGAACGACTGATGAGTTTCTTTTGACATTTCTTCTGAACAGTGGTCTCTTCTTGTAAAATGCCGGTAGACTCAGACATGCCGTTGTGGCCTACTTGCAGTTCAAGTTTTACAAGTTAATATCATTATTTAATTTTTTTTTCATTGAGCATTACTTCACTATTTCATTAGTTCATTGCTTTTTATTTAATTATGACATTATTTCATTATTTCACTATTTCATTATTTCATTATTTCATTATTTCATTATTATATTATTTAACGTTTTCATTATTTTATTATTTTGCTAATTCATTATTTCATTATTTTATTATTTCATTTTCACTATTTCATTATTCCACTATTTTATTATTTCATAATTTCATTATTTCTATATTTCATTATTTCATTATAGTACTAATGATCACGGAGCTAAGCCGCGGACGGACATACAGACAGACAGACAGACAGACGGACATGGCGAAACTATAAGGGTTCCTAGTTGACTACGGAACCCTAAAAAAACAATAAATATGAAACCAGACATTATTGCTTTAACGGAGGCTTAAACCGCTTGAGTTTCAATCTGTAAATCACCTGATCACAGTGATCACCCAATCTGAAAATTAATAAAACCACCAAATTACTAACCTAAATTACTATTTAATACAACAATAAAAATTAATATGAATACGTTATTAATAAAATTCGGTAAAGCTAAAAGTCGATTTGGTACTGTCTAATGATCACGTGCTTTCGTAAGAATCGGTACTTAATTGAAATTGGCCGGTTTTTTCTAATAATATGAGTAGATTTACATTTAATATTTTTAATTGAAACGCATTTTAAACCATTCTCGTATTAAATATTATTGATTCCAATTAAAAACATATCTACTTACATTCTGCAGTTTCTTTTTTGAGTGTGTCCCATCACTATCAAAAATGGCGCGCATCTTGCACCGCATGCGTCATTGCTCGCTGACCTTGAAGTAGCCAATCACAGTGCACTTGTTGCCCTCCTCACCCCGCCAATTTGGCAACATGAGATACTAGAGAAAGTTTTATGAAGCGGGGTCTATAGGGTTAAGTGGTCTGTGGTTTATAGGAAGCCTACTCACACTGATAGGTATTTAAATGGCAAATCACATCACCATCCTAGTCAACTTGCTACAGTAGGTAAATCTTTGTTTCAGAGAGCCAAGGGAATCTGTGACGACCAACATTTGACTGATGAACTACAGCATGTCAAGCGTGCGCTTTGGGCCAATGGGCTCAAGATACCACGCCTCAACCAGAAACCCCGTGTGAAGACTCCTACAGTCGAGCGTAAACCTGCGGTCCTGCCATATGTGAAAGGGGTCAAGGATAGGATTGGAAACATCTTGAAACGGGCTTCCATTAAAACATATTTCAAGCCGATGAAGAAGATGTCTCAATACCTGAGGCCTGTGAAGTGCAGCATCCCTCTGCAGAGTGCTGGTGTTTACAAGCTGGACTGCGAGTGTGGTCTGTCATACATTGGCCAAACGAAACGTAGTATAGCTACACGGGTTAAGGAGCATGTAGCCGATGTCAAGTACCATCGTTGCAACAGATCTGCAGTCTGCGAGCATGTCATGGACAAACCAAACCATTCAATTAAGTTTGATAACACTTCAATCCTTGCCAGGGAGAAACGATATATTCCCGGAATATTGCGCGAGGCTATTGAAATCAAAAAATATCCCAATTTCAATAGAGAAGATGGTTTGTCATTACCACCGGCTTGGGATCCTGTTGTACATCTTATCAAGGATCAAACAAGCCAAGGCCTCGAACGGTGTAAAACAAATTGGTGTTAAAAGTAGTATATGTAGAGTTTTTGTTTAAAAGTATTTCATAGTAATAACTAAGGCAATCTGGGAGTTTTCTTTGGCGGTTCTTTCTCCTCAGTAAGCCTTATAGTGAACCGCTGGTAGATATTGTAAATAGAATAATAAATGGCTTCTGGCACATAAGTAACTGTCTTTACACATTAGGCCCATCTGGCATGTATGAACACCTTCATTTTAAATTAATATTTATAAAATGGGTAGTTTGCACAAATGTAACTTTGACAGAGAAAAATTAAGTTTTTCTCAGTCAACCTTTGACAACGTTATCTGTAAAGGTACTGAAACGCCAGGGAGGCCAAATAATTAATATACGCAGAAAACTATCGTGAGTCTCAGACATATTAAAATACTTAAACGGGTTTATAGAAATAATTCTTTTGGTTGAGCGAATCCCATTAGCTTTGTACCCGATGAACAATACCATTATCTATATTGTTAGCTGCGGCCACAACTGCCACTTCAAAATGTATGGCGTTATAAGTTCAAATTAATTTTACACTAAATTAGTCTTTAAGTCAAACGAAATAAGGTTTACTCTTAAACAAAGAGAACAGAGATGTTGGTCACTTCATTGTCATTATAAGCATCAAAACGAGCTTCACTGCTCTTTCACTTACGAAGTGAACAACATCTGTGTTCTCTTTGTTTAAGAGTAAACCTTATTTCGTTTGACTTAAAGACTAATTTAGTGTAAAATTAATTTGAACTTATAACGCCATACATTTTGAAGTGGCAGTTGTGGCCGCAGCTAACAATACAGATAATGGTATTGTTCATCGGGTACAAAGCTAATGGGATTCGCTTAAGAAATGTCTCGAAACATGTTGAGCGTTATTCGACTTACTACGACGTGAGTAAACCCGTTTGCAATGCGGTCTAAATCTGTTTGTTCGTGTACGTGTGGAGCTTGTGGACGCGTCCACACGCGCATTGCGTTTGTAGTAGTGTACCTATCGCAGCGTATGAAGCTTAGTCTCTGTTCCATTTCTTTACTCATGTGGAACCAGTCCTGAGATCCAGTAGGTACTTCCATGATCCATCATCAGGTCAATTTTATGATAGTGAGTCCAAATGTTCATTGTGGTGAATCGAAATGTAAAAACCGCACATGTCTGCGTTGAACCAATCTTGAGATCCAGTCCCTATTTCCAGGGTCCATCATCAGGTCAATTTTATGATACTGCCACATAG
This sequence comes from Apotomis betuletana, assembly GCA_932273695.1. Classification (NCBI taxonomy): domain Eukaryota; kingdom Metazoa; phylum Arthropoda; class Insecta; order Lepidoptera; family Tortricidae; genus Apotomis; species Apotomis betuletana. The sequence goes on along the minus strand of OW026316.1, from coordinate 18,029,403 downwards.
TGGCTGTAAATGTTCAGTAAAGTGAGCAGAACGAAAAAGCGGAACTAGTCCCGAGATCTAGTAGATGTTCCATCATCAGATCATGACTTAATGTCAATGGGAAAACCGTAACAGTAACCGTATTCTCTTACTATTAATTAAAATATATATTTACACTTTACGGAGTTAATCGGTGAACTTACGTTCAAAACGATTTAATGCAGCGAACACCGAATCTCTTCCTTTTTAAAGTCGGTTAAAAATAATAAAAAATCACAATAATATGCAAATAATAAAAATGTAATCGATGCGTTGTCTTCGCTTCGAACGTGCCGACCCTAGCCGAATAAAGGCGGGACGATGGGCGGGCCGGGTCACAATTCGACGGCAACAACGTACAAAGTGCTAAGTGCTAAAAGGTTCGAACTACACCAGCTACAGCATAATGATCTAGAAGTCGAAACCTATCGCCTAGTATAATTTTTTTCTTAAAATGTCGCTTAGTATAGATTTTATGAATGACGCATACAGTTCCATCTGTATCAAAAATGTGTATACTAACACGAACACCATTCTAAGTGCCACATCGAACCGTACACAATGAATACCATTTCGATCACTCGCGCGCACAGAGCGCTATTTACCACATAGCACTCAGTACGCGGCCGATCGGCAAGTCAACGGTCGTGAATGCTTCGATCGTTTCCTAGAGAATATTAACATGTTACTACCTTGCTTTTGTCTTAATTCACAGTTTTAGTTAAGACGTTTGTTGAATTCATTCAATCGACCAATTTACTAAAAAAATATGTTAGTTAAATTATGACGGGGAAACGAGCGAGATGGTTGGAATTTAAATCAGGAGCGCATAGATCGGGTCTGGGTTGCGTCGAAACAGAACTAAATAAATCAGCCACAATAAATGGAGGTATGTAATATTTATTTTTGCGTTTACTTTATTTTTCTTAGTTATTATTTAAAAAAATATATGTAAAGTGTTCGATGTGACACATAGTCCTACATACATGTAAAGTATAATTTAAGAGAACTAGGTACGTGTACAGGTCTATCTGCCACTAAGAACTGTATTAACCATTATCATTGCTGTAGTTAAACAAAGTACGTAATTCTATGTACCACTTAGAATTGTTTACGTCATTTAATCAGTTACTTGGAACTATTTACATTTTCAAATTGTTTTTGGACACACTCAAATAGTGTAGTATCTGTCATTGCAAGTGCTAATTTAAGTTTTAAAAGTTATAGGTATTGTGTTATGTAATCATAATTTGCAATAGTTATGTGATCATAGGCTATCGCAGATTAAGGTTTATTTTTTATTATATAGGCGATTTCGTGATAAGCACGTAATCCTTATTTCGATCACTATTTACTTTGTACCACTAATATAGCTTTCACCTTTGAAAATATGCTCATAGTGGTAAAGAAAGCTTAATCTATATTGCTTTAATATGCATGGTATTTGATTTTCAGACCCACCTCTAAGGATCGTGCGAGGAACTGCGTTTGAGGAGACAAAGACACGCATTCCACAAATACAAACATGTTTAGTCAATCAAAAAATCTAATCCCATGTTTTGTTAATGACTCTGATTATAATCCAGCTGAAAATAGGGTACCGTATGATCATACTTTTAAGGTCCATCTTAAAAGTATGAACGAGTTGGAGAGCCAAATTGAATGCTGTATTAGTAAGTCTCGTAAAAAGACTGGGATGAAATTTAATCTAGTCGATCTTTTATTCCTGAGAATCGATCACGATCGAGAAAAGTCGTTATAGTCGTCATTATCTAACCCTATAATTATTTAAGTTGTCTTTATCTGTCTCAATTGGTTATCATCCTCAACGATAGCTTGTTGTCTAGCTCTTAGTCAGTTTATTAAACCGTCGAAACTGTCCCAACCATGAAATCTAAGTTCTTTACGCGTGATTGGGATGACCCACGATGAGATTAGGACTTATGCCTTAGAAAGAAACAAAAATACTCTTCATCGAGCTTTTCAACTCATGAAAGAAAGACCCGATATTGTCCATTCCCCTGATGATGTTATTTACTATCAAAGGCTCATGCAACAGATTTTATTCCTTAATCCAATAGTATTTGTTTTTTGGTGAGGTTGAAATGTTCTACATACAGTTCCATGCGCCAGGTTAACCCCACAATACTCTGAATAAATCCCGGATTGGTAGCCTATACGAAATAAGTATTGCTATCAAATAGAGATGCGCAGAATGTGTCACTAAAGTGAAAAGAGTGATATGTGTCTTTAGCTCACCGAGATATGTATCACTCTTTTAGCTCAGTAGATCTTTAGACTACATATATCGTTCACGAGTGAGTAGAGAACTAGAGATGTCGATCAATCAGATTCACGGCAGCATGGCAACATTCCTTTCATGAGCGAGAGAGATCGAGTAATACTGAGATGATAGATGATATACTGAGCTACTTGAATCTTCAGTGAGCGAAAGAGCTAGTGAGCTAAACCAAATGATATAGCTCGTTTGAATCACTCACTTGCGAGCTACACATCTCTACTATCAAATAGCTGAGCAGTGGATAATGATGAAGCTACATCTGAGATTCTGAAATCAGGTGTTAAACTGGCAATGAAAACCCCTAACTCGAGGGCAAAACTCAAACATGTCCCAGAAGTGTGGTACTGCTCTTCTTTAAGGAAGTTTAAAAGACCCTTCTTAGAAATTACATCCCCATTTCTGCCCATTTCATTTGTGAGTCATGTGTATAACATGCTGTCGAGACTCTCATCATGGACCGTGTCGCACACGACTTTCAACCTCCTGAACAAGCCGGTTACCGCAAAACTTTAGTACCGTAGACAACTTCCATATGCTACAGTTTATAATACAGAAGACTGGGCAGTATATCAGCCAGCAGCCGTTATACTTTGCATCTTTGTATTATAAGAAGGCTCTCGATTCAAGTACAACATGGACGGTGCTGTAGTTTCTCAAGTGGTGTGCAAACATCCATCAATCAGTACATTAAGGAGCTGAGGTCTTTAATGTTTATATTACAGCGCGACGATAAAGGTTCGTTTCTAAGATCAGAAATCGAAACCTATTTAATTACAGCGTAGCCTGAGACACGGAGACGCAATATCTATACCTAAAGTGTTCACAGCTGCTTAGGTATTATAAATATATCCAAGCATTTAGTTTTAGTACGGACATAAATAATTACCATCAATGGCGGAGACCTGACCAACCTCCTCTCATCTGATGGCTTCGTTGTCAATACTAGTCACGGTGGAGGTCCTAGAAGATCTCGACAGAATAGTCAAAGACTTCAAGTACCGTCTTCCAACAAGTGTATCTTAAAATGAACACCATAATACGAAAATGATAGTATTAATTTTCCATTCTCGATTATTTAAACAAGACTATGACTAGACAAATAAGTAATCAAGAACAATGTTATATACGTTGCTCCTTTTTTCCAATCCATTCCGTGATTAGGACTGAGATGTAAGGTTCTAGTAACCCTTTGTAAAATGTATATTTGATATACCTAGAACTTCCTACATAATGAGTATTAAGCTATATCAAATGTCGAATATGATTCTATCTGCAAAATGTATCAAAATTATAATTCAGCACATTTTTACACAATGTGTATACAACCAAAAATATAGTAAAAAATAATAGTGCATTAGAGCTATGTAGTATATTTTTAAAAAATAATCAAAATACGTGATTTAAATTTGATGACTTATTAATTCACACACAGAACGTTTTACAGTGAGTCGGACACTTTTATCACCAAGTATAATATTCTAAGTACCAGATAGACCCGCATACGTTGATTTTATAGAAAACTATAACCAAGTATAAAATTCTAAGTCCCACATAGACCTGCTTACGCAGTTGTTGGACAAAATTTTAACCTAGTAGGTATAATGTTCTAAGTGGTAGATAGAACTTTATACAAAACGGTTAGCAAATAGTTATGGCTTAATCTAGTGTTCTATCTGCATTTTCTCGAAAACTACCATTAAATTGAATTATATGAAAATAAAATAAGCAATAAAATATAATTATAATCATGTGTTCCAAATTTCAGTTCATTATCTTTAATACGAAAAAATATATAATAATTCTACTTCTACGATTCGGTTTTTTGGCTCTCCTGTAAAATTGTATTTTTTTATTAAAAACCATTAATTTGGTAGTCAACTTCGGATTGTGACCCGAAATCAGTAGTAGTAGTCGTAGTATGAGTAGTTATGGGTGTGGTGGACGTCCCTGAAAATTTAATAAAATAAAATTAAATCAATCTTTATTTCAGATAGGTTACATCCATAAAATATTAGTAAGTAGACTTAAACTTATATTAGTAAGCCCCATTAAAATCTTAATTTGCTTATAATATCTAAAAGAGTTTTATTTTCATTACCATTATTGTGATTACCATTTCGGTAATTACTAGTACCTTCATTTATGGGTGTGGTGGTGGGTGGGGTGGACGTCCCTGAAAATTTAATAAAATAATATTAAATCAATCTTTATTTCGGATAGGTTACATCCATAAAATATTAGTAAGTAGACTTAAACTTATGTTACTAGTTATCTGGGCCAAAGTATGACAAAAAAGGCAATAAATTACGAATATGCCTAGCTGGACCCTGTGGGAGTGGGCAGGGCAGTAAGTATTTTGTGTTTGCTTGCCCAGAAATATTACCAGATAATCAGTTAGAGGGTGGGGCGCTATTTTTTGGATTTCTGGAGCGAATATTTACAAAACTGCTGACTTTATAAAAAAAATATATTAAAAGACCTACTCAACGACACCACACACACTAGTGTTGGAACAAAAAAAAACACCACTTTAGGTGTACGGGAGGTATCCAAAAATATTTTTTTTTAGTTTTTATTTTACTGCTTTGTCGGCGTGATACATACACATACTCATACGAAAAGCGAAATACTCAGGCGAAACTATAAGGGTTTCTAGTTGACTCCGGAACCCTAAAAGAAACAAACTTATGTCTTATTAAATAAAACCATTTATATAGAAATTGATACGCACTTTTATCAGCAGCTAAATATGCCCGCTGCACCCAAAAATCCGGGCTGTAGTCAGTATTATATTTGTCATTACCTACCTATTATTTTCATTACCTATACAGTCATTGTTATTACCATTACTACAACCGTTACATTAATATTACCATCCTTATCTTCCCTTTCCATCTCCTGGCACACATAAGATATCTGTTTAGATCCTAAGTCAAAGTGCTGCAGTATTTCAGAACGGCATAATATTGTTTTTCCATCATTAAAAACTATTTGAAATTGTTTTTTTATTTTGATTCCTGAAATCATCGCCGTTGCTTTAGTCACGGTAATATCTTTCGTATCTTCTTTTTTTAGGCCAATATGTTGATAGACAATTTCTTTGACCATCTCTTTATAATTGGGATCTTCAGGATTCTCGTACAATTCGATTCCATAGATATTACTTATAGCATATTCCTCAGACCAATTTTCCCCAGATACTCTAGTTGTTTCTAATGATTCTAATGTTTGACTATTTGTTTCTAATCGTCTATTAACTATAATTTGTTTTCCGCTGTCTTCTGCTGCATTGCTATAGTACATCTGAAATTACATTAATTACAAAGCTTAACTTACATGTAGGTGCGATATTATTCATCTATATTTTGTCTGTCTGTCTGTTTGATAGTTGAAGTTTTTACAGATGGTGTATTTGTGTTGCCGCTATAACAAACAATACCTACTAAAAACAATAAAATAAACATTTAAGTGCGGCTCCCATACAACAAACTTAACTTAACCCGGCCAGTTAAGATGTGATAAGTATTTGTACGGAACCCTCAGTGCGCGAGTCAGACCAAGTAGCCGGTTTTTAGGGTTCCGTACCCAAAGGGTAAAAACGGGACCCTATTACTGAGACTTCGCTGTCCGTCCGTCCGTCCGTCCGTCCGTCCGTCCGTCCGTCCGTCCGTCTGTCACCAGGCTGTATCTCAACAACGGTGATAGCTAGACAGTTGAAATTTTCACAGATGATGTATTTCTATTGCCGCTATAACAACAAATACTAAAAATTAAATAAAATAAATATTTAAGGGGGGCTCCCATACAACAAACTTGTTATAGATTATATATATGTATAGGTACGGAACCCTTCATGCGCGAGTCGGGCTCGCACTTGCCCAATATTTTTTATTTGATTTAACTTCGACTCAGTGCGATGTGTGTTAAAACAAAATATCTTGTAAATAAATCAGTGTTAAACCATAATTATATTTGAGTACGTTTAATATTTTATTGTAGAGTCAACCTTTGATAACAGTATCTGTAAAGGTACCGAAACGTCAGGGAGGCTCAAATAATTAATATACGAGATATAATCCGTTTAAATTGTTTTATTTAAATGTTTGACTCTGTTTGTTTTTAAGAATTAAAGTCTTATATATTTTTTTTTATTGACATTATATATGAATAGTTACAAATTATATAGAAAAATGGTGATTTATTTACCGAACATGGCAGCAGAAACATAAATATAATAACAATCATGTTTTGGCAAGGATTAAGATGTGGTTGTAAAGTAAAACACAGGAAAAACAACTGAAAATCAGTGGATTTCCATATCTTTTAATTACTTTTTAACGAGCAATTTTACGACATTCTGTTTGTTAAAACGAACTGGAAATTTGCGCGTGCAAGTCTAAAGCCTCATTTATGCTCAACAATGCATGCATACAACTTACATATCAATAAAAACACTTTGGACGCTTCCTGTTATTTTGAAAACCATTATCCCGACGTTTAAATTTATCGCATAAGTACAGAATACACCCCTTGTCAAGAAAAGTTAGGTAACAAATAAGATCAACAACTTTAAATTTGAAATAGGTAATGTATGTAATTTTGTCGCACGTCGCTTCGACTTTTGTCGCCGTAAATGAATTTGAGAATACCCGTCTGTGTTGTTCGAATTTGAATGAAACACGTGTAAAATATCTTCGGTAATAAGTACTCGTAACGTAACATGTTAATCGTATGCGAATTAATTATACATTATTTTATAAGGAGAGGTACTGACTTGAACTAGGTAAGGTCAGATTGGGTAAGAAACTGATAGGGGTAAGGGAAACACTTAAAATAAATCACAGAAGGTATATGTGGTAAATCCGATTTTTAGAAACAGTTCTAGGTAAAAAATAAATAAATGTAAATGTAGTTGATCGTTTTATTTCTATTAGCTATAATATAGAAAATATTCCAAAGTGTTTCTCTTACCCAACCTGACCTTACGTTCTGTTTGTTATCTATCAGCCATAGACGTTACTGTTGAACACATAGGCCTCCCATGACTCGCCACAAACTACGATCCCGTGCAGACCGCAGCCATTGACTCCCCGCTACCCTCACGGGGTCAGCTGTCCATCTAGTCGGGGGCCGACGACGCTGCGCTTTCCTATACGTGGTTGCCAGAGGACTTTGCTCACTCTATGACCACGTTGCACCTTACCCGATAATGGTTGGAAACTGTCCTCGAAGTTGTCGACGAGTATGTGTACCTGGGACAAATCGTCCAGCTAGGTAAGTCCAACTTCGAGAAGGAGATTTATCTCTTCTGTCTTTTAATATGTTTACTTCGAAAACTACGTATAGTTAAGTTTATATTACTGTTATAGTAAAAATTTATTAAAACACAATACTAAAGATAATACATAGAAACAATTAAAACTAGAATATATGTAAATATATATAAACCTAACTAAAATAAAAAACGGGCTCCAGATCGGTGCCGACCGGGAGGGTGCCCAAGAGGCTGGCCGCATTACCACACTGAATAGCCAGTGCTATTCTTTGGCATAGGTATGAACCAGCCCTTTGGTCACCCGTAGCGTCGACTAGTCTCTTCGTTAGTCTCGTAGTTCTCTTAGTGGGGGTATGGGCACTTTGTCCCCATGGCCCCAGTGTTTCCACCCCAAACGGCTCAAACATGTAGCGACTGTCGATGGCCGCAGCAGCCCCGGCTTTGGTGGTTGCAGACATGCCGTTGTGGCCTACTTGCAGTTCAAGTTTTACAAGTTCATTTCATTATTTCATTTTTTTTTCATTGAGCATTACTTCATTATTTCAGTAGTTCATTACTTTTTATTTAATTATGTCATTATTTCATTATTTCACTATTTCATTATTTCATCATTTCATTATTTCATTATTATTTTATTTCACTAATTCATTATTTCATTATTTTATTATTTCACTTCACTATTTCATTATTCCACTATTTCATTATTCCATAATTTAATTATTTAATTATTTCATTATTTAATTATTTAATTATTTCATTATTTCATTATTACATTATTTTGTTTAATCATTAGTTCATTATTTCATTATTTCGTTATTTCATTATGTCATTATTACATTATTTCATTATTTCGTTAGTTCATTATTTCATTATTTCATTATTTCATTATTTCATTATTTCATTATTTCATTGTTTCATTATTTCATTATTTCACTATTTTATTATTTCAATCGACGAATTCATCTCGGCTGGACAGCGTTCGGGAAGCTGCGTCATGTTATCTTCTGGTCTTAAATTCCCGTGCCTGAAGACGAAAGTCTTCGAATAGTGCGTGTTGCCAGTGGCTTACGGAACTGTGGCCGTTACTCACAACAAATACTAAAAACAGAATGAAATAAATATTTATTTAAGTGGTACCATACAACAAACGTGATCCTACGATACCACGATAACTTTGCACCTCATTTGTGTGCGGCGCGATACATACCAGGTGAAAACTTAACTTAACCCGGCCAGTTATTTTATTTGATGGTAAAGGGATCCTTCAATCCTTCATACGTGAGTGCAACTCGCCTTTGACCGGTATTTATTTAAAGTTAAGCGTATTATAGTAATGGACACCCGGAGATAATATACATCTCCCGGTAAAGTGTGCCCAGTGATTCTTCTGTTGCATTAATTGACTATTATATTGGACTTGGTCCGTGGGGCCAGGGTGCGCGTGGACTCCACAGGGAGCTCAGCAAGCGCCCGAGGGAGGCCACAGAGGACCCACGCGCGGGCAGCTATCTCGCGCAAAGGTTTTCCATAGCCATACAGTGTGGGAGTGAGGGGTCGCAACTTATAACTTGACATAAATTCCGACAAATTTATTTTATTACCAGAGATAACAACCGAGAAAGCCCTTGATTGTACTTCCCTATTCCCCTTCAACAGAAATTTAATTAAGTGGCAAGGTTTGTTTTTAATTAGAACTTCATAAGGTCGAACTTTGAATGATGGAATTAATATTCGAATTGTGACAAATTGTGAGGTGGGCTCGTAAACGAAGTTCCAATTTGAACCTTCCGGGATTGAAATTTATTATGTTTTAGAGATGAAGGAAGACCTTTTTTATGCGGATTTGTAAGTTGAAGCAGTTGAAGGTTATTGGTCGATTTTCTTAAGGACGTTCTTTTGGAGATTTGTGATTTTATTTTATTCATTTAACATTCCAAGAGTTTATTACTGATAGGGCATTTAATGTTAATGCTCAGGTTTAAGTACTAAGCCTTATTCTATAAAAAAATCCATTCATGCATATGGGGATTTAATAATTATTCCAAATACAGTACCTATATAATCAAAACAATTCTATTCAAATTAAACTAACTTTTAGAAGTATCGAATAGATGTCGTTTAAATTACAATATATTTATTAAATTAAATTAACTACTTATCATTTACTATTTATCATTTATTTTATAGATATTATTTTTTACTAATTATTCATTTTAAAATTTTTACCTACATCTATTTCGTTTCTACTTATTTAATACGGGTATTGGATTATAGTAAAAATAAACTGTAATATTGACACCAGTAAAAGAAACGTTCTAAAATACATAGAATCCAACGAATTACCATTAACTTTTAGAAATCATACCATTTTTATTTAGACAACAATTAAAAAGAAGACGTGTATATTGACTGGGTACTGATTTTTATGACGTCACAAGCCAGTATCGTCGTATTAACTTTATAGTAACAAATCGTTTTTGAAATTTCAAAAATCTATTTATCCTCTGATCACGCCGAAACGGCAATTTGATTTAAACTAATTTTGGTATCGGGATACTAGGGATAGCTGGACCTCAAAATATGATTATAGGATACTTATTACCCGATTCCGGTAAAAAAATAAAAACCGGCCAAGTGCGAGTCTGACTCGCGCACCGAGGGTTCCGTACAAACTTTCACTTAATCTCATCTTAATTGGTCTGGTTGAGTTAAGTTTGCAAGTTTGCGCCGCATACAAACGAGGTGCAAACTTAACGCAACCGAGTTCTACAAATATGTATGTATGTATGTAAACACTTTATTGTATACAACAATTGGTTATAAATACATTGATATCAAATGAAATATGTACAAAGGCGAACTTATCCCTATTAGGGATCTCTAATATGATGTTTGAAAAGGACTATATTTTTATGATTATATCACAAATGTGTAGTTTTCAGATTTTTATAACTATTTGTAGTATGTGACAATATTACTTGCCAAATTTCATAGTTCTAGGTCAGCGTTTATTCTCTTGAGATTTTTGAAATGTACGTTTTTTGCGACACAAACGGCCGTATATTTTTTTCACGTTAACGTAGAAGTTTGAATTTTTCACAGCTTCAAGGGACCGTAAACTTTAGTATATGGTTTTAATTTCAAATCGATACCTCCGGTGCAATGCTGATAAATAAATTATGCATGTATTATACATATAAATCATAATCTTAAATCACTCTATCTACTAAAAAAAGCCGCATCAAAATCCGTTGCGTAGTTTTAAAGATCTAAGCATACAAAGGGACAGACAGACAGCAGGAAACGACTTTGTTTTTACCCGACTACGGCAAAGCCAAAAGGAAGGGTTATAAGTTTAGCAGTCTATGTATGTATGTATATTTATATGTAAGTGTGTTCCACCATAGCGCGAATACTACTCAACCGATTTTAGTGATTGAGGTGTTTATCAATTCGTAATTACAGTCCGGGTGACATAGGCTACATTTTTAACAGACTTCAAAAAAGGAGGACGAGCGAGACTAAAAATTCTACAGAAAAAAATTAAAAAAATCAACAGATTATTTTTTTAATAAAATTAAAATTAAAATTATTTTTTTGTTGGAAAGTTAACACTTCAGTTATTATCTCTTAGAAATATGGTAAAGATCTGATGATGGAATCCATCAGAAATCGACGAAACTGCAAATATAATAGTTGCAAGTACAATTTCTTTATTATTTTCTAAAGTGATTCAGGTAATTTGACCAAGTGGAACTGATATAGAAGTCCATGAAAGGTGATTGGAACTATAAGTTTGCATTAAAGCATGCTCCAGCATAGCGCTTACACTACTTAACCGATTTTGATCAATAACGTGTCCATCGATTTGTTATAACGGTTTACATTGCGTAGGCCATATTTTTAACCGACTTCAAAAATTAATGATGTAGTTGAGTATATTGCTTACAATTAAACCGATTTCAGTCATTACTTTCACCCGAATAAGGCAAAGCCTTAGCAAAATAATTCTTTATTTATATTCGTATTCCAATATCTTAATTATGATTTGATGACGCGTAACGTACTGAACCAATTTGATGAAAGAGGAAACCAGATAAAAAATACAACATTCTAAAACGACAACAAGAAAGCAAACTTTATGATACTTTTGAGTTTACGGAGAAGATGGTGCATACCACGTACCTTAAAAGGTACAGACAGCCCAGCCTGTCGTCACGGGCTGCGAAATTGCTACAGCCTCAATATGTAGTACATAGAAAAGGCCTCCCCACACTCCAAGAAAGAGTGTGAGATGACGAAGGATCGAGCCACCGTTTAGTTGCGTCCATGTTTACGATCCGTGCGGTACGTCAATGAAAAAAGAAATTAAATAAATAACATGGTAAATTGTAGTGTTAAGTCGTGTGTAGTGTTACCTCTAGGACTTAAAGTTATTAAAAATATTGTACTTATAACATTCCATAGATGAGTCTATTTCATTGTATAAAACGAAGATTTTGTTCCTAACCAGTCTAAACACGTTCTCTTTACACTTGGTCACTTGGAACTAGTGAACGTCACGTCAATATGTCTGTCCCTTTTGATCAAATGAAGAAAGCAATTAAGCTATCCCTTTTCAATTAAGTACCGATTCTTACGAAAGCACGTGATCATTAGACAGTACCAAATCGACTTTTAGCTTTACCGAATTTTATTAATAACGTATTCATATTATTTTTTATTGTTGTATTAAATAGTAATTTAGATTAGTAATTTGGTGGTTTTATTAATTTTCAGATTGGGTGATCAGGTGATTTATAGATTGAAACTCAAGCGGTTTAAGCCTCCGTTAAAGCAATAATGTCTGGTTTCATATTTATTGTTTTTTTAGGGTTCCGTAGTCAACTAGGATAAGATAAGATAAGATAAGATATCATTTATTTGCTAGAATCATGGTCATACATACATTAGGGTGTTACATAAATTTTGAGAAGTACATCATAGTTCTGCCGAATAGACGGCATGCAAATGTACCCTTATAGTTTCGTCATGTCTGTCTGTCTGTCTGTCTGTCTGTATGTCCGTCCGCGGCTTAGCTCCGTGATCATTAGTACTAGAAAGCTGAAATTTAGTATGAGTATGTGTATGTATCACGCTGAAAAAACGGTAAAACAAAAACTAAAAAAAAAAATTTTTTTCGGGTACCTCCCGTACCGTGGGGGTGATTTTTTTTTCGTTCCAACACTAGTGTGTGGGGTGTCGTTGAATAGGTCTTTTAAAAATAATAGGGGTCTCCCAACATTATTTTTTGGTGAAATTTGCAGTTTTGTAAATATTCGCTCCGAAAATAGAAAAAATAGTGTCCCCCCCTCTAACTTTTTATAAAAATGAGGCCTTATAATTACTTGCAATGAAAACTATATTGAATAAAATCGGTAGAGCCGTTTTTGAGTTATCGCAATAATTCATAATTTTCTTTAAAATGACGTAAGTGCCGCGCGGTGTCCTTATACTTCGAACGTTACGCATATTAGTTAAGTTTAGCCATTCCGTATTAAAACATTTCGCTAAATTTGGCGCGTATAATCGATAACTTCGAGAAGGTAATAAGTAATTACCGTTACTTTGGCGTTTACGACCTTTTATAGAGCTTGAAATCTTTCTCGTAATTTAAACCTTGTCTATCGTGAAGGATGGGCAACTACGGAACCCTACACTGAGCGTGGCCCGACATGCTCTTGGCCGGTTTTTTCTAATAATATGAGTAGATTTACATTTAATATTTTTAATTGAAACGCATTTTAAACCATTCTCGTATTAAATATTATTGATTCCAATTAAAAACATATTATATCTACTTACATTCTGCAGTTTCTTTTTCGAGTGTGTCCCATCACTATTAAAAATGGCGCGCATCTTGCACCGCATGCGTCATTGCTCCCTGACCTTGAAGTAGCCAATCACAGTGCACCTGTTGCCCTCCTCACCCCGCCAATTTGGCAACATGAGATACTAGAGAAAGTTTTATGAAGCGGGGTCTATAGGGTTAAGTGGTCTGTGGTTTATAAGAAGCCTACTCACACTGATAGGTATTTAAATGGCAAATCACATCACCATCCTAGTCAACTTGCTACAGTGGGTAAATCTTTGTTTCAGAGAGCCAAGGGAATCAGTGACGACCAACATTTGACTGATGAACTACAGCATGTCAAGCGTGCGCTTTGGGCCAATGGGCTCAAGATACCACGCCCCAACCAGAAACCCCGTGTGAAGACTCCTACAGTCGAGCGTAAACCTGCGGTCCTGCCATATGTGAAAGGGGTCAAGGATAGGATTGGAAACATCTTGAAACGGGCTTCCATTAAAACATATTTCAAGCCGATGAAGAAGATGTCTCAATACCTGAGGCCTGTGAAGTGCAGCATCCCTCTGCAGAGTGCTGGTGTTTACAAGCTGGACTGCAAGTGTGGTCTGTCATACATTGGACAAACGAAACGTAGTATAGCTACACGGGTTAAGGAGCATGTAGCCGATGTCAAGTACCATCGTTGCAACAGATGTGCAGTCTGCGAGCATGTCATGGACAAACCAAACCATTCAATTAAGTTTGATAACACTTCAATCCTTGCCAGGGAGAAACGATCTTTTCCCGGAATATTGCGCGAGGCTATTGAAATCAAAAAATATCCCAATTTCAATAGAGAAGATGGTTTGTCATTACCACCGGCTTGGGATCCTGTTGTACATCTTATCAAGGATCAAACAAGCCAAGGCCTCGAACGGTGTAAAACAAATTAGTGTTAAAAGTAGTATATGTAGAGTTTTTGTTTAAAAGTATTTCATTGTAATAACTAAGGCAATCTGGGAGTTTTCTTTGGCGGTTCTTTCTCCTCAGTAAGCCTTATAGTGAACCGCTGGTAGATATTGTAAATAGAATAATAAATGGCTTCTGGCACATAAGTAACTGTCTTTACACATTAGGCCCATCTGGCATGTATGAACACCTTCATTTTAAATTAATATTTATAAAATGGGTAGTTTGCACAAATGTAACTTTGACAGAGAAAAATTAAGTTTTTCTCAGTCAACCTTTGACAACGTTATCTGTAAAGGTACTGAAACGCCAGGGAGGCTCAAATAATTAATATACGCGATATAATCCGTTTAAATTGTTTTATTTAAATGTGTGACAGTCGCGGTAACCGAAATATTAATTTTACGTCATTTCAATTATTCAAGTCTGTAATGATAATGTTTTGTACCTTAGTACACAATTGTAAAACAAAAAACCTTTTTTATTAAGTAACCCTCAAAAAATATATATATGTATATGAAAAATAACCCCGTATTTTCTAGAAGTATATCAACTTAATATCATATTGAATTAATTAATGCATTTTTTATTATCTTACTCAGAATTACTTAGCTTTAGTTACATATGCGTAGCCTGTTATAACTTTGTTCGTTTACTTTACTTTTAATTACAATTAATATTTCATTTATTTGCACAATTTATTACAACTGTGTACGAGCAATAATATTCTGTACTGGTCAGAAAACTATAACCAAGTATAAAATTCTAAGTCCCACATAGACCTGCTTACGCAGTTGTTGGACAAAATTTTAACCTAGTATAATGTTCTAAGTGGTAGAAAGAACTTTATACAAAAAATAAAATTTAAAATTTAAAAAACCCCCGACATGACAACCAATAAAAAGAAAGAAATAAAATCTACGAAATGTGGCTATACAATGAACAGTAGAAAAAGAATCCAAGCTTCGTTGCGTTCGGGGGACCGCTAAGTACCTAAATGAAATTAAATATATTTTTCAACGCAGAATTGCATGTATGCATTTGGGCTTCCCACTTTACGATTTTCAGTACATTGCATTTCATTTACTTAGCGGTCCCCCGACGCAACGAAGCTTGGATTCTTTTTCTACTGTTCATTGTATAGGCACATTTCGTAGATTTTATTTCTTTCTTTTTATTGGTTGTCATGTCGGGGGTTTTTTAAATTTTAAATTTTATTTTTATTTCATATTTTTTAAACAAACAGAAGTTTCGTCCCGGAATTTTCTTCTTTTGACACTATTTTTGTTTTACACCGTTTAAGGTCCAGGGTTTCCAATCTTTCGTCAAGCTTGATCCTTGACTATATGTAGGTAGGTACCTACAACAGGATCCCAAGCCAGTGGTAATGAATGCCGTCTTCTCTAAGATTGAAGTTAGGATATATTTTGATTTCAATAGCCTTAAGCAACATTCTGGGAAAAAATCGTTAAAGTTAGACTAGTTAATGCTTATAATAGCAAAATGGCAAAGCTATTAGCAAAGACAATCAAAATATATACTTTAAATGCACTGTATGAGTCGCAAGAACCTGCTACTTATGGCCTAAAACAGAACCAGGTTTCTTTTCTACAGGATCCAAATACGGTACGGGTGGCTTACTTAGCTCCATAAAAAATGACTTAGTTTTGAGAGACCTAATCATCGATACCCCACACCATAGGATAAACATCCCCACTTTTGTTACGTGTAGGGAATGTACACAAAAATTTGTTTTTAAAAATGTATTTGACCACTATGTCTCTGAGCTAAGCTGTGGACAGACTGACACAAACGACAAAATCCTAAAAAGCTGTTATTCACTTAGGCAAGAGTACTTTTGCTAAAGCTTACGTGTCATTTAGTCGCGTTAAAATCTTGCAGGGTGTTGCTATTGCAATCAAAGGAACCTGTTCAATAGTCCTAATAACAATTCAGCTTTAGCAGAATTCCGTTAGTTAAAAACAGTGACTCAGTACTGTGACAGAAATTATAATACGAGTTCTTTTTTTGTCAAACAAGTTTTTCTGAGACTCGGTTTTATTATCGACTGTACTTTCTTACACAAATTTTAATTGCTCATCAAGAACAATCAGACGAGCTCAAACACCATGGGTTTATCTTGTGCTGTTTAGGAGTTCCTACGACCATCTTCAGCTCCAAGGTACCAAATTATAGTACTGTCAAAAATTTATTAATCTGTTGATTACGCTAATAAAACTTAACATTTAACCAACATTAGAAATTCTTGGCTTAGATAATTTCACAACTAGTTGGTCATCATGAGACCTTCATTTCTACGGCCATGAAATCAGTTAGATCATGTTAGTAGTAATCATTTACCTGGTTCACACACACACACACACACACACACACACACACTCACACACGCACACAAACGCACACACACAAGCGCGCGTGCGCGCACACACCCACTCGTAACTTTTTCACATTATTTTTTCTTCTTTCTTTCTTTCTTAAATTTTAAATTTAATGTGCAAATTGTTTTCCACTTTTTGTAATCCAATAGTTTTATAAATTTAAATGTAATGAGCAAATTGTTTCCTTCTTTTTTTTTTTTATATCAATAGTTTTACTATAATATTAAGTTGAAGTCCTTAGTGTAACCAGTTATCAACCTGTGTGTTATTTGTAAACCGACTCGTGAGTGCCAAGATACAGGCTTAGCCTAGTTTGGTACTTACCGGATATCGATACTTTGTAATCATTTTCTGTTGTTAAATAAACTATTCTATTCTATTCTATTCTATTCTATTCTATTCTATTCTATTCATTCTATTTATTGAGTGATATAGAAAATGCTTACAATACTTAACATTTAACCAAAATTTGGAATCCTTAGTTTCAATATGGGCTGAGATCCATTAACAACTACCTGGTCATCATGAGACCTTCATTTAGTAAGTCATATAGAAAATGCTAATAATACTTAACATTTAACCAAAATTTGGAATCCTTGGCTTCAATATTAGCTGAAATCCATTAACAACTAGCTGGTCATCATGAGACCTTCATTTATTGAGTGATATAGAAAATGCTAATTAAACTTATCATTTATCCAAAATTTGGAATTCATGGCTTCAATATTGGCTGAGATCCATTAACAACTAGCTGGTCATCATGAGACCTTCATTTATTGAGTGATATAGAAAATGCTAATACAACTTAACATTTAACCAAAATTTGGAATCCTTAGCTTCAATATTGGCTGAGATCCATTAACAACTACCTGGTCATCATGAGACCCTCAATTAGTGAGTCATATAGAAAATGCTAATAAGACTTAACATTTAGCCAATATTTCGAATTATTGACTTCATTATTGGCTGAGATCTCGTCACTTGTTCCAATTAAAGCTGAATATCTTGGAAACTACTGGTCCTATTTTCACCAAACATAGCTAAGAACCATCTCGACGGAAAAGTCTTTCGATTAAAAAAAACCGCACTTAAATTGGTCCATCCGCTTGGGCGCTACGATGCCACAGACAGACACACAGATACACAGATACACAGATACACAGATACACAGATACACAGATACACAGATACACATGTTAAACTTATAACACCCCTCTTTTTTCGTCGGGGGTTAAAAAACGGTTAGCAAATAGTTATGGCTTAATCTAGTGGTCTATCTGCATTTTCTCGAAAAGTACCATTAAATTGAATTATATGAAAATAAAATAAGCAATAAAATATAATAATAATCATGTGTTCCAAAGGAGGATCGGACAAAATGGTCCAAGAACCAATAGCAACGTGACATATATCATTAGAAAGGTGTTTCAATATACTACAATAGTTACTATGGGAGCTCATTTCAAATCACTGTGTGAAAAAAGTTATGGCGATATAAAAAAACTTATTCTCATAGACGATTTTAAGCAATAAAAATTAATTATTTCGTATTCCATTTATTTATTTATTAACCCCCGACGAAAAAAGAGGGGTGTTATAAGTTTAACATGTGTATCTGTGTATCTGTGTATCTGTGTATCTGTGTATCTGTGTATCTGTGTATCTGTGTATCTGTGTGTCTGTCTGTGGCATCGTAGCGCCCAAGCGGATGGACCAATTTAAGTGCGTTTTTTTTTAATCGAAAGACTTTTCCGTCGAGATGGTTCTTAGCTATGTTTGGTGAAAATAGGACCAGTAGTTTCCAAGATATTCAGCTTTAATTGGAACAAGTGACGAGATCTCAGCCAATAATGAAGTCAATAATTCGAAATATTGGCTAAATGTTAAGTCTTATTAGCATTTTCTATATGACTCACTAATTGAGGGTCTCATGATGACCAGGTAGTTGTTAATGGATCTCAGCCAATATTGAAGCTAAGGATTCCAAATTTTGGTTAAATGTTAAGTTGTATTAGCATTTTCTATATCACTCAATAAATGAAGGTCTCATGATGACCAGCTAGTTGTTAATGGATCTCAGCCAATATTGAAGCCATGAATTCCAAATTTTGGATAAATGATAAGTTTAATTAGCATTTTCTATATCACTCAATAAATGAAGGTCTCATGATGACCAGCTAGTTGTTAATGGATTTCAGCTAATATTGAAGCCAAGGATTCCAAATTTTGGTTAAATGTTAAGTATTATTAGCATTTTCTATATGACTTACTAAATGAAGGTCTCATGATGACCAGGTAGTTGTTAATGGATCTCAGCCCATATTGAAACTAAGGATTCCAAATTTTGGTTAAATGTTAAGTATTGTAAGCATTTTCTATATCACTCAATAAATAGAATGAATAGAATAGAATAGAATAGAATAGAATAGAATAGAATAGTTTATTTAACAACAGAAAATGATTACAAAGTATCGATATCCGGTAAGTACCAAACTAGGCTAAGCCTGTATCTTGGCACTCACGAGTCGGTTTACAAATAACACACAGGTTGATAACTGGTTACACTAAGGACTTCAACTTAATATTATAGTAAAACTATTGATATAAAAAAAAAAAAGAAGGAAACAATTTGCTCATTACATTTAAATTTATAAAACTATTGGATTACAAAAAGTGGAAAACAATTTGCACATTAAATTTAAAATTTAAGAAAGAAAGAAAGAAGAAAAAATAATGTGAAAAAGTTACGAGTGGGTGTGTGCGCGCACGCGCGCTTGTGTGTGTGCGTTTGTGTGCGTGTGTGAGTGTGTGTGTGTGTGTGTGTGTGTGTGTGTGTGTGAACCAGGTAAATGATTACTACTAACATGATCTAACTGATTTCATGGCCGTAGAAATGAAGGTCTCATGATGACCAACTAGTTGTGAAATTATCTAAGCCAAGAATTTCTAATGTTGGTTAAATGTTAAGTTTTATTAGCGTAATCAACAGATTAATAAATTTTTGACAGTACTATAATTTGGTACCTTGGAGCTGAAGATGGTCGTAGGAACTCCTAAACAGCACAAGATAAACCCATGGTGTTTGAGCTCGTCTGATTGTTCTTGATGAGCAATTAAAATTTGTGTAAGAAAGTACAGTCGATAATAAAACCGAGTCTCAGAAAAACTTGTTTGACAAAAAAAGAACTCGTATTATAATTTCTGTCACAGTACTGAGTCACTGTTTTTAACTAACGGAATTCTGCTAAAGCTGAATTGTTATTAGGACTATTGAACAGGTTCCTTTGATTGCAATAGCAACACCCTGCAAGATTTTAACGCGACTAAATGACACGTAAGCTTTAGCAAAAGTACTCTTGCCTAAGTGAATAACAGCTTTTTAGGATTTTGTCGTTTGTGTCAGTCTGTCCACAGCTTAGCTCAGAGACATAGTGGTCAAATACATTTTTAAAAACTAATTTTTGTGTACATTCCCTACACGTAACAAAAGTGGGGATGTTTATCCTATGGTGTGGGGTATCGATGATTAGGTCTCTCAAAACTAAGTCATTTTTTATGGAGCTAAGTAAGCCACCCGTACCGTATTTGGATCCTGTAGAAAAGAAACCTGGTTCTGTTTTAGGCCATAAGTAGCAGGTTCTTGCGACTCATACAGTGCATTTAAAGTATATATTTTGATTGTCTTTGCTAATAGCTTTGCCATTTTGCTATTATAAGCATTAACTAGTCTAACTTTAACGATTTTTTCCCAGAATGTTGCTTAAGGCTATTGAAATCAAAATATATCCTAACTTCAATCTTAGAGAAGACGGCATTCATTACCACTGGCTTGGGATCCTGTTGTAGGTACCTACCTACATATAGTCAAGGATCAAGCTTGACGAAAGATTGGAAACCCTGGACCTTAAACGGTGTAAAACAAAAATAGTGTCAAAAGAAGAAAATTCCGGGACGAAACTTCTGTTTGTTTAAAAAATATGAAATAAAAATAAAATTTAAAATTTAAAAAACCCCCGACATGACAACCAATAAAAAGAAAGAAATAAAATCTACGAAATGTGCCTATACAATGAACAGTAGAAAAAGAATCCAAGCTTCGTTGCGTCGGGGGACCGCTAAGTAAATGAAATGCAATGTACTGAAAATCGTAAAGTGGGAAGCCCAAATGCATACATGCAATTCTGCGTTGAAAAATATATTTAATTTCATTTAGGTACTTAGCGGTCCCCCGAACGCAACGAAGCTTGGATTCTTTTTCTACTGTTCATTGTATAGCCACATTTCGTAGATTTTATTTCTTTCTTTTTATTGGTTGTCATGTCGGGGGTTTTTTAAATTTTAAATTTTTTTATTACATACAAATTCACAGTACACATGACCAAAACATTTGTATGGTATACAAAAAGAAACACAATTAGATAGGTACTTAAACATAAAACAAGATAACAATAAAAATTAAAGTGAAAACAGAAACATCTAATAAACAAGATATCATAAGACGATATAAGACATATCATAGGACACGTTTACCATTATTTATTACTACTTGTAATAAATAATGGTAAACGTATATCAACATGTGTAGTGCTTAGGTAGGCAATGATTTTCCTGCAAAATGCACCAACACTATCAGCAAACATATCAACGTCCTTGGCTTCAAGCATAACGCGATTTAGGATGGTAATCGCTCGCGCCGTTGGGGCGTGAGCGCCGCGGTGGGTGCGCGTGGCGGGGCCCGCGCCCGCCAGCAGCCGGCGGAGCCTCCGCGCCGGCACCGCGCCGCCCGCGCCGCACGCCCGTGGTACCAGCAGACCGTTGCAAGACAGACGGATTATGCACTTTATTACTGAGGATGACGTTACAGTGCTTGTGGGTAGTAGGTTAAAACGTGTTTGTGGGTAGTTCTGGCATTGTCATTCAGATAAACAATAATACTTAAATTCAAATCATCCGCATCATTTTTGTCCGAGCCCTGACTATTGAAAATGATATTTATTCAAGAACGATTTTGTTCAATATGGAAGAACGACACAATAACTGCGTTATGTGCCGACGGGGACTTCACAATCGAAGATTTCAGCATCACCTTTTAAGAGAGAACATACCTGAAAATGAACCTGCTTTTGCAGCTTATGTACAAGACAACGCTGTATTGGAGGTTTGTTTTAGATGTTATTGTTGTTGTCCTAAGGCAGAGAACCTTCATCAGCTCGCGCCACGCCTCTCTATATATACCTAAACCTACGCAAACTGGCGTACTCAGTATTTTATTTCAGAATCTCCACTGTCTAGCACAGAGCAGTCCACTGAAGCCTTTCCAACACCAATCCCCCGTTCCTCTATTGTTTTAGATACCAGTAATTATTGTTTTTTATCGGTCGAGGTACCTACAGGCTGTTACATTTGTAATTTAAATAATCGCATTCATACATTCATAACACACGTCTCGCTAAGCACGAAACTCTCGTACGGGTAAAAGTTAGCATATCGAAAGAAACATTATCATTGTTAATTTTTCAGGTCGCATTTGATGGTACGCGATTTTTATGTCATCGTTGCTGGCAAAGAACTCGAAATGCTATAGCATTACCAGTTCACCAAGAGCAAAACATACAACAACCTGCTGCGTCCCTACGTGTACCAGACTACAGAAGGACACCAAATACGGCAAATCGTTGTATTTTTAACAATTGCCAAAGCCAAAGTCGTTGCCGCATACCGGAAGTAATAAAACTTTATTTACTGCAAAATCATAGATTGTATGTACCTGATTCTGCTCGAGTGTGTCAAGAACATCTGATTGGCAATGTTTGGGACGATTTACCTGATTTTTGTGATGTACTACATGATTTCACTAGTGCTTTCTTCACGGACATTTGTGACATGTTGATTAGGGCTGTCGATAATAGTAAAATGTTAAACTTCGAAGTAGCAGGTGCTATAAGCGATGAAAATATGCATTTTTGGACCGGCCGTACTAACGAACAATTTGAGTTGATACTCCAAGAAACGCCTAGTTTAAATGATGCATGTAGAAGCCCACGACTAGCACTTGGCATGTATTTGATGAAATTACGTACTGGTGAAAGCTATGTAAGACTAGCAAGTCAATTTCACAAGTCTGAGCGCAGTATCAGAAGAATAATAAAAAAGGTAAGAGACTGTCTCCAAAATGAATTTGTTCCTCAACACCTTGGTTTTGATCATATTACTAGAAACGAAATTATAGAAAGAAACCTCACTATACCGAAGAGATTATTTGGCAATGAAGAAAATACTAAGGCCATTGTCATTTGTGACGGTACCTACGCATACATACAGAAGAGTTCAAACTTTTTATTTCAACGGTTATCATACAGTTTACATAAATATCAAAACCTACTGAAGCCCTTTTTGATTGTGTGTACCGACGGCTACATTATTGAAGTTTTAGGGCCTTATGCCGCTACCACGTCCGACGCGACTATTATGTCGCGTATCACCAATAATGAAGAGAGCCCATTTAACTGGGTTTTTCAAGAAAATTATGTAATGATACTTGATAGAGGTTTTCGAGATTCTGTAGGAGACCTTGAATCATGTGGATATGTACCACAAATGCCGCCTACAAAACTAAGACATGAAACACAATTAACCAATGAACAGGCAAATAAGTCAAGGTTGGTGACGATGTGTCGTTGGGTCGTGGAAGTGGTGAACGGGAGATTTAAGCGTGATTATAAACTATTAAGGCAAGATTATTTTAATAGTACTTTACATAATTTATTCCCAGATTTTAGAATTGCTTCTGCAATGATAAACGCTTTCCATGTCCCCATTGTCGATAATGTACACGCAGTTGCAATTTTATATACTATAAATCAAAGAATTCAGATGCCAAATAATCTTTACGAGTACGTGCACGACAATCAATTAAATAGGCACAGAGTGGCTTTTAATAGATTAGACGCGAATAATCCTCAATTAGACGAATTTCCTCTCCTCACAGAGGATGATGTTAAAATGCTTTCATTAGGATCTTACCAATTAAAGCTTGCAAAGTCATACTGCGCAGAACACATAAATGACGGATTGTACTTGATTGAAATATATCAAGACAACATACTCGAGGATTTTGACGAATAGGTACAATATGCCACATAATAATGTATGGCTACTAAGAGTACGCATCCAGTCGAGACATGTACGAGCAAGAACTTATTACAGTTATATTTTAGTCGACAGGGATCGAGAAGAAGCCTTAGAACAAATATGTGAATATTATTGCAGTTGTTTATCTGGGCGACGCACAGTTGGCACTTGTGCACACATAACATCGGTAGTGTGGTATTTAGGTTTTGGCCGTCATCAGCCCTTCAGGGCACCTGCAGGCAATCTTTTTGATGTAATTATAGATAATAATGTGTAAAATAAAACATAAACTATATATTTATTATAACTTTTTTTTTACATTCTGGCAGAGAGTGACCCTCACCCTGCACTTTGCGCCCCCCAGAACTACCTCACAAACACGTTTTAACTAGCACTGTAACTTCATGGAATACGAATCATTTTTATTGCTTAAAATCATCTGTGAAAATAAGTTTTTATATCGCCATAACTTTTTTCACACAGTCATTTGAAATGAGCTCCCATAGTAACTATTGTAGTATATTGAACTACCTTTCTAATGATATATGTCACGTCGCTATTGGTTCTTGGACCAGCCTCCATACGCTTTTGCCGGTCCTCCTTTCAGTTCATTATCTTTAATACGAAAAAAAATATAATAATTCTACTTCTACGATTCGGTTTTTTGGCTCTCCTGTAAAATTGTATTTTTTAATTAATACCGTCGGATCGACGGTCGTAGTCGTTGTCGTCGTCGAATTGTGACCCGAAATCAGTAGTAGTAGTAGTATGAGTAGTTATGGGTGTGGTGGACGTCTCTGAAAATTTAATAAAATAAAATTAAATCAATCTTTATTTCGGATAGGTTACATCCATAAAATATTAGTAAGTAGACTTAAACTTATATTAGTAAGCCCCATTAAAATCTTAATTTGCTTATAATATCTAAAACAGTTTTATTTTCATTACCATTATTGTGATTACCATTACGGTCATTACTAGTACCTTGCTTTATGGGTGTGGTGGTGGGTGGGGTGGACGTCCCTGAAAATTTAATAAAATAAAATTAAATCAATCTTTATTTCGGATAGGTTACATCCATAAAATATTAGTAAGTAGACTTAAACTTATGTTACTAGTTATCTGGGCCAAAGTATGACAAAAAAGGCAATAAATTACGAATATGCCTGGCTGGACCCTGTGGGAGTGGGCAGGGCAGTAAGTATTTTGTGTTTGCTTGCCCAGAAATATTACCAGATAATCAGTTAGAGGGTGGGGCGCTATTTTTTGGATTTCTGGAGCGAATATTTACAGAACTGCTGACTTTATAAAAAAAATGATATTAAAAGACCTATTCAACGACACCACACACACTAGTGTTGGAACAAAAAAAATCACACCACTTTAGGTGTACGGGAGGTATCCGAATTTTTTTTTTTTTTTAGTTTTTATTTGACTGTTTTGTCGGCGTGATACATACACATACTCATACCCAATTTCAGCTTTCTAGTACTAATGATCACGGAACTAAGCCGCGGACGGACGGACAGACAGACAGACAGACGGACAATCGGACATGGCGAAACTATAAGGGTTTCTAGTTGACTACGGAACCCTAAAAGAAACAAACTTATGTCGTTTTAAATAAAACCATTTATATAGAAATTGATACGCACTTTTATCAGCAGCTAAATATGCCCGCTGCACCCAAAAATCCGGGCTGTAGTCAGTATTATATTTGTCATTACCTACCTATTATTTTCATTACCTATACAGTCATTGTTATTACCATTACTACTACGGTTAAATTAATATTACCATCCTTATCTTCCCTTTCCATCTCCTGGCACACATAAGATATCTGTTTAGATCCTAAGTCAAAGTGCTGCAGTATTTCAGAACGGCATAATATTGTTTTTCCATCATTAAAAACTATTTGAAATTGTTTTTTTATTTTTATTCCTGAAATCATCGCCGTTGCTTTAGTCACGGTAATATCTTTCGTATCTTCTTTTTTTAGGCCAATGTGTTGATAGACAATTTCTTTGACCATCTCTTTATAATTGGGATCTTCAGGATTCTCGTACAATTCGATTCCATAGATATTACTTATAGTATATTCCTCAGACCAATTTTCCCCAGATACTCTAGTTGTTTCTAATGATTCACTATTTGTTTCTAATCGTCTATTAACTATAATTTGTTTTCCGCTGTCTTCTGCTGCATTGCTATAGTACATCTGAAATTACATTAATTACAAAGCTTAACTTACATGTAGGTGCGATATTATTCATCTATATTTAGTCTGTCTGTCTGTCTGTCTATTTGATAGTTGAAATTTTTACAGATGGTGTATTTTTGATGCCGCTATAACAAACAATACCTACTAAAAACAATAAAATAAACATTTAAGAGCGGCTCCCATACAACCAACTTAACTTAACCCAGCCAGTTAATATGGGATAAGTATTTGTACGGAACCCTCGGTGCGCGAGTCAGACCAAGTAGCCGGTTTTTTTTATTTGATTTAACTTCGACTCAGTGCGATGTGTGTTAAAACAAAATATCTTGTAAATCAGTGTTAAACCATAATTGTATTCGAGTACGTTTAATATTTTATTCGAGAGTCAACCTTTGATAACAGTATCTGTAAAGGTACCAAACCTCAGGGAGGCTCAAATAATTAATATACGAGATATAATCCGTTTAAATTGTTTTATTTAAATGTTTGAGTCTGTTTGTTTTTAAGAATTAAAGTCTTATATTTTTTTTATTGACATTATATAAGAATAGTTACAAATTACATAGAAAAATTGAGATTTATTTACCGAACATGGCAGCAGAAACATAAATATAATAACAATCATGTTTTGGCAAGGATTAAGATGTGGTTGTAAAGTAAAACACAGGAAAAACAACTGAAAATCAGTGGATTTCCATATCATTTAATTACTTTTTAACGAGCAATTTTACGACATTCTGTTTGTTAAAACGAACTGGAAATTTGCGCGTGCAAGTCTAAAGCCTAATTTATGCTCAACAATGCATGCAAACTTACATATCAATAAAAACACTTTGGACGCTTCCTGTTATTTTGAAAACCATTATCCCGACGTTTAAATTTATCGCATAAGTACAGAATACACCCCTTGTCAAGAAAAGTTAGGTAACAAATAAGATCAACAACTTTAAATTTGAAATAGGTAATGTATGTAATTTTGTCGCACGTCGCTTCGACTTTTGTCGCCGTAAATGAATTTGAGAATACCCGTCTGTGTTGTTCGAATTTGAATGAAACACGTGTAAAATATCTTCGGTAATAAGTACTCGTAACGTAACATGTTCGTATGCGAATTGTTTATACATTATTTTATAAGGAGAGGCTTGGGTAAGAAACTGATAGGGGTAAGGGAAACACTTAAAATAAATCACAGAAGGTATATGTGGTAAATCCGATTTTTAGAAACAGTTCTAGGTAAAAAATAAATAAATGTAAATGTAGTTGATCGTTTTATTTCTATTAGCTATAATATAGAAAATATTCCAAAGTGTTTCTCTTACCCAACCTGACCTTATGTTCTATTTGTTATCTATCAGCCACAGACGTTACTGTTGAACATTAGGCCTTCCATGACTCGCCACAAACTACGATCCCGAGCAGACCGCATCCTTTGATTCCCCGCTACTCTCACGGGGTCAGATGTCCATCTAGTCGGGGGCCGACGACGCTGCGCTTTCCTATACGTGGTTGCCAGAGGACTTTGCTCACTCTATGACCACGTTGCACCTTACCCGATAATGGTTGGAAACTGTCCTCGAAGTTGTCGACGAGTATGTGTACCTGGGACAAATTGTCCAGCTAAGTAAGTCCAACTTCGAGAAGGAGGTTTATCTCTTCTGTCTTTTAATATGTTTACTTCGAAAACTACGTATAGTTAAGTTTATATTACTGTAATAGTAAATAATTTATTAAAACACAATACTAAAGATAATACATAGAAACAATTAAAACTAGAATATATCCGACAGTTGACTTTGTGCGTGATGATGAGGGTAGTTTTGCGCCATCGCCGGTGACACCCGCGTCGAGCAGCCGCGCGGACAGGTTGCGTGCCCGCAGTGTTCGTTTGGCCGCCGCCGCGGCTGATCGTCTCTCCTGATGATGAATCGCGTACCGATTCGAAACATGTCGAGCGTTATTCGACTTCTACGACGTGAGTAAACCCGTTTAAGCATTTTAATATGTCTGAGACTCACGATAGTTTTCTATGTAAAATAAATGGATATCGTAAATAAATACTGAAGAGACCTTCACAAAATCCACTAAAAATTCTTCAACTAATAGGTACAGTTAGCCAAAACATTGGTGTACCACTTTTCAACTCCATTTTATGAGTAACTAGCGATCCGCTCCGGCTTCGCACGGGTGCAATGCTGATAAATTATGCATGTATTATACATATAAACCATCATCTTGAATCATTCTATCTACTAAAAAAAGCCGCATCAAAATCCGTTGCGTAGTTTTAAAGATCTAAGCAAACATAGGGACAGACAGACAGACAGACAGCCAGCAGGAAACGACATTGTTTTATACTATGTAGCGCGTTGTTAACCGCTCACCCCGCGGGAACACTAAATTTTTTCGAGATAAAAATAGCCTGTGTGTTAATCCAAGCTGTCAGCTTGGATAGGACATAGGACCTTCTGACCAAAACTTATCAAAATTTGTCCAGTCGTTTGAGCGTGCAGTAATAACAAACAAACATAAACTCACTCACAAACTTTCGCCTTTATAATATTAGTGTCCAAAAGTGGTATACTACTTTCTTGGCTGACGGTACATACTTCACTTTCAACGAACAAATTTACCGCGAAAACTAGGTACTAATTTTATTGTTCTTCGGACCGTAGGAGTATTCCAATAGAATTCTGCCGTGTTACGGTAAAGGATCGTATCTTTATACAGATGTCATAGTAAGATACGTCCTTTTAACGTAGCATGGCAGAATTGCAGTAAAGAACCTCACAGAGACCAGTGAAGGATGCTAGGAATTCTAACATTAAGCCGCGTAAGTATCGCGAGCGTTTGTCGCTGTTGCAATAAATACTGCGTTTAGTTGAGAGTATTTTAGGTGGAAAGTTGTTCTAAAGACGTAACATTGCAAGTTTTAAGTGCAAGTATTTATTGATGGAATAGGAGGAAGTCTTAAATTTAAGGCAGAGCGAGAAAATGGTACCAATTAATAAATCAATCTTTCTCCGAAGGCGTGTTTCCTGATCGTTTGAAAACATCGATAATAAAACCGATTTACAAAAAAGGCGGAAAAGAAAATCCGAGTAATTATCGACCTATCGCACTACTGCCGCCTTCTTCTAAAATATTTGAATCTGCGATGTGTAAGCGCTTATACTCGTTTTGCGAGAAATATGAAATATTCGACGAAAGTCAGAATGGTTTTCGTAGGAATCGTTCCATCCTAGCTACTTATAAATGTATGCAAGAAGTACTAGATATCCTCAACGATAAAAAATACGCAATAGGTATTCTTCTGGACATGACGAAAGCCTATGATAAAGTTCAATACAAAATACTACTTGATAAGTTATATAGTATAGGCGTCCGAGGAACAAAACACAAATGGTTCACTTCCTATCTGGAAAATCGGGCCCAACACGTTGAAATCCAGCATGTTGACCATCAAACCGGGACGATCAATTACGTAAGATCAGATGCACAGCCCGTTAAAAACTCGATACCGCAAGGTAGTGTAATCGGTTGTTTACTTTTTTTAATTTACATTAACGACCTTCCTAAAACCCTCACTCAGTCTAATCTTGTGTCCTCTTTGCGGACGATATCTCGATTATGACGTCGTGCCAGAATGATCAAAATTTAAACACACAACTGAATACGATATTAACTCAACTGACGGACTGGATGAATGATCACAACCTAGAAATTAACTTTTTAAAAACAAAAATTATGGAATTTAGGCCACACCAAAAAAAATCCTTGGATATAAACTTTTCTTTTAAAGGATCTAAACTGGAATGTGTAGACACTTTTACCCTTCTTGGATTGAACATTGACACACACATCAACTGGAAATCACACATTCAAAGAATAAAAAGTAAACTCTCAAAATTCTTGTATGCGTTACGAGAGTTAAAAAAGTCTACGAATTTCAAGTGTGCCTTAACCGCTTATTACGCTTACCCTTTTTCGTGGCTTAAGTATGGTATTATTCTTTGGGGTAATAGCACTGATATTAATGACTTATTTGTTCTACAGAAGAAATGCATACGGATACTGGCTAACATTAAAAATATGGACAGTTGTAAACCATATTTCATCAAATACGAAATTCTAACACTGACTTCCATCTACATCTTCGAAATCTGTAAGTTTGTCAGAAATTACCCGCAATTTTTTACAAATTTGAAAGATCTCCCACGACGCTTCGAAACCAGGTATAAGTACAATTTGATATCAACCACCAGGTCCAGACTAAAACTACACCAAACAAGTCCAAATGAAATGGCAGTAAAAATTTATAACAAAGTAACCGACGAAATAAAACAAGAAACAACAGAAAAGCAGTTCAATAGACGGTTGATGGACTTCCTCATAAAAAAATGTTATTACACTTTAAAATATTTTTTTGACGATGTGGAAATAATATAAAAACCAAGTCGTAATGCATGCACAAATCTATTTGAATATAACAAAAATATTAAATATAATAATTTATGTGTTTTTTAATTTAATATGTAATTACTTGTTTAATTTTTATTAATACTAATAATACAGAATTATGTGTTCTAATATACTGTATGTTGCTACGCCCTATCAGGGCCCATGAGAAACTGTATATCTAACTAATTAAGACCTATTTACCATGGGTGCAATCATTTAATAAATGAATGAATGAATAAATAAATGAATAAATATAGGAGCCTATGTGTTAATCCAAGGTATCAGCTACCTTCATACCAAATGTTTACAATGAAGCGAAAAATAAATAAATTTGATGGTTCAGACTGGATTCGAACCTGCGTATCCAACGGCTTTCCGGGCCAACACGGGTAGATGGCGCTACGATGCCACCTTAAGGCATGTAGAAGCAACTTGTAACGTGCAACTGCGCTTTGGGCAAACTGAGGCAGTTCTACGCTCACCTATGTGCGATGGTCTCTGACAGGAGTGAGTCCCCGTCCACACTTGATGTAATGCTCCGAACTAGACAGCGAGAGAGATCTAGGGTATCTTAGTGGGTAAGACGTCTTCAACGAATATGGATGAGTTTTCAGCTTAGTATTATATTTATTAAGAAAGAATAGAAAAGAGAGGGCGCCAGACACTTTTATTTTATTCTCCAAAGGTCAAGAGATGAAAAGGGATTTATGCTAGGGAGAGAGAGTTAAACAAAGCTTGAAATTATGAACCACATATATATAATTCTCAAGTGGCAAGTTATAAATTACACAAGAGTAACACTTATTCTACCATTAATTACTTAAACTATCAGACAGTTTGGGCTATTCCCAAGAGAACACGGAGCTCTTAAAGAGGCGTGTACGCATAGAAGTTGTACTAGTTCAGTGAAGTTACATGAGGACTTGGTTTTGTGTGTGAGGCTAAAGAACTTCACTTTATAATTTAAACAACAGGAATGCGAGTTGAAGTTAAATACGGAACGTTTTCACCTTGGCTTAGAAGGCGTGGTGAGTCCACGCTGCCGACGTGCGCTTCGACCACAGATGTCTCCACTCTGGACCTCGTAAAAGGTACAGCTCGTGACAGCTTCAACACCCAGAGTCAAAGTCACAAGTCCGCAGCACGGAGTCAACACGGCGATGGCCACGATGACGCACCCAGCTCAATTCACCTCTGCAATCTGGCTGCTACGGCCAGCATTTACGCGTAGCGTAGGTACGCAGCCAGTGCTATCACTGAAAATAATACTTTGTCTTAACAAACAATCGACACACGACATATCCCTGCAAGACAAGTACTCAGACAATCCCTAACTAATTGCACCATTCTAATCGAAATAATTATGTAATAAAAGGAATTTCTCTTACCCGGCGAGAATCAGGGTTAGACAGATTTGTCCGTTACATCGGCTGATGTGTGTTTCCACAAGAAAAGAAAAGAAAGATGTCTGTAACAATTTGAGAACAAAAACACGTTAGGAAATCTTATACGAATTTCGAGAAATAACATCGCTAACCACTTCTAGACAACGCAGGGTCACTCACCGAATGGTTTATTGTGTCATCGTAGGTTTTGTGTCTAGGATGCCTCCAGATATGAGTGCTCACATTTTCGAAGACAAAATGGCTTCCTCCGCAGGAGAAGCGAGTACGTCCTCACGTCGTGAGCTTTGGGGACGCACTGCCTGAGCGCTGTGCCACAGCTCTAACCATCGGAACACTAGAGATGCCCATACGCAATCGCGAATCTTTCCGATTCCAAAGACAAACGAAGCTATTAGTTGATTTGATTGAGGTTCATTATGAAATAATTGATTCATACGATTAGATACAAAATAAAACACTCCTTTATTTAATATTTATGAATATTAATCCTTAAATGATTAAGAAGACATCGAGCAGAGTCGATTCAGTGTTGCCAGCTGCAACGATCCGCTAACGTATTTGAACAATGCCGCTACTAGATGGCGTTAGATCTGCACCTCTGCCTTGCTCGTCAGTGTTCCTGTAGGAATACCAGAAACTAGGTGGCGCTAGTAGTGGGAAAACTATCAAAATTGTCAGATACGATATTACTGTGTAACAAACTGATTGAAAAAAAGAATGGCTCGGACATCTGGTTCGGTGGTCCAGTTGGTAGGGCGCCCGTGTTGGCCCGGAAAGCCGTAGGAGACGCAGGTTCGAATCCTGTCTGAACCATTAATTTTTTTTTTTTGTTCGCTTGATTGTAAACAATAGGTTTACGTTAGCAGACGTTATTGCTTTAATTAAAATAATTACATTCATATTTCTTTTTTTTAATTGCTTCAGCCGTTTGTGCGTGAAGTAACAAACATACACACAAACACACAAAACTTTCGCATTTATAATATTAGTGTGACAACACAGCTAAAGAAAGAAAACAGTTCAAAAAGTTTCCTGTATCGAATGAAATGGAATCGGTCCCCAGTAAACAGACCATCTATCACTAAATCAATGGGTCGTCAAACGCCTATCCACGTATAGTGCCGTGCATTTCAAAAAGATCTATTTGTGTACACGAACCATATAAATTTAGACCTTATGTTTACATGCATTATATTCTGTTTTTTTTTTCTTTAGCCTGTTTGAGTGGGTATTCCCTTGATTTGTCTAATTTTTTTTTGTCTAATTTCAGTTTGTCTAACAACTTTTACCATAATGAACATTTTATCTAAAGTCAATATGTATAATATCATTTCTCATAATTATTATTTAGTCGAAATTCGTTTTGCCTAAATAATCATTTTCATAACTCTTGTTTTGTCGAATATTATTTTATCTAAAACTCACTTTGTCGATTCTTATTTTAAAAATTGTAGGTTAGGTTAAAGACCGAATACTGTAGGTTAGGTTAGGTTTGTTTTATGACTGTGGATAGCGGAGCGAGC
This sequence comes from Apotomis betuletana, assembly GCA_932273695.1. NCBI lineage: Eukaryota > Metazoa > Arthropoda > Insecta > Lepidoptera > Tortricidae > Apotomis > Apotomis betuletana. The sequence continues at coordinate 17,995,874 of OW026316.1, read as the reverse complement.
GAAACGAGCGGAGCGTCAGAATGCTTGCTAAATAAATAAATAAGGCAAAAAAATTGTTAGGCAAAATATGTTTATACGAAATAAAAATTAGGCCAAATAAAATTAGACGAAATAAGATTATGTGAAATGAGTATTATACAAAACGACTTTCACTCAAATGAAAATTAGGCAAAGTGAATAGTTATGCTAAATAATATTAGTTTAAATGAAATTAGGCAAACCGATATTAGGCAAAAAGTTGTTAGGCAAAACAAGGTACAACCGTTTGAGTGTCCCACTGCTGGGCAAAGGCCTCTCCCCTTGATTTCCACGACTCCCGATCAGATGCCTCCTCTGGCCAGCCGTTGAGGAACGTGTCCAGGTCGTCCCGCCACCTCCGGATAGGCCTGCCCCGCCTGCGCTGCCCATCTTGTGCACCCACTCGGTGGCCAAGCTAGCCCACCTGTCCGGGTGCATGCGGCAGACGTGTCCCACTTTAGCCTGGCGGTAGTTTCTCCAACATCGGAAATTTGTTTTATAGAACGCAGCGTGGTGTTCCGGGCGTGGTCGGTCCTTTTAAAACCTAGAATGCTGCGTTCCATGGCTCGCTGGCAAACCTTCAAATTGGAGTTCTTGCTCAGTATTTGCAGTTTATACGATTTTTTTTCCAGGCGGCGCCATTTTGTTTCTTCATCTGGCCTCACCCCATTGGTGAAAATTATGTTTTGCCACAGGTCAGTTATTTTCTGTTTATTTTCGAGAGTAGGTAACGCCGAATATTGTTTTGAAAATACATTGCTCTGGAAATTAAATAAATAATGAACTTAAATTTGTAAGTTGGCCTCAAGCCCCTCAAGGGCACTTTTACATGTCTGAGTCTACCAGCATTTCACAAGAGGAGGCCATTGTTGAGGAGAAACGCCGAAAGAAACTCAACAGACAGTAATTTTTCAGAAAGGATACTTATAAAACTATGACAGATGAACTTAACCTAATTCGTACCTATCTTAATAAGAATTTAGACGTATCTAACGTACTACGTAGTTCCTTGAAGAAATCATATTAAAAGTGTTGTTTAAGATATTTAATAATAAAATGGAAACTAAATGTTTACAAATGAAGCGAAAATTGAAAAATTTAATGATTCGGACAGGATTCGAACATTAAATTTTTCAATTTTCGCTTCATTTGTAAACATTTAGTTTACGTTAGCAGACGTTACTGCTTTAATAAAAATAAAAAATGGAAACTACTAGAAAATATGACGGTTTATCACAATTTATGAAAGGTAAACGTCCCTGCGCTCGACACGCTAATGCCCAATAGTTGACACCATGGGCCATGCTGTGACCTCTATTGCTAATGACATAACATTTAAGATGGCAACTATTAGAACAGTTTCGAGCACAGGGACGTTTACCTTACGTTTGATATGCTTTCTTATTATAACTGTGTCCCTTGTGTCAATAGAACCTCTATTTATTCTCAAACCGCGCCACAAACGCCATTATCAAATCGGGCCAATAGCACTACATCGCCAAAATATCGACTAAACTACCAAAAACAATACGCATTAGGTCGCCAATAAGTCTACTGGAAAATAGGCATTTGTAGTAATAAATCTCCCAAACAGATGTACTGGCGGCTGATAATAGATTTAGACGCAAATAGCGAAATTGGACCGAAAACGAGTGAAATAGGATTGCAATTTGCTTTGAAGTAGGATTGAAGCGGAGATATTTTGTAGTATACTTTTTTGGGTTTTGTCGCAATGGACTAATGAAGAGCTCGTGTCATTGAAAGGCTTTTTATTCCTAGTGTTTCAGCTTATTGTGTAGGCGCAACTGTGACTACATAAAAGACTAGAAGCTGCTCGTAACTGCGTTTTTTACCGTAGACAATCGGATATAAAATGTAGTTTTAGTATATAAGTCTAGAACGAATCCTCATAAAACAGATTTGCGTAAGATGAAGCCGGTTTTGGTTTGTGTGTGTCTACGAACCAATCATAGCACAGAGTTTTGCTTGTGACATTGACGTTGTGACAGATGCGTACACGGACGAAACTAGTGACGCCCATGACGGGCTGTGGCTTACCAAAACTGGCTTCACTTTCAAGCGCTGACTACGTTTCTAGGCGTATGTATTCTAATAATTTAGTGTAGTAGTTTAGCGTATATGTGGTGTGCGCAAACGTGACTTATCGCAATTAATCAAGTATTTAAATAAATGGTAAATTATAAAAAAAACAAGGTTCAAAAAACACCGTTCCCTGTCGTTTTCGGTCCAAAGGTGCCCATAACGCTCGCAGTATTTCCCCGCTGGATCGCAATGGACATCCTTTGCCTTTCTTATATTCATTTAAAGCAATTAAACTCACATATACATACTTCACTGCACTTAACAAGACTTTGTTCCACGAATAGAATTTATAATATAAGCTAGAACTAGAACCAGCAAAGAAAAATCAACGATTATTTCATATTCCTCTTAAAATAATCTCGCATGGTATTAAAAAGTGAACCTAACGCTAACACGGATAAAGATTAAATCTGTAAAAGAATGTTTAGCTTTCTAAGAGACCTTTAACCAAGATAGTTGGCATCGTGGTCGTTATTTTTAGGTCTTTCAACATGTCGCCGCCGGTTTCAGAATGAACCTTTCAGGTGGCCGACCCGCAGCTTTTGAGACAGAATAAAAGACCTCCTTGTATACGGTAGCCATTTTGTACCTAAGTAGTGAAGAGTAGTTAATTTCGTGGCTTTTTCATAAAGCTGAAAGGCCTGTTTGTTGTAGATCGCTTTTCCTATTGACAAATGCCGCTTGGATGACTTGGTTTTTTTTTTCAGTTTCTTTCAACATTGCGCGAAATTTTACGGTAAAACAGGTCGGTTAAGTCCTTTCAAATAGGGACGGATGAGATGCCTGCTTTTTGAGCTATAGTGATACGATTCCAGTAAACTTTAGATAAAAGGATGATTGAGAGGCTGGACTTTTACCTTTTTACGCGTCGTAGGTTGTTCAGTGGATAAAACGCCTGTTGATTGTATCTCTGTCGTTGTTTTGGTTGTAGTTGATCTGTTTTGGCTCCAAGGTAGTAGATAGTTACAAATTCGACGTGGTGTCTATTATTGTACCGGCAGCAATATTGTGTAAATTGCCAATAGTAGAAACATTCTCTAGCGAACAGATGCGGTGCATTTGTTGCTTTCTAAGTGTGACGTTGTCCTTCTGGGCAGGTGTACATGGGAGACACTCGCTTGGGTCTCTCCGAGTGACCCGCCAAGACTGTCGAGCGCACCAAAACTGATTCAAGGAGGCACTACTGTCGTCTTCCGATGGCGCGCTGGTGTCATTGAGCTTCCATATTCTTCATAACCGTCCTCTACATATAATAAAGGTAACTAAAGACCCAAAGCGTGCAGGCTCAACAATTATAATTCTGGCTGAAATTGTTACATAAAATCCGCTGTAAATCATAGCCTGTCTGAGCCTGTCAGTAGGGTTGCCATTTATTTGTCGGACGGTCCCTAAAATTTGGCTTTGTGATGACGGTTCAACCTGTGGTTTTGTCCGCGTGAAAAAAAGTATGTTGTAAAAATATACTTGACTTGTAAATATATTTGACGACGCGTTTGGCTCGGTTGGTAGACACCTGCCTACTGAGTCGACGGTCCCGGGTTCGAATCCCGGCCGGGGCAAATATTTGTGCAAATATTTGTTCTTGGGTCATGGATGTTATCTATGTATGTATTTATATATTATGTATATCGTCGTCTAGTACCCATAGTACAAGCTTTGCTTAGTTTGGGACTAGGTCGATTTGTGTAAGATTGTCCCTTTATATTTATTTATTATTATTTATATTTTGGGAATTGAGTGGGATGAACGCCTGCTCAAAACCTATACACTACATAATATAAGCAACCATGTCAGTAATTTTATTTTTATTAAAGCAATAACATTTGCTAGCGTAAACTAAATGTATCCCGCTCAAAACTAAAACTTTTCAATTTTTCGTTTCTATATAAACATTCAACCAGATCAAGTATAAAATGTATAAATAAATAAAATTGTATAAATATTAAGGAACAATCTTACACAAATTGACCTAGTCCCAATTAAAGCAAAGTTTGTACTATGGATACGACGACCCAGCATCATCATCATTGGCCACAGCATCTGTTGTAGATGTTTGTTGCAGCACTTGTGGGTTTACGGGTTCCCACATCGCCGTTGATGACTATAGAGTCCTATAGCAGCGCGGCATTTCTTGCCACATCGAACGCACACAAAACGCGAGTCCGCAGGAGGTGGAAGAGCACGACGAAGACTTTTCTGCTTAAGGTTCTCCAGCCAGTCATCGTCATGCTTTGATGTTCCGACTTTAATGTCATGTCGCCATTCAGGTCTCATCTCGGCGCGTTTTTCCCACCCGTCTGTCCGAATACCGAAACTATTCATGTCCCGCTTGCAGGAGTCCTTGAATCTTAAAGTTGGACGCCCAACAGGTCTTTTTGCGTCCGCTATCTGACCCAGCATTACTTGGCGTGGTAGTCTCTCCGAGTCCATGCGATGAACGTGACCTAGCCAGCGTAGTCTTCTCTGCTTTAGCATAGCAGTTATGCTGCAACAATGCGTTCTTGAGAGTACTACCTCGTTGCTGATTTTGTCTTGCCAAGTGACTCCGAGTATAGTCCTCAGGCAGCGCATGTGGAAAGCGTTGAGTTTGCGTTCTTGTTTCGCATATGTAGTCCAAGTTTCTGACGCATACAGCAATACACTTAGGACGCAGGTCTGGTGTACAAGGACTTTGGTATGCGTAGTGAGCTTACTGTTCCTCCACACGCGTGCAAAAAGCTTCCCAAAAACAGTTGATGCTCTGCCTATCCGAGTATCTATCTCCTTGTCGCTAGATAGTGATTGGGTGGTGGTAGAGCCAAGATAGCAGAAATGATCCACGACATCAAGTACCGCACCGTCGAGCATGATTCTCGGAGACTGGTTTACGCCTTGCACCATGATGACAGTTTTTCTGGTGTTCACACTCATAGAGAACAGTCGACAGGCGTGACCAAATCGTGTCACCAACTCCTGGAGTTCGCCTTCAGAGTTTGCAACTAGAGCGGCATCATCCGCATACAGAAGTTCTCTAGCAATTACGTCCAGACGCTTATTTTTTGACTTGAGAAGACTAATGACCCAGCAACAGATTTCGATTCAAACAGATTTGAGTTCATCACACAAATATTTGCCTGGCCGGGAGTCGAACCCAGGAACACCGCCGGCTCAGTAGGCAGGTGCACTAAAGACGCTCCAACCGCGTCATATCGCATATATTTAGTTTTGTTCTTGATGTGGTTGCTATGGTTGTGATTATATTTTAATAGCATTTACAAAATACTTAAATAGGTTATAACATCCTTTAAAAATAATTATTTTGAGAAAAGTTCCCAATCACAAGAATTGAAAAAAATATTTCAATTTGGTAATTTCCTATGGACAATTTTGAAATGCTACCAAGATTTGTCTATATAGAAAGTTACGCAATTTTTCAATTGTAAGTTAAGTAAAACTTGTACAAAAAGATTCAGTTATTAGTTCTTTGTTTTTTCTGCGAACGAAATGCCTTTTAATTAAAAATGTACTTTAGGGGAAAACTTCGCCCTAAATTGTCCACAACAATTCGCCAACAGGGGCACCCTAGCAGGTAATTCTAGTTTCGCAACCACCATAAATAATGCCTCCCCTAATAAGAATGCCGATAGAACCCTGAATGTAAATCGCTTACAGACAAAAGATTATAAAGGATTTAGTCTTATCCATGTTCGGTTAAATCTGTACAATAATATATAGTTGAAAAGGGTGACAGTAATGCAATTAAAACTAAAAAAGGCACTTTTAAACCTAGAATAATAACGGTTCTCGGAACATTACCAATTCTCTTAAAAAAAAAATAACAAATTACTATTAATTTGTGGTCGAAACCGCGATAAAAGTCATCCAGTTTTTGGTCTCCATTCAAGAACTTTTAAGAGGCCTTATACATTTAATTTTTTTTTTTCATATTATGAGAAATATATTGATGATTTCAACCAACTTTTCAAGGTGAATGATACTTTTCCCTGAGTTCTATGTAGATAGCAAAAAAGCGTTCATGGAGAGCAGTCGAAAATAAGTAAAAAAAAAAGTTTTTTGGGTGAATTTTGTAAATTTCGAGTAGTTTTTGAAACAAAAATTATTAATGAAAAAAACAGGTCAAGTGCGAGTCGGACTCGCGCACCGATGGTACCGTACAAACACTTTCAATCCTTAAGTGGTTAAGTTTGCACCTGGTATGTATAGCGCTCCATACAAATGAGGTGAAAAGTTAACGCAACCAAGGCGTATGTTGTATGGGGGCCCCCTTAAATATTTATTTTATTTTATTTTTAGTATTTTTTATTATAGCGGCAATAGAAATACATCATCTGTGAAAATTTCAACTGTCTAGCTATCACCGTTCTTGAGATACAGCCTGGTGACAGACGGACGGACAGCGAAGTCTCAGTAATAGGGTCCCGTTTTAACCCTTTGGGTACGGAACCCTAAAAACTGTAGGTTTCAAATATATACTTAAAAATCGCAATAATGTTCTTACTATTAACATTGGTAACAGTTAGATCATAGAGAAAAATGTCTAAAATAATCAGCATTTTTGGCCGGATAAGGAGCGTTAAGCCCTATTATCTTTGCGAGGCGTATACCCATTGCCACTTCAATTTCTTTTGTCTAAAACCTGTCGAGTAAAAACAAGAATACCAAAAAATAGAGATCACATTCTGCGGAAAAATCTCGCTGAACAAGAGTAATTGCCACACTTAAGACACGATTTTAAAACAGACAGAACTTTGTAACTTGTTGTCGATATTTTTCCAAGTGAGACGTGAACATTTGCCTGTTATTTACTATTATTGTTTCACTGTAAGACGTCAAAGTTGCGCATACAGAGAGCCTCATTTCATAACTCGATGGAACTATTGGCGAATTGAGGTGCAAGTCACAAGAAACTTGCATGTCTAGCGCAAATACGCTCCGCGACTCTTGTCGCGTGATGTAACCTCGCCGTCATTCTCTCACAATACAGCGAGGAAAGAGATAGGTAATATTTCTCGCGCGAGAAGGAGTCGTCTGTCACAGTTATGCAAAATGTGCTGCATTTTGATTTTATGTGGGATATAATTGTGTTATCCGTGGTTCACCCGTTGTCGAGTGCTGTTTCAACAATCTCGATCACCAAGGTTCAAAACCCTTGCAAAACAAAGCAATCTTCAAATGAAGAAAACATTGGAAATGGGAGCAAAAATCAACCAAGTAGAGCATCAAAACAGCCACTCATCACTCTGACAAGAGTGTATAACTTAGAAGAAGAGGAAAATAGTGTTATAGTTCAAATAAAAGGGTCCTTGTGGCCTACTTGCAGAATAAAGTTCATTACTTTCATTATTATTTTATTTCATTATTTCAATATCTTCCTAGTAATTGTAGGGTTCCGTACCTAAACCACAAAAACGGAATGTAAGGGGATCAAATTGTTGGTCTGTCCGTCTGTCAAGACTTTACGTAGTCTCAGGACGCGTGATATATCAAGCCGAAATTCATATAAAATACTTAATTCTGCTTAGAGTCGTAAAAAAAACACTTCCAAGTCAACGCACACAAAAGCCTTTATGCTGCGTTTGTTGGCGCTGGAAGGGGAATCAAAACCTTTACGTGATTTAAAACGTGTAACGTAAATAAGAATAAATTCACGACAACATGACGGGAAACGACAAGGTATAAACGGGACGTGTAAATAAATCAATAGGAAACAAATTTCATCTCTGTCTAAGAATTAAAATACAGTTTTGAAACTTAAACTCGTCGAAGGGAATATTGTTGTTGTCATATGCCGCTGTTGCTGTTATTTCATACGTATTGGACATGCCATATGAGTGAGCGAAACACTTACCGTGCATCTTTACCACTCTCCGCTAAGACCAAAATCATGGCCAGGCCGTATCGTTTTTTCTTTTCACTTGCACCAAACATCCAAAAGAGAAATTTATCTCAACTATTACGATAGGTGTTTTGTTCAAGGTTTTCAAACTGAGACGGGAATATTGAATCTGTAATATTTTTAAAGCTTTGTAACTACTTATGTTGGCGTCATTTATTTAGTATTTTACTTGTAAATGAAAACCAATAAAAACATAGCAATTTAGTTTTTTTTTTTTTTAAATAAAAGTTAGTTCACGTAAAAGTTGTCATCAACAGTCCAATTATGTTTCGAACTCGTATGGAGTTCTTCATTAGGGACAGCTATACAAGCTCTTGCGTGACAAACAGACCACTCAAAGGTAACTTCTGTTCTGAGTTCAAAATACCAAGCCTTTTTTTCCTAGAAATTTCGTCGAATGTAATCATATCGCCGAAAAATTTGCAGAATGTACTCATACATTTTTCATCATTGATTAGGTAAGGTTAGGTTTGTTTTATAACAATTTCAAATAGTTTACGGTTCGAAAGAAAAATGCTTTCAACGAAATGATTTTTCAGCGAAATGAAATATTCGACGAACTATAATTCTAGGAGTGAATATGGACTTTAAAAATGCACATAACTCACACACCGCCGCCGCTCTTTTATGCGGCTTTCCTAAATTTGTCAGTAATGAGAGGGATGCGGCAATATGTTTATTTATTTATTTATTGGTATTCAGGATAACAACAGCCGTAAATATACATATGATATAAAGTTTGTTACATAACAGAGGGCCAATAACAGTTATCCATTGGTTACATAAAAAATAAGATTTAAAACTAAGTAGAATCAGACACAGTCAACATGTCCGTTCCAAACAGATGTTCAACATTGGTAATACATTTGAAACAGGAGTCAGTCACAAGTATTTTCATATTAATACACTAACAGACCGCTGCATCATATATTTCGCAGGGCCAGACACTAAAGAGACTGTCTACTCCTAAAAATCGAGTTACACATATTATGCATGTATCCGTGCACACACTATAAACAAAAAAAAAATGCGTATTAATTTATCACGAAGCGATATATATGAGTATAGCATTAAACATAATAATTGTAATAAGAGTAGGTACTCAACAAAACAAAACGCTCACAATGCACTCGCAAATTCGATGGCATCTAATTCTCATACCTAGTACCATACACCCTACCAGTGGCGTGGCGTCACAAAAAGAAAGAAAGTCAGGCGAAGCCGGGGTAGATTCTACATACAGGGCAAGCCGGTGGGAAGCAGCTTCTATGGACGCCAAGCCACTGTCGCCCACCCATAAACAAGTACCTAGATCCTAATTTTATTTTATATGTATATATTAATTATTTATTTATTTATAATCTATTAACCATCTTGCTGCTTCACATATTTTATACGAGATGAGTCGAAACAAGGTCATCAAGTGTAGTAACAAAAGATAACGATGGGATACTTTTTTTTTTTTTTTTTTACAGATTACTTTTATGTTCTACTAGAACCTTAGAAATGTCTTTTTTAAATTTACATTTAGACCCTACAAATGGGTCTATTTTGGCAAATTCGGTGTTATACAGACGAGGGAGACGCGATAGCACGGCATTGGCACCGTAGTTAGTGGAGTGAAAGGGAACATGGAACAACGAGGTGTGTCTAGTGCGACGCCTTGGGGCTCGGAACGACAGGCCGGACAATAGTTCAGGACAGTCTATACGATCTCTAATTATGTCATAAAGAAGGCTCATGTCGGCCAATTTTCTTCTATCTTCAAGAGAAAGAAGATTGTACTCATGACAGTTATCGCTGTATTCAGGAGATTTCCTGAATTTGTAGTTTAAGTGAGATTCAAATTTTCTTTGAATTCTTTCTATGCGATCCTTATGAATCGCATAAAAAACTGACCATATAGGTGAAGCATATTCAAGAATGCTTCTGACGTATGCGTAATATACAATTTTTATACTTAACAAACTTCGGAAGGGTTTACAAGTCCTCATTACAAAACCCAAATTACGATACGCCCTATTTATAATTGAGTCAACGTGATTTCTCATTGTCATTTTGGTGTCTAACATGACTCCCAGGTCGCGCACAACATCGACTCTCTTCACGGCTACACCATTAAAGTTATATGAGAAATTGATTGGCGTTAAACTGCGAGTAAAACTAATGCACTGACATTTACTTACACTGATTGTGATTTTGTTCTGCGAATAATAGTATGCTAAATTATTAAGGTCATTTTGCAAAAGCTGGCAATCAGCTAAGGTTCTAACACGCATAAAAACTTTTTTGTCATCTGCATATAATAAATGTCGAGCGTTGACAAAACACGTATTTATGTCATATATATAAGCGTTATAGAAAAGAGGTCCGAGATGTGAACCCTGGGGCACGCCAGAAGGAATACTAATAAAGTCAGACCTGAAACCACCGAGCACCACAGCTTGAGAGCGATTAGTGAGATATGATTCTACCCATCTAAGTAAATCTCCGTGTATCCCTAGTGCTTGAAGCTTCGTCAGAAGGATGACGTGATCTACTCGGTCGAACGCTTTTTCAAAGTCCGTGTAAATCACGTCAACCTGCCCACCACCTTCCATTTCTGTTAAAACAAAGTTTGAAAAACAAGCTAAGTTAGAGACAGTAGAACGCCTTTTTAGAAATCCGTGTTGCCTCTCCGAGATACCACGCGATACAAGAGGATAAATATGATCAAAAATTATAGATTCAAAAAGCTTTCCTATTGTGTTAAGAATCGAAATTGGACGATAGTTATCAATATTGGATTTCGAACCTTTTTTATGTATGGGAATGATGTGCGCCTTTTTCCAGAAGAAGGGGAAAATGCAATCTTTTATCGAATGTCGGAATAGAATGGTTAACGGATCTGCTAGACTCTCGGCGCAGGAAAACAGGAAAATAGGTGGCACACCATCACAGCCTGGTCCCTTAGTTTTGTCCAAGCTTTTTAAAAACTTTAAGACTGTCTCGCGTGTTACATCAATGCCGGACAATATTTCATCGCTCTGATTACTGCACATAGGGCTATTGCAGCTGTTAATAGACGATGTTGTAGTATCAAACACGCTTTCGAAAAATGTGTTAAACGCGTTACAAATATCCTTGCCATTGCTGTAATTATTGTTACCTAGACTGAAACAGTTGGGATAATTCGAGCCACCGCGTTTGGATTTTACGTACTTCCAAAAGAATTTAGGAGAGCGTCTAATATAGGTTTCAGTGTTGTTTGTGAATCGCTGAAAACATTCATTCTGCACGAGTTTTTGTCTAGCCCTAAGTATCGAGAACTCATCATAATCTCGTGGGTTTGAGAATCTTTTCCATCTACGATGTATTTTTGCTTTTTCACGAAGTATTTTGATAAGAGAAGAGCTATACCACACAGGATATGACTCACTCACTGAGACACGTATGGAGATAACTCCATCTCACTCCTCGGTATTGCTGCATCCCTCACTAAGGATGCTAAATTTAGCCAAGTGTAATAAGCCTTTTACATGAAATTAGGATAAAGGGTGAAGACGTCAAAAACAAAAGAGTGTTACTCAACTGAAATACAATTCCAAACGGTTTTTAAACGAATTTCGACAATTCCAAGTTCCAAATTGACATGGAGGATGCCGCTTAATGAAGTTTAAACTTTATGATATCTGTCAGGGGTGCCGTGTCATTATTTTGCTCGAAAACCGGTGAATTATTTTGCTGGGAAACCGGTGAAAAAGTTTTAATTTTCCGTTTGGAGTCAACTCACTAATTAAGGCTGCGGTTAGTGCAAGAAGTATTTGCGAGGCGAGAATTTCGTTTATATTTACTGTTATTGTATTGCTTTTGTCTACTCGTGGCTTTGCTTCGATGGGATAAAGACCTTTATAAAGATAATATCTTATCAAGATAAATAAACTTACTTTTCTCAAACATGGAATGATGATGTTGTAATAACGTTCGTTATAACAGGCTTCGAAGTATCACGTTGCGGGCGCAACAACTCGAGAGATCTGTAAGGAATTTCATACTTTGAAGGCCTAAGCCGGCCAGTATTTTTCTTAAACATGGCGTGTGTGTTCATGAACAGTTCACTGCATATGTTTGAGAAGCTTCGTACCACTATCCGTCTATACCTAACTCACCCGGCATTCTCGACCATCCCTTCTTTCTCAGCTTCTTCAGTAATGTAATATTGAATAATTTATTTATTAACTAGCTTTTGCCCGCGACTACGTCCGCGTGGAACTTGGAAGTATGGAAGCAACCTCGTACAACACGATAGATATCCACCTAATCACCTTAATTAATGAAAGGGATTATTAAAAGCGCCTAAGCAAATTTAAGAGCAATGGTGCTTTTGGTCTAATCATTATATTTCCTACAGGGTCATCAATGTCATCATGAATTACTTACTCACTTCAATCTTTTTAGGGATAATTTCCAGGATGAAAACTATCCTATGTCCTTCCTCGGATCTTGAACTATCTCCATGCCAAATTTCATCAAAATCGATTCAACGGTTTAAGCGTGAAGAGGTAACAGACAGACAGACAGACAGACACACTTTCGCATTTATAATATTAGTATGGAAGTATGGATGGATCCTACGATATAGGTTTTATTAGGTCAAAAGTCACAGATTGCTACTTTGTTAAGTATATTTTTTACATCAAAACGTTTTATACGTCACTATGCACTAGTAGTCTGCACACTAGCATGGTGTAAAACCTGGGACAAGCACGCACCTGGACGCTCTGCTCCGCCATCCAATCAAAAATTAGCGTTCCAATAGTAACACAGCATAACGCCACGCAAACACTAAAATATAGTTATCTACGATAAAAACAGATAAAATGACAATAAGTTGATATTAATTAATAGCATTCTAGTGTTCCTGTTAATATAAAGTGTCTACTTACATAACTTGACGACGCGTTTGGCTCGGTTTGTAGACACCTGCATACAGAGTCGACGGTCCCGAGTTCGAATCCCGGCCGGGGCAAATATTTGTGCAAATATTTGTTCTTGGGTCATGGATGTTATCTATATATGTATTTATATATTTATGTATATCGTCGTCTAGTACCCATAGTACAAGCTTTGCTTAGTTTGGGACTAGGTCGATTTGAGTATGATTGTCATTTATTTATTTAAAATAAAAAAAAACCATACCATAGGTATTTTTAAATTACTAATACATAATTATTTATTCAGTGAAAATTATATATTATATACAGTAGCTCAGTAATACAGTTCTGCTGCTCTCTATAAAGTTGCCAAATAAAAAAATAATCACACTTATATGGCTTGCACTGGTTTAGCTTTATTACGTGTCGAATAGTGATTAAAATTGATTTTTATGTCATTTAGTTTTTTTAATGAAATAATGAAATAATGACAAGGGCACTTTTACAAGTCAGATTGTGAATCTACCGGCATTTCGCAAGAGGAGACCGCAGTTGAGATGAAAGCCGAAAGAAACTCAACAGTAGGTAATTTCGTAAACAATACTTAAAACAATTACATTACATTTGAGTTATAACTAATTACATGGGTACACGTAAAGGAGGTGTAGGAAGAACAGAATATACAGATGACAATGCTATTAAATACCTGCCTTGTAGCAAACTGATCTAAGCTGTGTGTCTTCCGGTTTTTGGTCTCCGTTCAAAAACCTTTACCATAATTTCGTAATCATTTACCTAAAAAGTGGTGATCCTTGAAATCATTTAGTCAGTTATGCAACATTGTTGTTTCATTTTCATTTGTGCTGCAACTCATAGCTTCAGCACGTCTGGTATGACCGCGACTCTTTGTCGTACGACAAATACTACCTGTCCCTTTCTTTTCAACACCGTGCGAGCAACACAGCAGGGCTAACATATCTTGCCGTGACTTCGCTAGTCACACGACTCAGCATCTTCTGTCTTCCTCGCACGGTATTGAATGCAAAGTGACAGGTAGTTTCTCGCGCGACAAAGGATCGCGTGTCAAAGTTATGCCGGACGTACTGGTAGTCTGAGTTTCTGAGTTTTGCAACAAGCAAAGCTGCGGAAAGATATGATAGGCAAGGCAGTAAAGGCCAAAACACAATTACAAGACACGGCATCGCATTGTCGTACGACGCGACACCGTGCCACGATGCGACGTCGTGAGATTGTAAAATGAATTTTAATTTTGCATCTTGTTACATGAAGATAGAGTTCATTTTTGATTTATACATTTCCACGACACGACGGCGCATCGGGGCACGATGTTGCTTCGTATGACGAAGCGATGTCGTGTCTTGTTATTGTGTTTTGGCCCTAAGGCTATGAATAAAGCAGTAAGTAAAAGCGATAGCAATCGCTGACACGTAATATGGAAATGCGGAACCAACTTTTGGACCTAATTCTAGTTCGTGAACTGAACTCCTACGAACGAGTCTAATTCAAGTTCTTTGAGAACGTTTTCAGAACTCGGATTAGTATGAAAGTTAGGAGAAGGGTAATGTGACATTTACGAATAAATCTACATTTATCCATTGAATCAGGGGGTTTTACCTTACAAACGGTCCGATAGTTCTGATTTTTAGGGTTCCGTAGTCAACTAGGAACCCTTATAGTTTCGCCATGTCCATCTGTCCGTCCGCGGCTTAGCTCCGTGATCATTAGTACGAGAAAACTGAAATTTGGTATGAGTATGTGTATTATGTATCACGCCGACAAAATGGTAAAATATAAATTAAAAAAAAAAAACAGATATAGATAAGACAGATGGTTACAGAGTAAGCACTTTTTATAAAAAAAAATAAAAAGCCGTATGGTTGTGGGTGGTCCTTAAAGTATCCAATTCAGACCGTTTCCCAGGCGTCTGGATATAAACAGCGTAATTGGCAGCCGCGAATAAACTTCTGCAATAAACAGTTCAAAGCTGAAAACAGGGTGAGTCCGGAATTCTGAAATGAAAATTACAATCAACAGGCTTTCTAACGAAAATCAACAAAAACATTCTGTTTGCAACTTAGACTTGGGTGAATATCAAAACAGCATTTTTTACGTGTCCAAGCTGAGAATCCCAGTGTAAAATGCATATTTTTTTCTAAAATTTTTATGGTTAATTATTGGAATAACAAAATAGTTGGCTACAAGTTTAGATTGCAGTAAACATATATATTTATTAAAATAAAAAATAAAAAGTAAATTATTTAAGAACAAGGTGGCTTGTCCTCAACGTACTTCTTATGAAACAAGCGCTCAGCATGGCTATGTTTTAAGTTTGTATATAAATTAGGCATCAAATTAACAATTTATGAAGTCATAGCCTGTTAATGTTGGTATAATTTCATCATTTTACCTATTTAAATACACATGACTCTGGATCAAAGTTTGTCCAGGCAAAATTGTAAGTTACGGTGGCGAAATTTCAAGATGTCGTTGCTGGTTATTAAATGGCGCAGGAGTTGTCGCGTTGGTTTACCCCACTTAGGTCAGTCGTGCGCTAGCGCTTGCGCGGAGTGGAAGTGCGACTGAGACGGTGTGTTTCCCGCCATAACGTACGTAACCTCTTTGGTGGCATTTTGTTCAACGATTTGTTAGTTTTGGTGGCTCGAATTATGCGCTTGTTCTTTGTTGTTCGTGTCGCAAGTATACAGTGTTTTGGTATGTAGTTCAATTTATTCTATAATTACAATCTTAAAATAAATCATTAAATTGTAAGATTTTTTTTTCGTAAATTTTCAGTTTAGGTGGCTATATATCATTTTTCATACAAATAGTAAGGAGGTTTCAGTTCTTGGTGGGCAAGATTTAGTTTTGGTGGCGTATATTTAAGATTAGGTGGGCAAATTTCAGTGTTGGTGGCAACCCAAACATTTGGGTGCTCATATTTCATTAAGTATTGTTAAAATTCTTGGACAAATATGAAAATGTGTAATATTATGAATAGATATTTAGTATTATAACTTAATTTCTTCTTAAAAACTAAAAAAAAAATGTGCCACCAAAACTTAAAAAAATTTGCAATGTTGATATTCACCCACTTAGTGGCCTGTATTTTTTTTACGCGGTCAATCTCCACGAATAGGGCGGCATTAAAAAAAACGAAAAGAAAATATTTCAATCAAATCTGCTCACAAAATTTCACGATAATCGATTGAGATATGCGCCCTGTAGGCGAGGGCAGCCAAACATCCGAACTACCGTAATTTGGACATACATAACTATTTTGACCAAGCTGAAACGGAGACCTTCACTCGCTCAGTCAACGAACACCAGAGGTACATATACGCTATGTCATCGTGACAGACGTGTACTGTTGGATTTAGGCAGAAGGGTTTCCATGACATCCGATCGTGTGCTAGACTCCATACTTATGACCAAAAGGTGGCAATAAAAAAGACATTCTTTGGTGACTTTTGAATTCAAGTCCAGAAACACTAGGGCATAATCACACTAATATTATAAATAGGGGTCTTCT
This sequence comes from Apotomis betuletana, assembly GCA_932273695.1. Classification (NCBI taxonomy): domain Eukaryota; kingdom Metazoa; phylum Arthropoda; class Insecta; order Lepidoptera; family Tortricidae; genus Apotomis; species Apotomis betuletana. Next base: position 17,979,394 of record OW026316.1, on the reverse strand, counting down.
TGTAGTTAGCCCTCAAAATTCTCCATAACGATCGGTCTTGCGCCGCTCCCTAATTTCTGCCCGAAATGAAATGATGATGCTCTGAAATTATGTTTAACTCCCATGTGGTACCCTCTCCATTTACGTCCACACCCGTCACTCATCGAATCCAACTTGGATGGCCACCAATCGGGAAGCTGCAGAATATATTTTTGTTCCAAATAGGTACCGCAGTGTCTTAAGACGAAGGTTTTTTAGGTTTTTACGTAGTCTCTACTCGACAAGTTTTCTTCTGTTTTCCACCCGAGTAAGTAATCGGGTATTACTGCACAATTAAGTGCATGCCACACCACACTCAGGCCATAAACCTCAATGGCCATTTTTCCATGATTACGAGCACTTTACGGCGCGAGGTTTCTTCAAAGTTGTTGATGTAATTGAGTTCCAACGCTTAATTGCCGGTAGTTGTCGGTTTTGCAATAAAGTTGGGGACTATTCACAAACCGTGTGACATTCGTTTTACGTTTTCAGCTCACTTCTAGCTGTTTTGGCCAGAAGTATTTCGCCAATGTCAACTTTAAGACATATTCCGCATGACGAAAATGGTCGGTAAATTTTGTTTTTTTTTTTGGGAGGATATACCTACGTAGGGAACCTAAAACAAAAATTATGTGTGTTATAGACGACACAGACCACACAGAACATTTGTACAATTGTAATGCACAGCTTGATCATGATCACATTAAAAAGTCAAAGTTAAATGTATATTTGTTAAACATAGGTAAATACAGTGGTGTAATGATAAATATAATAAGATTAATTAAGAAACAGTAATATCATTTGATTTTAAACCTGGAGCACATTTTAACAACAAACTGGAAATACCAATGGACTATTCAATTCACTTGACATCGACAGAAAATTATACCGTAGCTCATTAGAGCTAGGTAATGTATGAGCTTGGTGGACATAGGAAGGAAGTTCTGCAGGCGCCTAAGAGAGTGAAGAGATGCGAAGAGCCTCTGGCTGACCTCCGAGATATGCGGTGACCAGGACAATGTCTGGTCCATGGTGGTACCTAAATTCCTATCAGTAGAAGAAAGGAGGATAGTGGTTATAATAGTATTTAAAAACATTTTTTGATTCAAATTTGGTTTGCAAAATTGTCAAGTGTAATCTGAAAAATATTTCAAATTAAACTTTATCTTCCATTTCTCCATATCAGTCAAAAGATATCTTCTATTACAGTACAAAACGATACCTAATGCTTATCAAAGACCAGCAAGTTGATGGTTGCGTTTAACACGTGATAAATAAGTGACAAAGCATCATCTGTTACTCACATTCGCGTATTGTCAAAATGTGATAAACGCTTTGTCAGTTATTTATCGTATGATAAAAGCAACCATTCGTCGTTATTGGCGAAATACTTTGCTAAGATCAGGAAAGTGAATGCCACCAGAAAAAAAAGCAACCATCAGTGACATTTATCGCATGGTTTCGATAATAGCCCCTGCGTCTCAACCTCGCTGTCTAGGGGTTGCATGATTGCGTTGCACTGGCGGCTTCAATTTATTGTTTTTTACCTGCCATTAGAGTTAAGGCTGTTATATTATGGGCCGTAATATCAACTGGTGTAGGGTTACAACTTTAATCGAAGAAGTTTAACGGGCTCGTCGTTGTCGTCGTCGTAGTTTATGAGACGGTTACATAATGAAAGGTTTTATAGCACGAGTGTTTTAAGACCAGTTGCGTATTACGCGTATTTATACGCACACGTATTCATCATCATAGCATAGATTTTTACCCGACGAAAAAAGAGGGGTAGTTTTAACCCTCAACAAAAAAGGATAGGTAAGAGTTGATATAACTTTAACATGTGTATCTGTGTGTCTATGTATCGAGTGTCTGTCTGTGGCAGCTCCCAAGCGGATGGACCAATTTGAAGGAGGTTTTTTAATCGAAAGACTTGTCCATCGAGATGGTTCTTAGCTATGTTTAGTGGAAGTAGGGTGTAGGTGTAGTTTCCAAAATAGTCAGCTTTAATTGAAACAAGTCACTGACAAGATTTCAGACAATATTGAAGCTAAGACCTCCAAATTTCGTTCAGTTTTAAAAGCATTTTCAATAACAGTCATTGAATGAGGGTCTTATGATGACCAGAAACTTGTTTCGGGGGTGTTTTAGTTTATTAAGGTTATTAATTAAGGTTATTAATAATCTTTTATGTAGATATATTTGAAGTTTAGGTACTACCTATAGCTGCTATTAACAATATGGGTGTAGATGAAGTTATTTTAATAGTATTTTATGTAATCAAATAAATTACACAATGAAGGTTCTTAAATTCGAGTACCGCTTTTAAGCCACGAGGCTTGCCGAGTAAGGTAAGTAAGAGATTTTAAGACGTAATTGTGTAACTATTGCATGCTTTACTTTTTATACGAGCAAAACGCAGAAAAACATTTTTTTCTTTAATCGTCATTCCCCACTATGAATTTTTATTTTTGATGTAACCTTTTCCGTTCAACTCAAACTGACCGCAATCGTGATGATCACGGCGGGTGATTGGTTAGTTTTTTGACAAGTAATTTTAACCAATCAGGGAACTGTAGCGTATTTTTATTATATCAAATATGCTGATGTTCTCTTTTTGAAATTTATTTTACTTGAGTAGAGAGACATATGTCTTATGAATAAGTAGCGGGTTGGTACCCGTATAGTATAGAATTTGGGACAGGTTTAAAAAGTGCGTTGTTGTGATTTTGTCTGTTAACTTACCTATATTTGACAGTTTACAGTATGCGAGTTTAAATTTACTTTATTCTACTTGTATCATTATCATCATCATCATTATCAGCCAAAAGACGTCCACTGCCGGACATAGGCCTCCCCCAGAGAACGCCACCATGACCGGTCCTGCGCCTCCCGCATCCAGCGGACTCCAGCGACCTTCACCAGGTCATCAGTCCACCTTGAGGGGTGAGGTGTCTACTTGTATATAGCTTCCTTATTGACGCGACAGAAAAATAATTAACAAAAGCTACTCCCGATCATATTGGCGTGTTCGTGTATCGTGTATGTCGTAAAATTAATTGGATTGTCGAACGGTAGCTTATCACCCGGAGGTATCATCTGAACACCAGGATTGATTCAATTATTTCTCGCCTTTAGATGAAAGAGGTCGTATGCGACTTTAAATTCTCGGGAAAGTGCATTCGTTTCTCTTTTAAAGTATTTGGTTGACTTTTTTCAACGTTGAAGTGGAGGATTTTATTTCTGTTTCAGGCTTTTGGCTTTTTGATTGTCGCTTTTTTTATTAGAAAAGAACGCAATATTTTGTTTTATAAATTCAGTATTGTGTGCCTTGAGGTTATGGGCTGAGGTTATAATATAATTATGGTGTTTTTTTTTATTATTTCATGACCATGGAATCAGCGTCCTTCAGTCGAATACATGGTGTTATCGTCATGACCAGGCGATAATTCTGTAACATTCTGTAACTATGACAGATATGAAAAAAAAAACTATAAACTGATATCGAAAGTTGCCTATTTCCCAATGAGTACAACCACATCAAAAATATTTTTATAATATACCTAAATACATTGGGAAGTTTGTAAAACACAGTGCTTCTAATCGGGAAACAGACGACAGTTATATCTTAAGTTGGCCTATATTTTACGATTTTCGAAAAAAATGAGAATATTTTATTTTTTGCCCAATAGGCATGACCAAATTTATTGAAGTATTGTATTTGTATGAAGAGAATAAGTAATTTGCCATTTTCACTGTGAATAGTTCATGGTTGTCATACGATTATTGTTATGTTAAATTAAGAGGATTCTGAAATCACTTTCAAAATTACTTTGGGTTAAAAAAAAAAATCATACACTTCACAAAAAAAGTTTTTTTTTTGGATTTTGTTTCTTTGTTTCATGACATATTGAGTTAATTTTATTCATATAACTATAGTATGCTGTTGAATTTTACATGAGTCGTTATCCTTATTAAAACCCAAGACAAACTAACAAATGGGTATCAAAATAAAGCTCTCCGAAGTCTTTGCTCCCCGGCAGTTATAACGCAATCGATTAAGTGTATATTAATTGCGCAATCAGGAAGACGGATTGGCAACAAAGGCTAAAGGCGTCGCGACAAGGCAAGAGATATGGAGCGGATAGAACAGACAAGTCTGCAAAGGCTGGCCCGTTTGCTACGTGACTTTTGTCACGTGACAGCAACCTGTCACATTTACGCACAAGTCACAGTACTGCACAAAAAGTAGGATCTTATGACAAGCGTGAGCAAGTGACTCACATAGTGTGTTGGCGTTTTCTTTTTGCTCGAGGTGTAGCCAAGAAAGAGAACGTCAAAATGTTTTGTTAAGATGAAACGCATATGTCGCAAATTTTTAACTTACGGTTTTTTTTTATATTTGGATGAGTCAAAAAACTTGATAATTTTTGAAAGTTAGTTAATTTAACGTCGATCAATTTATCGACACGTTTTTAAGCAGAAAAGCAAGCAAGCAACCCTATCGAGCGTTTAATGGATTAGGGAAGCATAGAAGGTAATAGAAGTGCCAGTAACTGGATGAGACGGCAAGACATTGACAGTCATAATAAAACAGAAAGTTTCACAAATAGTCAGAGTAGGTATAAGTAAAAAACATAATCAACTTAGAATTCGTTTTGTAAATGATGGAGTTTTGACTGTTTTGATGTAATATAACACACATAAAAAAACATAGCTGAATTGAGAACCTCCTCCTTTTGAAAATCGGTTGAAAACAAAGGTCAAAAATAGTAAATAACGTTATCTATGCCTCACATGAACAATGCGTAAACATAACACGCGTGATTACTATTCACTTTGCATATATACATATGTTATGCTATGGAAATCGGTATTTTTTTATAATTCTACTTATTCGCCTCACCTGATCACTCACTTAATCTAAATGCACTTGCCTAAACCTTTTAATCATAACCCAGGCATCGTGAAGACTGCTCCATTTATCACTGTATCCATATCGTATACACGTCGACAGTACTACGACCTATGACAAATAAAGAAGCTTATTATCATAGCTAGGTGTAACCTATATGACACGGTTGACCTGGTTTGTTTGTTGGCATTGTAATTACATCGCACTGAAACGTAAATAATTAGGTATTCTGGTATTTGGATTGACACATTTGCATCATAAGACATTTTCATTCATTATTAATTAAACTAAACGAAGCTCTGATTTTAGAAAATTTTACGTTTAAATTCTAGATATTTCTTACAGCACGTGTTTTTATAGGCACTTATGAATGACAAGGAAAAAGCAATAATGTACTTAATAAGGTTTTAACAAAAAAAAAATATCATTATGTTGAGGCTAGTTTTACTGCCTGTTAATACAATACTCGAACAATCAAAGTAAATAGAAACCCGTAAAGCGGACTGAAGATCTTCAGCTCCTGACGAAACACGTTGACTTGAGTCGTCTATTTTTTGTAAGTCGTCGTCGGCAATAGGAGACTTAATTATTTAAGGTGTCTCGTGAGACAAATCTCTACGCATGTGTCACACGCACCATTATCTAAATACTATTGCACGTGACGTTGTCATGACGTGAAAAATTACGTACATACGCGCAACAAATTATTAAAATCGGTACATAAAGAACTAAATACTGATGTATCAACATCAAAATAATACGTATTGACTACACTATTTTTAAGTGGATTGTGGGTTAAAAAAATGCCTTCTGTGGGTGTACGAGTTCTATTCTAAGCTGCTATCAGAACGACAAAGATCTTGACTTTCGGTGTCTATTCTTGCAAGTCGCCGTCTAGAATCGATCTCAAGCGAGGGATCAATCGCGAGTCGGGAGACTTAATTATTTAAGGTGTCCCGTGAGACAGATCTCGTCGCGTGTTGCTGTGTGTTACACGCGCCATTACCGAAACAAACCCTACTTACCTAACGCTACTTGTACAGTGAGCCAAGAGACTGGTCTGCTACTTTTGACCCTAAATACTCATGAAATAGCACCGAAAAATGGCCTAACTTTGGCTTACTTATTCTTTTGCCATTATCCCATTTATTTGGGGTCAGCGCAGCATGTTTTCTTCCTCCATTCATCCCTATCACTCGGCATCTCATCGTTTACTTAGGTACTTCCTATGCATATATCTGTCTCTTCTTCCTTGCCAAACTCATGCTCCGTATGTGGGGTTCTTCAAGAGGGGAGTAAATCCATACTAATATTATAAATGGGAAAGTGTGTCTGTCTGTCTGTTACCTCTTCACGCTTAAACCGCTGAATCGATTTTGATGAAATTTGGCAAGGAGATAGTTTAAGATCCGAGGAAGGACATAGGATAGTTTTCATCCTGGAAATGATCCCTAAAAAGATTGAAAAGTGAGTAAGTAATTCATGATTACATTGATGATCCTGTAGGAAATGTAATTATTAGACCAAAAGCACAATTGCTCTTACATTTGCCTAGGCGCTTTTAATAATCCCTTTTATTAATTAAGGTGATTAGGTGGATATCTATCGTCTTGTACGAGGTTGCTTCCATACTTCCAAGTTCCACGCGGACGTAGTAGCGGGCAAAAGCTAGTAGGTTCATAAAACTTCGGCAATGCGCGTGTGATGCTCCTGTCCCCCTTTTCTTAGATTGATGAGAACTCTTTTACTCAGACTGTATGACGTATGTGTGTATTTGTATGTTTATTATTTCTTCACGCTCAAACTCATTGACCAATTTTTTTTAGAAAATTCGGTAGAAGAAGGGAAGGTGCTGACACCTTTTTCTTACACAGGGTACTTTTTATATGGGAAACCGCGTACAGATATCAGAAAAAGGTTAGAGTGCTGTCTGTAGAATGTTGTTGTTATTCATGCGTAAAAAGTTGCCATGCTACAGTAAAATGCCGTATTTCTAAGTGAATTTCGTGTTAGATACGGCTCTTTACTGTTTTGTAGAAACATAAATCTTGGGCCGGGTGCTAGGCTGTCACAAATCTAGGTAAAAGCATGAAAGCAGTTTTATGAAAAATAGAACGATTGACCTTCGCACCCTCGTCATACTTGCCTGAGATTTTTATTCAATGCCTTGATTTGTTGTCCTGACGACTTGAAGTGTACCCGATATTCATAAACTTGCACATTCGGATCTTTTTGTTGAATGTACCTAAATATTGAACCTTGGAATGTATGATATAAATTGTTAGTCATAATTCTAAAACTTTAAATGCTTTTTTAAAAACTCATCCATAGTAGAACCTATTAGGTTGGGCTTTATTTGTAATAATCCTGAAGTTACAGTCAAATGGGGTAACTTTGACCCTTCCGTGTATATTGATTCACACTTAATTACTAGCCTAGATAATTTATTTTAAATAGTAAAAGATATAATACAATCTTTTCCGTCTAAATACTATATTATCTATGCGCTGTAACAATTAAAATCGACAGTGTAAGTGTGTGTGTGTGTGTGTGTGTGTGTGTGTGATATATGGAAGGGTCAAAATCACTCCAATTGACTGTAGCTGTTTCTGGGAATCATAAAAATTGTGAGAGTCGATTTTACTGCAGCAAATCTTCATCATCATCATATCAGCCGATAGACGTCCACTGCTGGACAAAGGCCTCCCCCGAAGTTCTCCACAACGATCGTTCTTGCGCCGCCCTCATCCAATGTCTGCCTGCGACCCTAACCAGGTCGTCGGTCCACCTTGTTGGGGGCCTTTCCACGCTGCGTCTTCCGGTCCGCGGGCCCCACTCAAGAACCTTTCTGCTCCAACGGCCATCTTTTCTACGAGTAATATGCCCCGCCCACTGCCATTGAAGCATATAATATTCCGATTTTTTTATCGTTCGATTGATTGCGTTGCTTCAGTTAGTGGGGTGACTTCTTTGAGTGTTTTCAGCTGTCAATTAATAACATCGGTACAGCAATTTAAGAACCGTCGGATAATTTTTAGGCCTGACGATTTTTATATCGATAAATAGTTGCTTACTTAGAATAACACTTGCCGCTGTACATAGAGACTGCAATGGCTGGCAAGACAGACCCTGGATTACTAATTCAAAAGGCGACTCTCCCCTTTTCAATCAAGGCCGGCTCTATAAATCTCCGAACTTGTTTGTGCGACCCTGGGCCTTGAGGGACTGTGTCAAAATTAAGACTGCACCGAGCGAAATGTGAAAAAATAGTCAGTTGCCATTAAGTAGATAACGTCAACACTAGTTGTTTAATCCCTTTATAAACTATACATTTAGCACTTCGAAGAATGTGTTAACAACTTCTCCGTGGAAAAATTATAAGATTATTAATATTTTACCCTAGAGAACTAAGTAAAGTTGGACAAAAATTGTAAAATCGTAAGCAGGCGTTAAGTGTTTTTTTATACTTTAACAATGGATTTTTTTTCTGATTTTCAGTTCAAAGAAAAGATGAATGTTTACATTACAATTTGTCCGCATCAAATATTTCAATTATTGTTTGGTATTAAAGGTCCAGATTTATCAATAAGTGCTTTTAATTCTCCATACATTTTTACTATGGCGGCCGCGCGCCGATCTAAATACGCATTCCCCGCGCTCTATGGTTCAGTCGCTAACGCTCGGCGCCCTCTTAAGAGATAAATCCTTGCTTTGAACATATGACAGGCACAACAACAGATAGAAGAAACAAAATAACAGGTCTTGAAGTATGCAATTTACAATAGGGGATGCGACTGATGTCGAATTATACAACACTAGCTGTGCCCCGCGGTGTTAACCGCTCATCCCACGGGAACACTAAATTTATTCGGGATGAAAAGTATCCTATGTCCTTCCCCGGGACTGAAACTATCTATATACCAAATTTCATCTAAATCGGGTCAGCGGTTTAAGCGTGAAGAGGTAACAGACAGACAGACAGACAGACACACTTTCGCATTTTTAATATTAGTATGGATTAGTATGGATGGATAGTGTAGTCATAGTGAAAAAAATTAGCTCAATATGTCATGAAACAATGAAAAAAAAAAGTTTTCTTTTTAAATATTTGACTTCAATGGGCCGAAAATTTGATGATTATTTTATTTTAATCCAAGAGAAATTTTGAAATTGTTTACAGAATCCTCATAATTTAACAAAAACAATAATTACATCATCATCTTCCTAGCCTTTGTCCCATTTTTTGAGGTGAATTCTCAATCGGGGTCGGCTACCTAAATCCCAAGATGTGGCGTAGGCACTAGTTTTTACGAAAGCGACTGCCATCTGACCTAAAAACAATGCCAACCTTAAACTTAAACGAACTTTTTCACAGTGAAAATGGCACATTACTGTCTCCATACAAATATTGGTTCCCAGCCCACACATGACGTCATAATTATGTAGGTAGGCCAAATGTATAGAGCGTTTTAGTGCTCTGTAGGAATGTTGAACTTTGATGGTCATTTCTGATTTTTAGAGCAGCTAATTGTAGGTAGTCCCATAGATTTTTTGATCCCAATAAAAAATAGAATCGATTAACATCCTAAAAAAATATATCCGCATGCCTATTGACAACATTTCATATTTTTAAGACTACCATTTTATTACTTTTCCTATTCCAGTTTTGAATTTTATAATAGTATAATGATTTTAACGCAGCTCTTGAACAGCAGAGCTCTTTTATCGCACTGCCTAGTTCGACTTAAAATGATATCAATATATTCTATGTTTTAAAAACAACATGTGTGTTGCCATTCCTTTGTTTATAAATATATGTAAAGGTTCATCTTTAACTTGCCCTCGGCTTCTTTCATAAAACCACACCTGCATTTTACGACCTCTCATTATGTTATAGTTGCATAAACTACTTTTAAAGGTTAATGGTATTTAAATCAATACATTCATTGTTATTTTGTATGCACACTACATTATCTACATATTTATTATCTACATAGGGTAACGATGAGTTATATTTGAAATAAATCTTGGATTCAACTCGTTTGACTTTGATAAGTTGACATTTATAGCGGAAGTAAAGCCGATTGCTAAAGCAAAATTACGAATTAACTATTTTAAGTTATATTTAAAAATTGGGCAAGTGCGAGCCCGACTCGCGCATGAAGGGTTCCGTACCTATACATAATTATATATAATCTATAACAAGTTTGTTGTATGGGAGCCCCCCTTAAATATTTATTTTATTTTATTTTTAGTATTTGTTGTTATAGCGGCAATAGAAATACATCATCTGTGAAAATTTCAACTGTCTAGCTATCACCGTTGTTGAGATACAGCCTGGTGACAGACGGACGGACGGACGGACGGACGGATGGACGGACGGACGGACGGACGGACGGACAGCGAAGTCTCAGTAATAGGGTCCCGTTTTTACCCTTTGGGTACGGAACCCTAAAAATGTATGCTTCTTCAAAGATCGATAGCATCTTGATCTTGGAAGGTGCAGAAGGACTTAAAAAAGGCTCGCCCCGAGTCACACCTGGCCCAAACGTTCCCATTACACTGGCAGCGTTCCCACGTTGTATGACCAACGAAATCTGTTGAACCAGATACGACCCAGAGCGAGGATCACACCCAATTCCTTCAAAGTGGTTATGCAATGTCTTGACATATATAACTAAGTAATTTTTTTTTGTGGCGTTTGCAGCCAAAAAGATCCACTTTGTCGCTTACCATAAGAACAAAATTAGTGTATTTTTAATTGACACGAAACTACTGTTTTTATCATTATGTTACTATAATATATGTGCAATTTCAAAAACAAACCTCTTTACTGGACTTTTTCTAGCTACAACACGTACTGGCCGGCAACAGCTGAAAATTAAAAAGCAAATAAAGGGCGCGGGAAGAAAAGTTTCGGCGCGTCGTCGGCGAGGTAGGGATCGTTACCGGTAATCATTCAAATTCAAATATTTTTCTAATTTCTGGTTTTATTTCAAACGATACTAAATTGAGTTTAGGTATGGATATAGAGCTTTGAAATTAGCTCACTAAAGTATAGAAATATGTAATAATATACGAAGTACCGAAATCGAATACCGGTATTTTGTATGGAGCCGAATACCGGTATCCGATCCCTGCGGCGAGGTACGTGAAAGAAGGGATCGCTGTGAATAAATAAAATAATGAAATAATTATTATTTTGGAATTCAAAATAATCATAATTATGCAAGGAGTTTAAACCTAATATCATTGGTGAGACCAAGGCCCATCGTCTTCGCTGGCTCAGCCACCTTGAGCGAATGGGAGAGGATCGGCAGGTGAAGAGAGTATACCTTGGGCGACCGACTGGGCGTCGTCCGGTCGGTCGGCCAAAGTACCGCTGGATAGTTCACGTAGAGAAGGATCTGCGTGAGCTCGGAGCCACAAACTGGCGAGAGATTGCGCAGGATCAGGTAAAGTGGCGAGCTCTTGTTTCGGAGGCCAAGACTCATTTTGGGTCGCTGAGCCAGCGCAGTTAGTTAGTTAGTTTTATGCAAAGACTTTAATTGTTTTATGTACTTACCTGTTTAAAGTGATTGGTGTTAACCCGTTTGGTGAGCGAGTTTTGAAAATTATTATTTGCAGGGCACAGACAAAAATTCAATATAATTATCCGTAAATATAATCCGTAATAGCTTACGGATTATATATACAGATATATGTCTTTACTGTAAACTCTTAAATACACGAATAACGATTATTTACCTTACAATCATTTACGTGATTAATATTAAATATAACTTAAAGTCTTCGTTGTGGTATTCATCATTAACAAAAAAAACACACTGTATTTTCCTATGTTAAATGATATATTTGTTGCATTTTGATGCAACATTCCTTGACAATTTATTTATATGATACCTACTGATTTGAATGAGAGCTCATAAAACAATAGTAGGTCGTGGCTACACGACCTACTCATAGTTTAATATACCAGCGTATTCTCTTTTTTAACGAGTATTTTCAAATCATCCGTTAATCTTCTACAGTGTTCTGACAACTTGTTAATTGTGTAGTTGCAAAATCTTTACTGTTCATACTTGCAATAATGGCGTCTGTATCGCAAGGGTCTCCTCTGGATCATGAAAGCGAGCGCGTGCGCAGCGCTCCGCTCGACGTCGAGCGGGTGGTCATCTCCGGTGTATCGGGCACGTACCCCCGGGCGCAGAACATCAAAGAACTCTCCGAGAACCTCTACAATAAGGTACCATTTTATTGTTAACATTCCGATATTCAATGGATGTTTTAAGAAAGCAATTGTTGCTTGCGGTATTTCCGGACCAATACGACCAAACCTTCAATAAAAGAGCGTACTCCCACCTGAAAGGCCGGCAACGCACTTATGACTCTCCATCAGGCGATCCGTTTGCTCGTTTGCACCCTATGATTAAAAAAAGAAACTTGTTTTTAGTGTACAGTTCTTAGAAGTGACCTAGAATATACTGATCTTTGCATTAAGTCTAGCCGATGAGCCTATTCTACTAATTATCTCGGCAATAAAATAAAGCTTGGCTATAATCATTCTCTTCACATGAGGAACTGCAACATTGACCCGCCATAATCGGGCAACGCAGGCAGCCAAGCGCCCAAACTGGAGCTCTCTTGTGAAAAATGAAACCTTGGCGTTTGAGACCCATCGACGTGCTGATTTTTTCACCAAGGCTTTTTTCGATAATCAAATAAATGATCCGTCCACACGAATCCGGCATCGCGCTGTAGTTTTTGTTCCTGAAATAGAGATCCTCCTCATAGAGTAATTTATCTACTACGTCTACTATAGGGCTACTAATGTCTCTAACTATAGTTATTCATTGTTTAGGTAAACCCGATCACACACAACGAACTTCGCTGGAGCTACAATCATCCAGAAGTACCGCAGTATGTTGGTTTGATACCTGGATTGGACAAGTTCGACGTTGAATTTTTCAAAGTCAAAAATCGTCTGGGCGCTACTATGGATCCTATGTCACGGAAAATTCTCGAGCATACATACCAGGCTATATTTGATGCGGGTGAGTACAGATTTTACATTATTTGTAGTATTTTACAAGCAGTTGGCTTATTTGCACGAACCCGGTCGAATTATAAACCCAAAATAGGGTATAGTTCTAATTCTTTTTCTTAAGCGAATCCCATTAGCTTTGTACCCGATGAACAATACTCATTATCTGTATTGTTAACTGTGGCCACAACTGCCACTTCGAAATGTAAGGCGTTACAAGTGCAAATTACTTTTACACTAAATTAGTCTTTAAGTCAAACGAAATAAGGTTTACTCTTAAACAAAGAGAACACAGATGTTGGTCACTTCGTAAGTGAAAGAGCAGTGAAGTTCGTATCGATGCTTATGAGTAATAAGAGTAATCCCAATAAAAATTGGATTGATTGACATCTTCAAGAAAAATGTCTACATGATAATGTAGACATTTTTCTGTTAAAAATTGGCATGTATTTAAATCAATATCTGTATATCCCCTTTTTTCGATCAAAATATTTGAAAGTTTCACCAAAAATACTGACTTGCACACTAATTATGCACACTAAATACTGCGAATTCGATATACTATTTAAAGGTATTTGCAAAACTGTTTTACTGGATATAAAAAAAAAATGGGCAAGTGCGAGCCCGACTCGCTCATGAAGGGTTCCATACCTATACATATATAATTATAATCTATAACAAGTTCGTTGTATGGGAGCCCCCCTTAAATATTTATTTTATTTTATTTTTAGTAAAGCCGATTGCTAAAGCAAAATTAAGAATTAACTATTTTAAGATATTTAAAAATGTATGCTTCTTCTAAGATCGATAGCATCTTGATCTTGGAAGGTGAAGAAGGACTTAAAAAAATTGGGCAAGTGCGAGCCCGACTTGCGCATGAAGGGTTCCGTACCTATACATATATATAATCTATAACAAGTTTGTTGTATGGGAGCCCCCCTTAAATATTTATTTTATTTTATTTTTAGTATTTGTTGTTATAGCGGCAATAGAAATACATCATCTGTGAAAATTTCAACTGTCTAGCTATCACCGTTGTTGAGATACAGCCTGGTGACAGACGGACGGACGGACGGACAGCGAAGTCTCAGTACTTAATAGGGTCCCGTTTTTACCCTTTGGGTACGGAACCCTAAAAACTAACCTAACCTAACCCGGCCGAGTCGGATCTTAGTGTGCAGTGCGAGGATAATTAGTGTGGAAGTCAGTATTTTTGGTGAAACTTTCAAATATATCCGATGTACGAACCATATTTTTGGTGTGAATTCGGTTAAAAAGGTCATCTCGTTTTGTATGATGTTTAAGTTTTTTTTGTAGGACATGTTCAGTTAATCAATTGTTTTTTTTGCACAGCATTTGTTTTTCTGGGATGCATTCAGTTAATTAGTGGAGTTACCTAGTGTACTGAAAAATTATACAGATGTGCATTTAAATATATCCCTTAAAAACTCAATATTTTCGTTCATAGGTACACATCGCATTTTCATATAGGATTTCCTGGTCTTGGCCTGTAAATTTATGAAAGTGTTAGTCATCATTTAGGCTCGCGATGTTTGTCACGGTGCTTTCATCGATTTCGTTTAATTTTATTTCACTAACCTAACATTATTTAATACAGGTGTTAATCCTGGACACCTCTCCGGTAAGAAAGTTGGTGTTTACATCGGATCCTGCTTGTCAGAAAACGAGAAGGCGACCTATTGTACCAATGTTTCAGGGGAAAGTGCGAGTGTAGCTCGGTAAGTGTTTTAATCTTGTACACGAATCTGCTCATAACTTTGATCGCATTTTTTTTTCTTTTAGTAAAAAAATAGCATTTTGTTTTTTGTAATTTAATTTATTTATATCATGCAATGCTTACATTTGGAACATTTATCTTACTATCGCCAAACATACGTTTATTGGCGTTTAAAGGTGACCTTAATTTAAATCGAAGCTAAGGTGTAAAGTCTTTCAAATAAATAATACAATTTCTCTACTTTGCCCTAAGGTTGACTGGTAGAGAATGCCTCATGGCATTAAGTTCGCCTTTTGTACGTTGAGTTTTTCTTTTGTGCAATAAAGTTTAAATAAATAAATAAATGCAAAGATTGAAATGCAAAATTCGAAAGGTTGCTTAGGCGTTACGGTGGTAGCGGGTTCGATTCCCGGTCTCTTCCACCAGGTTACGCATTTAGATTTTTCTTTGAGCTTTGAAATTTGTATCTTTGGTTTAAATCGAACAGTCAGTTCCTGGAATTCATGGGATATCAGGAACGAAATATTGGGTTTAATAGGGGCCTATAAGAATGAACCCTTCTTGATCAATTGTAGGAAACCGGCTAGGCCTATGGATATCATTCCACAAAGATGTATGTCGATGCCTGCTGTTTCATTTTACCAAAATATTCTAATTCAGATGCAGCCAAGCAATGTTCGCCAACCGTGTGACATACTGGTTAGATCTCAAAGGACCCTCGTGCGCCATTCGTGCAGCATGCTGCAGCTCCGCAGGGGCCCTGGAGCAAGGCTACCAGGCCATGATGCGCGGCGACTGTGAGGCCGCCATCGTCGGAGGATGCAACCTCTGCTTGCACCCGCAAACTTCCATCCATGTGGGCAGGTAATTTGAAAAGCGCGGTTGCAGCTCAGTCGTGGCCCTGGAGCAAGCCTACCAGACCATGATGCGCGGCGACTGCCAGGCGGCCATCGTTGGTGAACGCTGCCGCTGTTTGCACCCGCAAACTTCCATCGAGGTTGGCAGATGCAAAGGGCCCTCAATCCGTCATCGTCCATCAGTGTAGCCTATTGCAGTTTTCTGGTTGGTGGATGCTACATCTGTTTGCATTCCTAAAAGTTCCAAGCATGCCGGTAGGTAATTCAGCAAATCCTTATCAGTAATCACTCTTGTGGTACGGTGATATTCCCGGTAGTAGGTTTATACTCCCACTCAAATTCCGACTCACTGGTAGTGAGAGATTAGCTCTGATATTTCAAGTCATGATTACAAAAAAACAATTCAATGTCTACTAGGCATAACGTTATACTGACTGAATCTCAAAGAACATTCATCTAAGCAATTGGTCTGTTGCCGCTCAGATGTGAAAAACCTTAAAACAGGCCTGCAGGGCTGATGCGAAGCGACAGCGTGGCATCCGTTGTCGGTGGATGTAACCCCTGTTGGCATCCACAAACTTCCATCTACATTGGCAGGTAATTGAAGACTCTGATCTCGCTGTCCGACGTGTTGGAGCTCACTGGACAGTGGAGAGCCCTAGCGGAGGACTCTAGTGGAGACTTATCAGGCCATAACATGAGGCGGCCGTCAACAGACGCAACATCTGCTTACACTTTCCATACACTACGGCAGATAGAATCCGCTATTGCAGTCAATAGCTCTACGAACCAAACACACCCCTTGAGCTCACCAGTGGGCTTAACCGTTGGAATCTCGACGCCACTCGCTATTAGGCATAATAGAAAACCATGTATGAAACTAGAAACAACCAATAAATATACGTACAAATAAATGCAATGAGTTGTCTTGTTCCAGACATATACAATTATGCGAGGACGGTAAAACTAAATCTTACGACCAGGCAGCCGATGGCTGTGTCTTATCAGAAGCGGTCAACGTGCTGTTCTTACAAAAGGCTAAGGACGCTTTAAGGTAATTCATGTGATAGAATGTCTTAAATATGCGATACGTTTATTTGAAGGAGTGCCGCTCATCTTGGACTTGGAGACTACTTTGAACGGTCGCGCAGGTTATCGTAAAGTCAGCGTCAAAATTAACTGACAAATTGACTACTTTCATATGTCAAATTTCATCCATTTACAACTAATTTTGATGCTCACTGTACAACTATCCTTGGAGCTTTAATTACTTTAATTACTATACTATAATTTTGAATAATATGTAAGTAAATAAAAAATATAGGTACCGCTGAACGCATACGCTTACTGTATATACATACGTACTAGGGACCGTATAACTATTTTTGAAGTCCACTCGAAAATTGAAGCCTGAAAATTGAAGAAAATTGTTTGTTAGAAGTAAAGAAGTTGACGACGCGTTTGGCTCGGTTTGTAGACACCTGCCTACTGAGCCGGCAGTCCCGGGTTCGAATCCCGGCCGGGGCTAATATTTGTATGATGAACTCGAATATTTGTGCTTGGGTCATGGTTGTTCTATGTATTTAAGTATATTATATTTATCTATATAACTATGTATATCGTCGTCTAGTACCCATAACACAAGCCTTCTTGAGCTTAATTTGGGACTAGATCGATTTGTGTGAGGTTGTTCGATATTTAATTATTATTTATTAGTTACTACTCGTAATACATTTTGTTTCAGAATTTATGCAGATGTTGTTCATGTCAAGACAGAATATGTTTCCCTTAAAAGTATTGGAAGTTTCAAGCGAGAACCAGAAGAAATTACTCAATTCCTTAAGGCGTTTTATAATGAAGTAACAGTATCTCCCAAAGATGTTGAATATGTTGAAGGTTTCGGAGCAGGTATGTGAATACATTTTGTTTTCAGAAAAATACCTTATCTTCAACGCCTCTTTAATGTCTGTCTACAGCAAATGTTCCAGTATTCTAGATGTAGCTCGTTCAGCTAGTCACATAAGAAGGTAAAAGATAAGAACGCTGCTGGACAAAGTATCTGAAAAATATTTGTATCTCTCTGGTGCTCAAAGTATTCGAGGAATCTAGTTGTCAGGGAAACATTATCAGTCGTTCGTATTCTTACGAGCTGACTCTGAAAATACTGTGAAAGTATGACAAAATGTTATTTTTGAATAATGTTGGATTTTTAAATGAACCTTATGTACCTATACCTACTTTTGTTTTAGCTGATATCGAGATTGATAAGCTTGAGTTGGACGCGATAGACAATATTTTCTGCCCGAGCCGAAAGGAACCTCTTTATGTCGGCAGTGTCATGTCGAATTTGGGCTTCAGTCAAGCAGCGTCGGGTATTGCGGGCGTCACTAAGGTTTGGGTCGTTTTTGTGGACATTTTGATACAGTGGACGTTTTGACACAGTGGACGTTCTGACTCAGTGGACACTATGGACCCAAAGGGTTAATTTATAATTATAATATGTGAATCATTTAAAAGTATTCCATCGTGTAGGTGCTGCTGGGGTACCACACGGGGCAACTGGCGGGGAACTTACACTTCACGACTCCACGAGTCGATGTGGCGGCGATTCGCGAGGGCCGTATCAAAATTCTCACAGACCATAAGCCCGTCGCCCGCAGGTTTATCGCCCTCAATGGCTTGTCGATGACTGGACTTAACTCGCATGTACTTTTACAAGGACATTACATACCGAAGGTACCTATGATGTTGTCTGTTAGATTTAGACCTATTTATCTTAGGATCTTACTTTAACGACAACTCACGTGTTATTTATTATCCTCACTCATATTGTGTTTTTTTTTTCATTGATATTCAAACTAAATAGGTATACAGTAAACGCTCTTTTCATTGTTCTAATAAAGGAGTCTGTCATATTAAAATGGAATTCTTCGATCAAATATATTTTTAGAGAAAATAAATAACTAAAAAAATGTGTGTATTTTTTGCCTGGGCTAAACCTGTGCTTTCTTGTAATTTTTTTCTATGACGAGGTGCTTAATAATTCTTGATGTAGTTAATGCATGTTTAAAATATTGTATATATTATAATTATTGTTTTTTTCCCATTATTCTGTTTTTAGGACTTAA
Source organism: Apotomis betuletana (assembly GCA_932273695.1). Lineage (NCBI taxonomy): Eukaryota > Metazoa > Arthropoda > Insecta > Lepidoptera > Tortricidae > Apotomis > Apotomis betuletana. Next base: position 17,960,697 of record OW026316.1, on the reverse strand, counting down.
CGAAATATCAATGCAATATTCCCCGCCTTGTATTGATCTCCGGAAAAACAGACACAGCTGTACAAACTGTGATTAATGATTTAAAAACTCAGCCAATAGACGCCGAACAGTTAGCGTTGATACAGAACATTCATTCTTCTAAGATAAATGGCCATGTCGGCAGAGGATTTACCATCTTAGGTAAGTATTTTTGTCAGATAAAATTATGTCCTCTGTTGAAGGACTATTTCATTTTCGTAGCTATATTTTTTTGCCGGGTAAGAACGGCCCGACATGTTTCGAACTCATTTGGAGCTTCATCCAAATGAGTTCGAAACATGTCGGGCCGTTCTTGACAATTTTTACGTGAGTTTAAACCGTTTTTATAATGTATAAAAAGATCCTTATCCTTCACAAAAAAAGAGTTGGGCTGCAGGTACCTACATGTAAAGAAATTGTACTTTGGAATGTACATTGAGCGTTTAGACCTATTAAGACCTAAGGGTGGATTGGCCATAACGAGGATAAGACCATTTATGACGATAAGTGAATTAAAGTGCACTAACTGTTAAATAATTAAATCATAATATAAAAGCAAAATTAAAACTTTCCAAACCTGTCAAAAGAAAGAGGCAATATAGACAATTACGAACGATTGTTATAAGTATGTTTACAGATACGAATAAGGAGCTGAAAACCATAAGCCTTTCCGAAAAGGCTGAGTATTTTGACGGCGCTGACCGGCCGCTGTGGTTCGTGTACAGCGGCATGGGTTCACAGTGGCCAGGTATGGGGGTTCAGCTCATGCGCTTGCCCATCTTTGCTGCTGCTATCCAACGGTAGGATACCTAATAAGTATTTAAAGCTTTTAAAACTTCCCTTACAAGCAAGTACTATAAAATATGACCCTCTTTGCCGACAGTCTTTCCACATTCTTATAACTAGGGACCCTTCAATAAAAGCGTGAAGAAGCTTCTCTTGAGCCAGCATGGCAGTGTAAACTGATCATGACACCGTTGGTTTCTTATCAGTTGTCATTGCGACTTGGGCTCCCCTTTTTGCTTATTATCAGGCGAAGTGGATCCACTTTGTTGTGCCGTTATAAAAAAAAGTTCACCATAATGTTATAATTATGATTATTTGTAATGGTTGAATTCGTTTGTTTTGTGGAAACTAGATAGCAAAGGTGTGACATCCCACTGGTGAGACTTTCTACGTCACTGTTGCCGCGTAGCAAAAATTGCCGCCAGTCGCACAATTTTTTTTAATGCATTTTTGCATAACATTTTTCTTGTTCTTTGACTAAATTTAATTTTATCGTCAAACACTCACGATTTTATGAGATTCGTACAGGTAACAAGGGAATCGGAGAGCATTATGATTTACCACTGGAAATACGGAAACGTATTGACGGAACCAACCAACCAATCATAGCGTGATGACATCGAAAGTCCACCTGCCATTTCGGAGTAGCATACCTTATTTTCTTATACCATGATAGCAACTATTTAAATGTATATTTTTTACAGCTGTCATAAAGCATTGGAACCAAAAGGCATTGATATTATCAAAATCATAACGACACTAGACAAGACGATATACGATAATATTTTACACTCATTCGTGGGAATCTCTGCTGTTCAAATTGGGCTCACTGACGTCCTTCTTCAATTGGGTTTGGTTCCGGACAAAATTATAGGCAAGTTGTGTTTATTTCTACCTAAGCAAACTTTGATTCTATTGAACCATTGATATTGGCTTCATTTAATAGTGGCCACTGCCCATCGTTTGAACACAATTACAATTTCATTGTACGTTGCGTGACCAATAACAATGTCCATAGAACCGAGGTGAAGGATTTGTAAACAGTATTTTCTATACGAAGACTAGCCTTTTAAATCGTTAACGTGGATATAGTCGATCATGGCTAAAACTTCTGCCTACATTTTAGATTTTCCTCTAGCTAGATCTAAAGATTCAGATTTGAGAAGACTGTTATTTTAAATAGCATTTCTTTCTAGTTAAATAGTATTCAACTTTACTGTTTCGTCAGGTCATAGCTTTGGCGAGCTGGCGTGCGCGTACGCAGATGGCTGCATGACGGCCGAGGAGGTGATTCTGGTATCGTACAGTCGCGGACTTGTATCCATTCAGACGTCATTCATACGTGGCTCCATGGCTGCCGTTGGCATTGGCTTTGAAGAAGTATGTGAGGACTTATCGCCTGATGACAACTAAAACTCACTAAAATTTCACAACTCTTCAAAATCTCGTATCTAGTTTGAAGTTCGATACTGAGATACGAGCTTTGTTTTAAGTAGGTAGTTGTTATTTAGTGAATTTTGGTTGTCAACAGACGTTTTTATACTTATCATTTAGTTAAAGTTTAATAATCTAGGGTTATGTCAGTGGATCAATTTCGTGCTTTTTCTTTCTGTTTCCTTCAATACTTTCTTATCCATAATGATCTTGCTGTTAACCGAGTTGTACAGAAATATTGGATGACTAATGTGATATTTTTGACCAGGTTTTAAAGATCTGTCCACCAGAGATTGTAGTTGGATGTCACAACTCGCCAAACTCAAGTACCATTTCGGGGCCAGCTGAAATTATGTCGGAATTTATTGCCCAGCTAACTGCTAAAGGAATTTTTGCAAAGGAGGTTCCTTGTTCCAACATTGCGTATCATTCTCGGTACATTGACGAAGCAGGTGACTGCAATAACTGTGTATAAAATAAAGAACATAATTATCGTGATTATGCTGCCAGCTCACAAATCAATACATATTTCAGGACCTGCATTTCTTCTAAGCGCAAAAGAAATAATTAAAGCCCCCAAACTTCGCAGTGAGCGTTGGGTGTCTTCTTCCGTACCACAGGATAAATGGCATGAAAAAGATGCTAAATATTCTTCGGCCGAGTACCATACTAATAATCTCCTGGTAAATATTTTTGTACAATTACTAGTCATTCTTTTACATATAAATATGTAGATATACAAATTGAAATCGAAATTTGAACTCTTATTACAATAAGAAGATTCCGATTCTGATTTAGAAGCCCCTTGCTAGGTGGACGGATGATCTCGTGAGATGATCTCGGAGGGAGTCGATTAATGCAGTCTTCATAAAGTCACGCTTTGTGAAGAGCTATGGATACCTATGTTCAGCAGTGTCTGTGGCTGATAGATAGACATGCTAGCAATAGACGGCTTTAAGCTGATAGTGTTTCTGGTTTCAGAACCCGGTGTTATTCGAAGAGGCGTCACGGCTGATTCCAAACAACGCCGTGCTGGTGGAAGTAGCTCCTCACGGCCTGCTGCAGGCCATTCTTCGGCGCTCATTGCCCTCTTGTGTCCATGTGCCCCTCACCAGTCGCTGGCACGCCGATAATGCTCGCTTCTTGCTCGAAGCTATTGGAAAGTGAGTTGGAACTTGGAACTTAATCTAAATTAGTATGCTATACGGCGAAGCATAGTGATACTATTATTTATCAATGTGAAACCTTTGTATCTATGTCTTACAAATAAATAAATGATTGATTGAAAAAACTTCTCTATTAAGTGTTCCTTCTTGACAGATCAGGTGAACTCAGTGGTGCAGATTTAGTGGTGGTATAATATATTTAATGAAGACGAATTGTTGAAAACGTCTTGAAAATTTTCTTTCCAGGTTGTTCATGGAGGGGTACTATCCCGATATACGTGTCATTTACCCGAAAGTAAAATTTCCGGTTTCCACTGGTACACCTCATCTATCCCATTTGGTAGGATGGGCTCATCAGGAAAAATGGTGCGTATAAAATATACCCTGTTCTGTAGTATCTCTTTGAGTTGCCTTTTTAGGGCTTAGTAACCAAAGGGTAAAACGGGACCCTATTACTAAGACTCCGGTGTCCGTCTGTCTATATGTCTGTCTGTCCGTCTATCGGCAGGCTCGCACTTGACCAGTTTAATTTATGTTAGTTAAAATGTATGTTGAAACAACTATTCGAAACATAACATTAATAATGTGCGTGGTAAAATTGTGCATGAAAGCGACAATTTAACAACAGGTATTTCGCGCAGTACCAAAACCCTGAAAGAAGACCGACTGCATCCTGCACGTTTAAGGTATCTTTACATGACGCTGAGTATAAATATCTACAAGGAAATCAAATTAATGGTAAGCATTATCTAGTACTAATATCACCGTAAAGTCTTTCAGATAGCGTGTAGAAAATTGCTTTTAATGATGACCGCTCGATAGGCCTTAGAATATCACAATTGATTTGTATGTGTGTCTATTCTGGTAGATGGCATCAAGCAGAATCTTTTTGCTCTAGTATTTAACACTTAAGTATTATAGTAATTAACACTTAAGTATTGCACGTCTAGTTGTCCGCAATGGATACAACAAGCATTTATTTAAATGTACTAGAATGCACTGAACTGAACGAGATGACGGGAAATCGGTAGACAAACAGCTGCTTAACTTAACCCTTTACTCTCCCTCACGATACCGACGGTCTAATAGAACTTGAAGAGAGTATTTCTATGCGACTACCGTGTGTCTCTTAGGACGAACGCTGTTCCCATTCGCTTCGGCGCTGGTGGCTGCGTGGGACACGTTGGCTATGTCGCAGGGCGCGTTGCGCCAGGGCTGTTCTGTGCAGTTCCATGATGTGCAATTGTTTGCACAGCCCATATTGCACGACTCACGTCTTCTGCGGCTCCACGTTGCTGTGCACAGGGCGTCTGGACTGTTTGAGGTACGTTCTCTTTTTTTGCACGTGAACATGCTTCATCTTTTGCTTATTTATCTACAACCATAACTAGATACAACTGACTAATTTTTCCTTTTTTGAGAAGCTTGTCCTTGATATTTTGCTTTCCTTGGCTAGCTTTTAAACTTTTCTTACTCTTAGAAAATTTTATTGGGATTCGTGGCAGATTCCAGGGTTTGCTATTTGAGTCGTTTTAAAAAAACATGTACCAAAGTTAAGGGCTTTAATTAAAACAAAACTTATTTGATTCCTCTGTGTTACGATAGTTACCCATCTGAGCTTTGTATGAGTAACTTTCGTTACACAAAAGACGCGATCGTAATTTTTTTTTATTCGGCCTTTAACTATGCACATGTTTTTTTTTGAAAATGACTCATTTAGGTACAACAATAGAGGTTGCCACGAATGTACATAGTTATTGATGTATGCTAATGACATAATTATCTTGTTTATAGATCATTGATGACATCACTAAAATAGCTTCAGGTTACATAGAATTGAAACGTGATACTAGACATTTGACCGTAGATGAGGAATCAACTGAAGGAATAAGATTGAAAATGGAAGATGTATATCAGATACTGAATGAAAGAGGCTACATATACCGGTGAGAGATTAGAATTTTTATATTAATCTGTGATTCATTATAGCTGCGACTATCACATGACAGGGTATAACACCTTATAATAGAAAATTGGCTGGGATTTGAATAAAATAATCAGTAATATATACTAATGAAATATATTTTATAGATTTAGTATTAGATACTTGGAAGGCAATACGTCTGATTCCTAGCACAGTCGGAACAGAATAGAAAGAGATTAAGGGGGGTGCAGTAAATTTATAGGTACCGACAATTTAGTCAGTTGACTATCTTTTAATTTTTGCCTTGATAAAGTTAAATAATTAAACACTTATCACTGTCACTTTTGATACGAGTATGTTTGATTGCGACCGTCTCAAACCACATCGAAATTGTATACCGATGTAACACTAGTTCACCGCGCGTGGCGCGCCAAGCCTGTGGTTGCTTATACCGCTCTCGTATTTTTTAAGTAACAATTAAAAATGCACTTTACTTACGTATTATACTGTTTACATATAAAACTGTATACTCTCTCGGTTTGTACACATTATATAATAAGTCTAACGTTGTGGCGTAGTGGCATACACTGGTCTCAGATGAACTGATGAATCAGCGAGATGTTATTGGAGGTGTCGGCCAAATATATCACTATTCGACGAATTATCTTCCTAATCATTTCCGCTTGACAACGAATTACTGTATACACAGTTAAATGAAATGAGTTATTTTTTAAAGCGATTGTGATAACGAACATCCTAAGAGTATCGTAATCCGAGCAGCGTCTATCTGCTCTCGTACGATCACGCATACTCAAGTTCTTCAGACACGTGTCGAGGCGGAATAGTGATTCCATTGGGCGCCTAGTTGTTCAGGAGAGAGTGGAGGGAGGAATTTGGTTTTAATTATGTAGTATTAATTTATTGAACATGTTATTCGTGCAAGTGACTTTTAATATTATCTAACAGAGAAGAGTTTCGGAGTATCAAGGAAGCGAATGCTTCTTTCACCAACGCACTGGTGTCGTGGACGGGAAACTGGGCGGTGTGTCTCGACGCCATCTTGCAGCTGATGGTGCTACGACAGCCACACGACGGCATCTCTCAACCCGCATTCATAAAGCATATTGAGATAAATACTGATTTGCATGCGATGGAAACAGAACTAAATACACCTCTGAAAGTTAATGTAAGCGCGGTTCACGACGTTACCAGGTAAAATAAAGATTTAATTTGCTGTTTTTTTGTTAATTTTCCAGAAGGTGCCTGCGATTTTATTCACGTTTTTTTTCTTTGCCGTAGTTGGGTGAAAAGTATCCTACTCGTACATAAGCATCTTTGGATGTCCAGCTATCCCTGTACTAAAATTGGCTAAAATCCGTTGGCGAGAAGGGAGTAACTAAAATAAAATTTTACCAACATATATATGTAGGTATGGCTCCGTTGACCTATAGGTACACTTTCTGCTCCATGCTGTAAAATATTATTCTTGAAATCATGACTATTCCAAAGAAAACTGTTCTTGCTATTTGAAACATAAAAAAATCGAACTACCCGATTTAATGCAAGGCACCCCACTTTTAGAGCACGATTTCCATGTACTAATAATGTTTGTTTAATATCTCTTGTAAATAGTTCTACTTTTTTTTTGTACTTATTGTTTATCTATAGTAGTACCCATAACACAAGCCTTCTTGAGCTTAATTTGGGACTAGATTGATTTGTGTGAGGTTGTCCGATATTTATTTATTTATTTATTTATTATTGTATTTTGTGGACATCTTTTATTGGCGTTTGTTGCAGTACTATATTAATAATTGTTACGAATTCTTGCAGTTGATGCCCTAAATAAATGAAATAAAATAAAATACAATTTTGTAATAGGTAGGTACATAGTATGGATTTGATTTGACGACAAAAGATGTAAAAGTGTTGTATCTACTTGTGAGACATACATTAATGACAATCTCAATGTCTCCCTGTGGCAAGACATACCAAAACCTCGACATAGATTAGTGTAAAACGTATTGCCTTTACTCAGTTTGGTCGTCTTTAGGTTTTAGACATTGATGACGATGAGAGTTTTAATATTCACAGATGTGGCGGAATTACACTCAAAAACGTATATTTTCGTAATATTGTGAAGTTTGATGGAAGTGTCTTTGTATTAAATACACCGAAGGTAAACACACATCCGGCCGAAAATCTATTGAATGTAAGATTTTAATAACCTATATTGAGACGAATCATTTAAAGATTTGAAAAAAAAAATTGTCATTAAATACAAAGTCTAAAGTATTATTGAAATAAATATATGTATTGGTATAGTTAAATTCACCTAAAAAGAGCACTGACGATCTTCCAGCGGGCCTATGATGGCTGCGGGCTGCTATCACGTGATAAATAAATGATAAAGCATCTGTCACTCACACTCGTATTTTGTCAAAACGTGACGGATGCTTTGTCACTTATTAATCGCGTGATAAAAGCAACCATCATTTATAATTTCGAGTTTTTGTGAGGGGATAGGTGTGGAACCTAAAACAAACAACATTTATTTATGTTACATGGACGGCACAGACAACACAAGACATTTGTACAGAATTATTGATAAAAAGAGCGGGAAAATGATGACAGTCATTCTCCTATCGCGTGATATGCCTTCACGTCGACATTGACTAAATACATCTTGCTAACCCAGCAAGAAGTGAAAGCCACAAAAAAAAAAAGCAACCATCAGGCCCGCTGTACAGTTTAAATGACTACTGCGCAATAAGATTAACAGCGTTATGTGTAACCTTTTACCTTTTATGGCTTCATCAAAAGGGAATCAAAGACAACTCTAGTATCGACAAAGCATTGCAAAGCACTAGAGTTGGAGACCTGGAATCTTTGCATTGGGTGGAAGCCTCAGTTCCACAAGTTCCCGGCATCTTGGTGAAGGTATGCGAAACTTGTTCTATTAAATTTGAACCAGAATATAGTTTTATAGCAAGTATAAAGGTTAATAAGATCCTTAATGTCTCTGACGATGCGGTTCGCGCATTTTGTAGAGACCTGCCTACTGAGTCGGCGGGCGCGGGTTCGAATCCCGGCCAGGGCAAATATTACAAATATATAGGTATATATATCGTCGTTTAGTACCCTTAACACAAGCCTTCTTGAGCTTAATGTGGGCCTAGATCGATTTGTGTGAGGTTGTCTGATATTTATTTATTTAATTGGTTTAAACTTGTATAATTTCATTATTATATTATTTTATTATTAGGTGCACTTCGCAGGACTTAATGCTAGTGATATATTAAAGGCTACTGGAGAAATTGCACTCGAAGATCGGCATTACGCTAGTGAAAGTTATTATGGCATGGATTTCAGCGGAACTACTGAAACGTAAGTGTTTTCGTAGCAGTTATATGGTGTATATACGTATAGTGGAGTGAACTATTAAGTGGAAGATAGGTTTATTGAGTGTGAGTGTATGTATAAAAAGCATTGGATCTATGACTGTTAATGCATATGACGTAATCAATAAATCACAAAGTTAACGTCCATTTTTAACGCCTGTAGGAAAAGATACAGTGCCTGTCCACAGGAGCGAAGCGGAGAAAATTAACCAATAAGGGTGCGCCTCCAGTGCAGCGGAGTGGAGCGGAGACGTAGGGGAACCCGGGGCAATATGGGCCCCTTAAGGATATGTCGTGATAAAATGGGAATGGAGTAAAATACATAATTCCTTAAGTAGTAATTTATTACACTAACTAATAGTCGTTAATTATAAGACAAAATAATTAGCTCATTCTACCATTCCCGTGGTCCATTAACATTAAACCAAAAAATGCAAATTGCTCATATTGCCCCGTGCTCGGGGCAATATGGTCATACCTGGGGCATTATGAGTCGGTGCACTATGGGCAAGAAACAAAAAAGTATATAAGCTGAAATATAGCACAAAAGGAACAGATTATAAGGATTCATCATCGTTGTCTTCGTCTGCACATGAACAATGAGCCTACGCTCACGTGTTACGCTTTTACACGCGCGACAAGATACCCAACCCTCTTTGGATTGAGAGTACCAATTTCCACAATTTAGGCACTCCACATCTTCATCATTTTTCTTTGGGGCTTTGATTTTTCCAGTTCCATTTTATAGGGTTAACTTATAACTCCAGTAACTTCTTTTTTTGACTGTCCTGACCACCGCGATTAGCACGGGCCCTGCCCATATTACCCCGCCCATAATGCCCCAACATCATAATTTTAACTAACTAACCCTGAAATCTATAAACCTTTATTTAAATTAAAATTACTTTGAGTCATATACAAACTAAAGATATTTAAGTATTAAAACGTTATTGTTGATTAAAGAATAACACAAATATCTATCAGATTCAGAGAACACAAAATATAGAAAAATTAGATCAAAATTCGTACTTACGTAAATTTGTCGCTGGCTTCGGGAGACGCGCACGAATGTCAACATCACCAGTCACCGCGCGGTCGCGGGGTCATCTGACGCCCGTCTAAGCTCTAACCTTCGGCGTTCGCGGGTTGGTAGGGAGAGGAGATAGAGTGTTCATATTGCCCCGGGTGCCTGTAATGCCCCGGTTTCCCCTACAGAGTCGACCAATCACAAAAGTGATGCGGAGTTGAGATACAGATTTCAACTCAGGTGATTGATCTATTCTGCACGTCTCCGCTTAGTGGAGACGCACCCTAACACTGCGTGTTTCTGAAGCCTAAAAGAAGTGCATTTAAATCTGCGGAATGTGATTGGTCAATTTTACACATTACCGCTTTTGTAGATGTTCAGCCTTATCATTCATCTGTCGCAAGATATACGTGACCGTGACGAGATATTTTGGGTTGTCATTACTGTGACTTTTGGACGCAAGATACCTCTCAATTTAACTGTCAATGCACTGCAACTGGACTGAAAGTTAACTGTCAATCGTCTTAACATTGGACTTTTAACAGCGGGCTGCGTGTGATGGGCGTGGTACGCGGCGGCGCGGTGGCGTCATGCGTGCGCGCAGAACCGGCGCTGCTGTGGCCGGTGCCTGCGCACTGGAGCCTTGAAGACGCCGCCACCGTGCCGCTGCCCTACGCGCATGCGCTCTACTGCCTCGTGAGTACATAGTCCCTTATCTTAATTCAAGTGCTCTTAACTAGGAATAGACAAGCTCCTGTGTACGACACTTCATAATGAATATATGTATGGTTTAGGCGGGGCTTGAACCCGCGTGTCTAACGGCTTTCGCGGCCAACACAGGCGTCCTACCTGTTGGACCACTGAACCGATGCCAGACCGATTTAATTTTTCAACCAGTTGCTACTTGTACCTATGTATGGTGGTATCGTATCTCCATTTACCGTGAAGGTTCTGACTCTGAATTCATGATCTTCACCATCTTCTCAAATTATGTTGAGAATCGATACTAACGTTGTGCTACACCCAAACTAGTCAAAAATGTTGGTATTGCCATCAAAGTTATACTAACATAGTACTCAGTACTCTGCCCAGTGGCTGGACAACCAGTTAATAGGCTTTGAAAGTATAATTTTGACAACAACGGAACGGCAATACCGAATCGCAAAGTTCTAGATTCATCATTGTAGTCCCTTACCATGAGTAAAGTGACCGTACTCGTTAGCGACTTCGTAAACGACTTTTATGGAGAAGTATAGCGCCCCTCCAAATAACAAACTCACTTGATAACTGGGAACTAAGAACCATCAACCTGGATGAAATCATCAAACACAGAGTCAAGTGGAAATATTTGGAGGAGGCCCTTACCTGAGAGGGGTCCATGCATAAAAAAAAAAAAAAAAAAAAAAAATAGTCATATAAGACTAAAATGTCGAATATATAGGTGTAAATGATATAAAAATATGTACATTAAAAATAATGATTATGGATTAATAATTTTATAGATCATTTAAAAAAAAAAAAAAAATGGAATTCTGTTAAGGAATGTAAAATATATATCAAAAATAACAAATAAAGAATTTGCTATGAATAATGTAACAACTTATAAAGGCAGTAATCATAATAAATTTTGAAATGGAATGTAAAATGTACCAAATCATATTTTTAAATTATATCGAGAATAAATTTATTAAATTTATTAGGTATAAAATAATAATTAAAATGCATGTTCAAAAGTAGAAAAATTGTATATATTAATATATATCTGTACATATAATGCGAATTGTAACAACTTTTATAGATAATTATAAAACATTGTTATTTGTTATCATTATCACCAATGGAATGTAAAAAGTACACTTTTAATTAAGTCAAGAATAAAAAAAAGGTTTATTGCATAATTATAATTAATGATACATTTGTAATACTTAATCAATTATGATATATAATTTTTGCTAAATGCAAGTAATGCTTAATGAAATAACTTCAATGTAACAATTTTGCATGGAATAAAAGGCTTTTTTATTTTATTTTATTTTATAGCGCCCCTAGCGGTTACTTTGTAGAACTACAATTCTTCATAAAAATTGATCACGCTGAGTACGAGTATGCTTACTGTAAACTCATGGTAAGGGTATCTTAATCAGTAGAGAAAGTAGATTAGATTTACTTATTTCATAATAACAAATTACATTATAAATTATCCTAAGTTAATTTACATTATGTCTAAAAAAAATAAGTATTTATGTAAGTATATCTGTATGTTCTTATTTATGTATGTTTATTACTTTTGTCTTTTATGGTAGTCGTTCATTTAGTCCTATTATTATTATGCACCACCTACTAATTTCAAACATTAATTTTTTAACTACTCCGCTGCCTAAAGGTTGTCTGGAAGAGATCGCTATTTAGCGATAATACCGCCTGGTGTTTACCTCTGCCTGTTATTTGAATGTATCTCATGTTGTGTTGTATATTCCTTGATGTTGGAGGTGTGCAATAAAGAGTATCTGTATTTGTATGAATCTTGATTTATGATCGTCAATAGGAACGTAATTAAATAATAATCATTTAATTAAGTCAAATACACCATCATAACATAACTACAACAATAATAATAGAATCATAAAATGCGATGTCAGATAAAACAGAAATATAATATATGTCACTATGAGTAAAAAACTAGCTACACAACTTATAATAGAAATACATATCACCCATGGGATCGCCAGAAAAACATTAATAAATAAATGAACAAATGTCATTTCATAATATCCACTTACTCGCTTACAGAATAAAATGTATTTTTCAATGAAAAGATTTCTACATTTTCGTCGAAATGTTTCGTCAGATGATTCAGTTCGTATTTCGGCTGGTAGACGCTCGTAGTAGGTCGGGCCGATGACGCGCGGGTTTTTACCTGCAAGTGACATAATGCGACGCTGTTCTGAGTCTGCCTGACGATCGAATCTGTTTGCCCGACACATCGACACTTTCATGAGGATGAATAGCAGCAATTCTGTTCAGGCCATCAAAACCCCACTACTGCCTCGATCGAAGATTCTGGTAAGCGGCGGCGCGGGCGCCACTGGACAGGCGGTCATTTCACTGGCGCTCTATGCTGATTGCAGAGTCTTCGTAGTAGTTCGCGACATGTTGAAGAAACGATTTTTAATGAAAATGTTTCCAAGCCTAAACGGTGAGCATGATTTAATCTTATTTCTCTGCAATGCTCAGTTAAAAAGACACAATCAGCTTTGATATCACGGCGCAATAGAGTAATAAGTACTTAGTGCTATTTTAATAGTTTTGCCAAACGCCCAATGGGCGAGTAGACATATTTTTTTTGAGGATGTCAATTGATTCTATTTTTTATTGGGATCGAATGTCTATGGGACTAATTACACTTAGACTGCTTTAAAAATCAGAAATGACCGTCAAAGTTCAACATTCTTACGGGGCGCTAAAAACGTTCCATACAAAATGGCCACCTACATATGACGTCATTTGTGGGTTGGGTACCAATATTTATTTTGTATAGACAAGAAGTAATTTGATATTTTCACCGTGAAAAAGTGCGTCTAAGTTCATGGTTATCTTACAATTTTTTTTTTAATTATGAGGATTCTGAAAATGGTTTTAAAATTTCTTTTGGATAAAAAAAAATTGCGGACCGTAGAAGTTACATACTTACATAATATTTTTTGTTCTTTGTTTCATGACATTTTGCTAGTTTTATTCATAAAACTACAATATGCTATAGAATTCATCATCAATCTACACCCCTTATTGCAAATTTGTTATTTTTTAAGTTTTATTTTTGACCCATAATAAATGTATTTTTTTTATTGCATGTGATTTAATATATTTAACAGTTTTCGTTTGTGACGATGTGCATCAACCCAAGTAGAACACACATAAGCACTTATAAAGCCTTAATACAGCTTAAATTAGAGTTATAATGGCTGTATAAGAAATACACCCGGTTTGCTACCGGGGAACTAAATGTTTTGTTTCATAACGACGCGGTTGGCTCGGTTTGTAGAGACCTGCCTACTGAACCGGCGGTCCCGGGTTCGAATCCCGGTCAGGGCAAATATTTGTGTGATGAACTCGAATATTTGTGCTTGGGTCATGGTTGTTCTATGTATTTAAGTATATATTTATCTATTAAGTATATATATCGTCGTCTAGTACCCATAACACAAGCCTTCTTGAGCTTAATTCGGGACTAGATCGACTGTGTGAGGTTGTTTGATATTTATTTATTTATCGTTCCAGCTGACGATATTTTTTGCTGTCGAGATGATACCTTCGCAGACCGCGTATTGATTGCTACCAAAGGCGATGGATGCGAATACGTTATATGCGGAAAAGGAGATACCAAAGATGTAAGAAAAAAATCTAAAACATGCAATGAAATGTCTTCATAACGTGTGTTATAACAGGCTTCAGAGTTGAAGGCTGGCAAGTATTATTTTTTAAACATGGCGTCTGTCTTCATGAACATGAACACGCTGAATTATATATATTTCCAGTGGTGCATTTTTTTATTTCATTGCATATGTTTGAGAAAAGCACTATACTTTAGCCGTGAAAAGGGCTTGCCGGCTTCGTGTCACTATCCGGTCTTCCTACGGTCGGTCGTCTTTACCTACTCACCCGGCAAGCCCTTCTTTCCGGGCGTCTACAGTAATGTATTATTAATTATATTTTTTTTATTTCCATCAGGCCTACATAAGATGCAGTGCCATCTCTGGTTACACGCTGGACATTCACCAAGTTAAAGAAAATGAAAACTTCTCCTTCAAAATGGACGTTTTGTTATACGAAAAAACTTACATTCGTATAGATTTTGGCAGCATTTTTCAGGACGTCAGAATGCTCAAAGTGAATAATTTATATACTATTCATTAATCATAAGTATACTGCTCAAAATAAAATAGGGGAAAACTTACTACACATTTTATACATTCGTTATTTTTACGTATCTTGTAACTAACAGTGAAAATGAACTTAAACAATAAAGATTAAAAAAGATTATTAATTAATAAAGATTTTAATTATTTCTAATGCTAGAGTAACTTTTTTCCTGTTCAAGGCAATTCTGTATGTTAGGAGTTTATATTTCGTGGAGTACATTTATAAAAAATAACGAAGTCATTTATTGTTTATTCATGTTTTACTCATCGTTTGAAATGCAAAATTGTATAAGTCAAATGTATCAGCTGTATTCAAACATCTATTAAATCTACAGAAACTGCAGAGTCTGGTATCAGAAGGTATCAGTAGCGGGGCGGTGCGCCCGCTCACGCGCGTGAGCTACGCGCCGCACGAGGCTGCGCGCGCGTTTCGCCTGCTGGCCGCAAGCCAACACCGCGGCCGCGTGCTTTTGCGCATGTCGGACACTTGCTCGTCAATCATGGAGCCTAGGTACGTATAAATTAATAATATTATATGTAATCCTCCAATGCATAACATTAATTTTTTTTCTTGTATGACTTTGATTTATTTTGTCTGGACGTCTGCTAGCGCAAACTAATTGTTTACAATGAAGTGAAAAATTTAAAAATGTAATGGTTCATCCTGGGTTCTGAACCTGCTTCTTCAACAGCTTTCAGAGCCAACACAATCGCCGTGCTTATTGGACCACTCACTCTGATGCGGGAGCTATTGAATTTTTCAAACAGTTGCTTCTGAATGCCTTAGGGTGGCATTGTAGCGCCGTTTTTTCGTAGTTTAATTTTCATTGTAATCAGTCTTCGTCAAATATTATGAATGCAAAATTTACAGAATTGTCTGTTCCCCGGACCGTGTTCAACTAATAATCAGCGACGACGAGGGTTTGGCTATCCATCTGGCCAACAGGTTGGTGCAGCGTGGCGCCGGGATTCTGCATCTACAAATAAGCAACACTTCAGCTCGCTTCAGTCTTGCACTAGAGTAAGATACATTTGTTAATTAGTACTAATAAGGCTGACGAATGTCCCCACCCGGATTTAACGGAGGTGACTATCTCCTGTCATTGTTTCCTTATCTAGATAATCCCCTAGTGGATTCTTAGGAAAAGCGTTTTTTTCCTACATGACACTGTCTTTTATAGTCTGTAAAAGACTGAAAGGCTTTTGAGTAAGGGATGATTCTCCGAGACCCTAATTTTCGATGTCCGGGGGCTTAATTCACTGAAAACTTTAGTTTAAAAGCCTGATTTTTTTTTCAGAGATACTTTATATCTGTAGTCGACTGGGACTTCGATCGGTTTTAGTATAAGCTCATTCAAATTTTTTATATATAAAAAAAATATCCGTTATTCTTACTACTCTGTCGTGTCCGTTCTCCATTTTTCTCAAAACATGTGATGACAACTTCAATTCAGTCAACTTAACGAATATTTTGATTGACTACATGCATACATTATTAGTTATTATATTACTAAAATTTAACAAGTATTTTTTTATCTATAATATTGTATTAAAAATTTAGGAAATAAAATGTGTCCGCGACAAAATTCTTATTTCTCTGGCGCGGGTTTTATTCGCCTGTATCGTAAACGTATTGAAGATTGTAAATAAACTTGCCCCGCGGGCAGTAAATCAGTCGCGCTCGGAACGTGTACGAAGGTGGACGTGTCGGCTCTTGCACGTGGCTGCGGAGTTACGAAGGTAAATATCTTATTCCTCTGTCCGTGGTTCAGGTACCATTCTTATTACTCTGTTCGTTTTTTTTAGATTTGTATAACTGTTAAAATTTTACTATTTTGCTTAATTAACTGCTTTACGTACTATCTATTCATATTATTAACGACAGCTGCGTTGTATATACACATTATGAATCATTGGCTTTTTTTCGATAATTTCTTATTCCTCTGTCCCTTATTCCTATGGATTTTTGGACAATGGAATAAGAATTTTCCAAGTTTTTCTTGTTTTTCTTAACTGAGTTTCAAAAAGAAGAGTAGGTTATCAAGTGATTTCCTATGTTTTAGAGTACCTTAGTAAAAAAACGGAACTTTGACTCGTATGTCTGTTCGTCTTTCTGTCACACTAAATTTTGATAAATCTGTAGTGTAAATTTATAAATGTATTTTTTTAATTATTTTGTGAACAAAAGTATAATATATGTTTTATAAATATACGGTTTTTTTTATATTTTTGTTAACCTATTGTGACTTTTCTTATTCCTATGGACCTTAATTTCTTATTCCTCTGGACCCAAAAATTAAAATGAATTTATTTTATGAATGAGTTCACAAAAATGTGGGCCAAAACCATAATTATGTCTAAAAATAAATCTATTTTCACAAGAGTATGTCCTTATAGGTCAAATTTCAAAAATAAAAAAGGACAGAGGAATAAGGCAAAAATCGCTCTCTCGAAGAATGACCAAGGCTGAACTTATTTGTCAATGATGTTGATCAATTTTGAATTTAACCAAACTTTTATCCCAAGGATAACACTTGCTCTTGGGTAGTAACGTCAAACGTCTCTGACATTAGTATCCGAAAGAAAGCGTTATTCTTGGAATAAAAGTTTGGTAAAATGCAGCCTTAGTTGAAAACATGCAGGAGGGACAAAGGTTCATCGAGTAATGATAAGACCCAGACGAAAGCATCAAAATACTTGGTCATGATACGTGTTATCTAAATTGGTTTGGTATCCGGGAAATATGAAGCGCAAGCGTTCTTCGTATTTGGGAAACTGACGGCTAATACGAAACTGCTAATGACTGGGCAATGGCAGGTTCCAATGACATAATCATGTTGATGTTGATCAGTTAGTAGTTAGTGTTTATTAATCACATAATTATGTATGCTATCTCAACGGAAAAAGTAACCTGCACATTTTTTTTAATTACAGCTCATGGCGAAAATTGGGCATAAATGTTGACACGTCTTCACAGAAAGTCGATGACAATAAGCATATTTCAATTCTTCTCCAACGAAGCTTCCAACAGGGTCCAGTAGAAGGCATATTTTTAATAATAACTAAACTTTTAGAAAACCAAACTCTGGAAATGTACGAATCTTTAGTTGTGAGTTTAGACGCTGAGGCACAAAAACAATGTCCAAATATCAAGTAAGATTTTAGAGTAAAACTTATTTCTCGATGCAGTAGAATATCTTAAATCTAGATATCTTTGATAAACCTAGTTTCCTGAATTCCAGGTTCTTTGCTGTTATAGGAATCAATAACTCCGTGGGTGACCAAATTTGTGTCTCAAGAGGAATGAAACAGTTACCAGCAATGATGCTTTCCTTGGCGGTGGATACAGAGGTATTTTGTGGGATTCAGATCGTCAAATACTTTGCACATTCCTCGCAGAACCGATAGTCGTTGGGGCAGAACGGTTTTTGAGTGCTAACCACTTACGTAGACGCAGATTCTGACAACATTGACAATGGCGCCATCTCTCTCGCCGTCGTAACACTTGCTGGAGGAGCAATTGGGTACTCGTATGTTGCGTTATAGCTATTTTGTGTATAGCAACTTTGCAAGATAGTACAAATCGCACCAGGATACAGCAAGTTACTATAAAATAACAAACAGAGATTAACATCAAGCGATCTTACGCTACAGTTTGGTCTGTTATAATCGTCTATGAAAGAAATACCGATGGTAGTAACTATTTTTAATTGCGCCTACCACTGGCACAAATGGGGTTGGAGCCCGACCCCATCTTGCGACTGCGGACACCCCAAACAGACCATCGACCATTTGGTCTGGGAGTGTCCCCTAACTAAATATACAGGCCATTCAGGCGACTTTGAGATGATCTCCAACGCGGCAGCTGTCTACCTGAAACGGGCTAAATTCTAATCATAAGTTTTCTCTCTTTATATAATTTGATTGTTTTTTACTGATCCAGTGTTTTGTAATGCCATACGATAAATAATAGTAACTATTAAATTTATTTACATAGGTACAAAGTCCTTAAATGGCTTGTACTTGTATCTCTTTTCTTTTAGCTTCGGTGTTACATTTGTATTATAGAGGTATAAGCATGCACGCATACAGGTATATGTAGGTGTGGGTATGTTGTGTGCATGCACATAGGTACATGTATGTATATGTATGTATGCAAAACTATCGTTGTATAAACTAGTAGAAGCTACCCACTTATTTAGTATAATTAAGTTAAAGTTGTTACTAACCCTATTTTAAAGTACCCTCTCCTTTTAGATATTAAGAATATAATGTATTTCTCTGTAAGTGATTTGTAATCTTTTGAGAAATAAATATCTTAAACCTATAGCTAAGAAGAGGGACGGGCTGAAAACCAGCGCTTCGCAGACGCCTGGCTGTCGCAGCACACGCTGAATCCGCTCCTTCTGTCACACGGAATAATTCGGGTGGACAATTCTTGCTTATTCCACCTATAAATTTTGGTGTAGCAATAAATGTTATTATTTCTTTCTTTCTTTCTTAACAGCTATCACTTACTTACAGGTTGAAGATGCTGCTACAAATTCATTATCAGCAAGTTACAATGACATTGTAAATGAAATAGAAAATGGTTTGCGGTCGGTGCAACCTTTCATTGTTGCTCGGCGTCAACCTGCTTTTCAAGGTTCTCTTTCAGAACACATCGCATCTATAGCTGGTTAGTAATTAATTAGACATCTGCTATGACAGTGGTTTAAGTGTTATTACTGCGCGACTACCGGCAGTGGCAACGGTGTACGGCAAGCGGCAAAAACAAAATCATACCGATATGGTTTGACGATGCGGTTGGCTCAGTTTGTAAGCATCTGCTACTGGTCGCGGGTTCGAATCCCGGCCAGGGAAAATATTTGTGTGATGAACTCGAATATTTGTGTTTGGGTCATGGTTGTTATCTATATAAGTATGTATATCGTCGTCTGATACCCATAACATAAGCCTTCTTGAGTTTAATTTGGGACTAGATCGATTTTTGTGAGGTTGTCTGATATTTATTAATTTATTTATTATTTATTTATGATTCTGAAGCACGCCACGAACAGCCGCGCGTAATGTAGCTCTAGTGGTGTTTGCTGAGCGAATCACGGCAGCGGTGAGTAGCGCGGGGTGCGCCGGGAACAAGAGTATCGGCGACTAGGAAAGACGCGATGACATCAGAGCGGCGCGTGCGTTCGCTCGCGCAGACGGATTGGATCGGGTGGTGTCTGTGGCATGCTTGCCGCTCGCCTCTAAGTCTATTTTTTTAAGAATGTGGATTTATTTAGAGCATGTTCTTAATTATTTATTTTTTAATAAAGCATCTCATTACTTATGCAGCCGTTTGTTCTAAAATTATAATTTTCCAGGTGTTAAGATATTGGAAAATACTCCTAAAAGCCAGACGTTGCAAGATTTGGGTATGACTTTAGATAAACCACAATTAGTATCCGTATTTTTAAGAGACCAGCTAAATGTTGCGATTTGTAAGGAAACAGTGGCGCTCTTAACAGTCGAGAGGTGAAGTATATTTTGTAATAATTATGAGTTAAATGTGAACATATAATTAAATATTGAGAAAGAGGGGAAGCGATCTACGCTCTGGGTCATGGTTGGTTCGGCAAGTCTCCATTGCCATTCAGCGGGGCAGTACTGCTATCATAATGGGGACTTTTGAAAGTTTTGGACCCAACATGATGCTGAGAGGGGACTTAAAAGATCAATATTTCCTTGACGAAGTGTACCTACCGCAAATTTGTTCCGTGTCATTTGGTTCTGACGAAGCTTGTAATATTACCACGTTATTATAAAACTTGACTAAGAAGTTGCCAGTTTTCTGAGTATAAACGATTATTTTTATTTTGTGCTATGTTTCAGAATACGAGAATTAGAAGCATCGTTAACAATGTCCATGCCGCCTACTGAAGGCTTGAAAGCCTTTTTCTCTTATATTTGCTCTGATGAACTCCTAGCATCAGTAGACACCGTGATCATGCCAACCCTTACTGTCAACAGTGGCCTGGTTTGTAAAAATGCATAAATATTACCTAGAAAAGAAATGAATGAAACAACCGATTTTCCAACAAAGCTGAACCGTAAAAACATTTGGATTAACCAGCCTGGTAACAAAAGAAGAAAAAGATACATTTATTTTACAAGCCAATTACATTTTACATTCAAATAAGTGAATAACATTTTTTCTATTAAACCTAACATAAACTATATAGTAATCCTACGAGCTGAACGGTGTCCTGGTTGCAAAAATGGAGTCCACTCACCATATGACTACTGGCAACACTCGCCAACTTAGTACGGAATTCAAACCGCTAGTCAATATTTATATTGTTTTATTAATTAAATTGAAATTTTAAGTATCATATTATAATATAATATACCTGGAAGTAATAATTCAACAAGTGACACATAAAATATCAAGTAGAAATGGCACCAGCGAAGGGAAAATCGCTAACAAACGCAGTGGCGGCCGTTGACAGGTTGGTGGATTTGACTTTAAATTTAAAGGACGAAATATGTGAGATGAAAGGCGAAATAAAAAGTTGTCATGACATAATACGTGAGCAACAAAAATTACTCACCAGCCAAACAGACGTGATCCAGATGATCCTCAGGGTAATAACTAGCAGTGGGCATCCGTCACTTCTACCACAACACAACATCATCTCACTTAATGAGTCTGGGCCTGAAGGTATCATACAAATAGACCCTTCACCTGTCGGCACGGCGCCCACTATTTCACCTTCAGCTGTGCCGCCGGCATCAGCACCGTCCGCGCCCGCGCCCGCGCGCCCCGAGCCCGAGCCCCGCCGGCAGCGGACCCGTCCGCAGAGAGGACAGGCCAGCGTTGTCAGGAGTCGCTCGCATGCTCATACCCAAGAACCGAATGCCAGCAATGCGAAACACAGTGAAATGCTGTGTCCGACACCATCCCCGCCCCGGGGGGCCGTAAATGATGCTCCTTCAACACCACCACCACATCAGTCGGGTCTTCGTGCGGCTGCTCCCCGTGTCGTCAGCCTGCATGTATTTAATCACAGCGAGGACACCACCGTCGACGATGTAATTCAGCATGTCCAGACTGAGATGAATATTCACGCGCCGGTATGTGAACAACTTGTTGTCACGCGGGGCCGTTACACATCTTTTCGTTTGGAAGTGCCTGCAGACAAGCTGAAGATTGCCAGGAACACCCAGAATTGGCCAGCTGGTGCAGAAGTACGAATGTTCAACGTTGTGCGTTCAAAAAACTCCACGGTACGCGGCGGCAAGCAAATACCGACATAAAAAACAGTCAGTTAGTTGTTGTTCACCAAAATGTTCGCTCAATTTGTGGCAAAACATCACTATTAAATGTACTGTGTAACAATGAGAAACCTCATGTGCTAGGATTGAGCGAAATATGGTGTAAAAATAGGGAAATACAACGAGTAAGGTTAAGTGGGTACGCGTTAGCGAGCTGCTACTGTCGAGTGCGCATACCTCACGGGGGCACCGCGCTATACATACTTGAAGGTATGCAGTATAAACAGCGCGCAGACCTGCTTATCTATGCTATTCAATATCATTTTGAATTTGCAGCCATTGAGATTATTTCTTTTAAATTAATTATTATCGTCTTATATAGAACCGGAAATGGTAATTTTGACATATACTTAGAGAATTTAGAATTATTATTAAGTAAGTTAACCGACGAAAATAAAAAGTTTCTCATTGTTGGTGATCAAAATGTTGATTACCTTTGCGATAATAGTATGAGACGTAGGGTTGATGACGTACTTAATAGCTATGGCTGCGCAAACACGGTGACCTTTCCAACTCGCGTAACTGAGGATTCTGAATCATGCATCGACTGCGGGATAGCGAATCACGTTCGAGACTGTCTAACTGTGACAGCGGTGAATACTGCTATAAGCGATCACAACGCTCAGCGCTATGTACTCACAATAGAGGGCACCCTCCCTGCGACATCACATAATGATTTAATTGAACGCAGGTTATTCAATAGCGAATCCATTTATTTATTTTATTCTGACTTTTCCAATTATAATTTTAATTTTATTTATGATGATACATTAGACATTGATTTTAAATTTAGCAAATTATTTAACATATTTAAATATTACATGGACTTACATTTTCCTTTAAAACAGGTAAAGGTACAAAAGAAATCATCCGTCCCGTGGCTCACGGATGAGCTGTGTGGATATATGCAAAAACATAATGACCTACAAGAAATAAGGCGTCAATATCCGAACAATCCTCTCATATCCGAATGTATCGACCATTACTACCAGCTCATTAAGTCAGAAACGCTTCGAGCTCGGCAGGCCTACATTGAGACGAAGCTAGTAGAAAGTAAGAATCCGTCCAAGGATATGTGGAGGGTTGTTAATGATGAGATAGGTAAAAAATCAAATGTTCATAATATTTGTCTACAAAATCACGAGTCAAATTCCTACTTATCTCACGACGAAGTCCCCAACGCCTTTAATACTCACTTTATAAACATAGCATCAAACCTCACGATACAAAGCGACGAATCATTGTCCACACAGTACGTTCGTAGCCACCTCGGTAGCTGCGATATGCCCATGTTCAGCCTTCCTACTGTAACACGCGAGCTCTTGGACAAGACCATACAGTCATTGTTAAAAACACGTACAACTATAGACGTATACGAAATATCATTAAATATAATATTAAGTGTCTGGCCGGTTGTCTCTGATATCCTGGTGGTCCTCATTAACGATATGTTTAAATCTGGCATATACCCGAATGTGTTGAAGAATACCAGGGTATGCCCTGTCTATAAGGGGAAAGGGGACAGGACTGATGTTAATAATTACAGACCTATCACAATTGTACCCATTATTTCAAAATTAATCGAGTGTATCATCTCCTCCTGCCTAATGACACACTTAGAATCGAATGACCTCATTACAGAAAACCAGTATGCCTATAGACAGAATAGGTCCACCACTGCGGCTGCCCATAAAATCACCGACTGCATAACGACTGGGCTGGATGACAGACACAAAATGGCAGCAATTTTGTGTGATCTTTCCAAGGCGTTCGATGTTATTAGTCACAGGTTACTATTAAATAAGTTAAGTCTGTATTGTTTTGACACTTCCGCTCACCAACTGTTGACGTCTTTTTTATCCAACCGGAAGCAGGTAGTAAAAGTTTCTACCAATGGCAAAACGGTGACATCAGATGCTGGCTGCGTACGTCTAGGCATCCCTCAAGGATCCGCCCTCGGGAATGTTTTGTTCACTATATTTGTCAATGACCTGCCATCGGCAATCACGACTGGTCTGTCGGTGCTCTTCGCGGATGACACTACAGTCATAGTTAGCGCAAAAACGTACGAACAGCTAGCCAATAAAATCCATGATGCTTGCGGGCAACTCCAAAAGTGGTTCTCGTCGAACGGTTTACTCTTAAACATAACGAAGTCCAATGTCATGGTTTTCTCGGGCCGCCACATCGCAGTGCCCCCATGTATTACCAGCGTCCCGATGCCATTATGCACTGAATGTAGGTTTCTCGGCTTCATGATAGACTCAAACTTAAACTGGAAGTGTCATGTCGACCAACTGTGTGATAGGTTGGGTAGTGCCGTCTTTGCGTTAAGAAAATTGAAACCATTAATATCGAATAATGCATTAAAAACTGTATATTTTGCGCATTTCCACTCAATAATGTCTTATGGTTCAATTATCTGGGGTAATTCCACCGATGCCAAACGCGTTCTTATAATCCAAAAACGAGCACTTCGGATACTGGCTGGAGTGGAACCCAGACATTCTTGCAGAGATCTCTTTATAAAGTATCGCATCATGACGCACTACTCACTTTACATGTTTGAGGTTCTAATGTACGTGAGAAATAATTTGCCAATGTTTGCGCGTGTTGAGGTATCGGGCAAACAAATTAGATCCACAGGAAGACTCAGGACAGTTCCGCGTCGCCTGGCGCTTGCCTGTAAAAACCCGCGCGTCATCGGTCCCACGTTCTATGAACGTCTACCCGCGGAATTACGAACCGAGCCATCTGACGACAGTTTTAAACGACAATTGAGAAACTTTTTATTGGACAATCCATTATACTCAGTAAATGAGTATATGGAAACGTAATTTATATTTGTATTGTAATTGACATTGTTTTTATTTATACTCCAGTTTTGTTAATTATGACATTAATTAATTACATTATATACTGACAATACCTAAGTTACTTTTGACCTTATTCCTAATTATTGCCTTATTTGACTTTGTTATTTTCAGTGTTATTTTTATCGTGTTAATTCTTGTACTTTGACAATCCATTTATGAGCTTCTTTGACATTTTTATCTGTTTGTTTAAAATTTTGACATGTAATTATTTTATCTGTTTTATTATTAATTCCGCTGTTTTTACTATCAATTTCATCACATTCTATCTGTTAATATTAATATATATGACGATCATAGTATAAGTGCATGTAAATTGACTTAGTGTAATTTATATTGACATTTTATATTATGAAATAAATAAATCTAAATCTAAATCTATGTCATATCACTGCACTCGTGAGCACCACGACGCTGATCTTTCGTGGATCCAGATCAGGATATGTGTGTAAGATTAAAGCACACACCTCTAAGTGACTGTCTAGTAAGATAATAAATAGTTATTCGACACAGCAAATTCGGGATCCCCTTGGATCGTATAATGTTTTTTAGACTAATGCTGTTTCGCATAATTGATTTAGCATATTTTTTTTTGGCATAATAGTACTTTCGCATAGTAATATTTTGGTCTACTGTTTTTTTGGTATACTACGCTATTAGCATAATTTTTGTTGGACTAATTTGTATTGGCCGAATATACTTTACGCATACTATTGTTTGGGCTAATAATTATTTGGTATATCTGTCATTATCGTCATTATCCATAATTTCAGTTGTCTGAACGAATGAAACTCAGTTTCGTGGTTATCGAAATCGTTCTTTTTCTTTGTCTGCGTATTGTTTGTTTTAAATTATTATACTTGGGGAGATTAGCCAATACTAATAGTGCGGTTGTAGTTTCGCATTCAGAAATTATGTATATTGGTTTTTTATCGGGATTTAATACTGCGTTTTCTTTTCTTTTGTTGCGGGCACATTGAACCTGCAAAATGATCAACAACAAAATATTACGTTACGTAACGTTAGGTCACATTAGGTAGGTACATTAGGTTAGGTTAGGTTAGTATGATATCCAGCCGCGAAGCGCCTAAGCAACGCGGAATAGGGGGTCTGCGAAGCGGACCTCCGTCGACCTCGCTTTAGTTCCTGAATATATATACACACTTTTGAATAGAAATTTTATTACTATGAGCCATTTTTACTTGACTTTTAACAGGATAATAACATAATATTTATGTTTTAGATATCTGTACCTTACGATGTGTCCCATTCGCCTTTTGCATCACCTACTCAATAAACGTTTTTTAGCATAAACTCCATAAACTCCACTACCCTAAGGTTTTCTGTCTCTTTAGCGATAAGACCGCCTGTTGTCTACTGTTTTTAATTTGTTTATAGGTGATTTCCTGTGTAAATGTTTTTTGGTGTGCAATAAAGCGTACTTGTATTGTATTGTATAATAGCGTTATGCATTTTGATATGATGCCAATTGATTATTATTTATGCCTATTTATGCTTATGCTTTTTGTTATTAGTCTTCATGACGGTTATGCTTTCTGAATTTATGCTTTTTAATGTTATGCGTAAAAAATTATGCGTAATGAGGCTTATGCACATCTCATTTTCGGCGAAAAGCAATTATGCGTAACCATATTAGTATTAATGATTTTATGCCTTCCAATAGTAAACCAGCAAATTCACATTTTGTGACTTTCATTCCAATACACGCGCTTTCCCCACAGCGAGACATTTTATACATTGAAGAGGAGGCTAAAACTCGAAAGGTTTGCTTGTTCATTTCAGCGGAACGACGAATTCATAGCGGAGACGTGCCTGTACGTGGTCCCGGGTCTGCAGGGTTTGCACCAGCCCTACCAGCGTTTATGTGAGCGGCTGCATCTAGCAGCCATGGTGTTGCAGCCAGGCTTGGATCATCCCACTGAGTGTATTCATGAGACGACTGCAAGATATGCCAAGGTTAACACTCTTAACGTAATACCAAAGAGCGTGGCCTAGGAACAAACTTGTATGACGGTCATCATCTTTTTTTTTTTAAAGACACGACTTGAAACTGTATCAGGGCTGGTTAGCCGTCACTACCAGTAGTCGGATTTTGTGTGGGAGTATAACCCACTAATGGGATTATCTCCGCGCCACAGGGGTAATTTGGGTTGGGGTGACGCGGGCGCACTGGGCGCATGGACTGCGTCGTGAAAAGACAGAACCGAATCAGTCTGACTTAGGGCGGGAGGAGAGGGGAAAGAGAATCGGGTTATGAAAAAGAGAAAAAACGCGAACTAAATAGCGGTAGTTCCCCGCCGGCGGGGATTACGCTGAGGTGGCGTTCGGAGAGTTCGCGGCCATCATCGCTTGGAGGTCATCATCATCATATCAGCCGATAGATGTCCACTGCTGAGCAACGGCCTCCCGCAAAGTTCTCCACAACTATCGGTCTTGCGCCACCATCATCCAATTTCTGCGATCCTAACCTGGTCGTCGGTCTACCTTGTTGTGGACCTTTCCACATATTTAACTGACAGTGAATACGTTAAAGAGTACATTATGTCGTAAAATGAAGTACTGTATTCGCGTTGTGTCTCGAAACAGTCCTTAACTGAATAAATAAGTTTGATTTTCAAATTTTTTTGGGTTTTCAATGTACAAAATACGCATAAAATGAAAACCTCGCAGAAAACCTACAATACAGCCTTGACGATGCTTGCTAATAAAACACTGCAATATAGGACGTCGGATTTTCAGACTAATTGTATTGTTCTATGTATTTCAGGTACTCTTGAAGAAAAATACCGGAACCAATAAGTTTTACATATTGGGCCATGAATTGGGTGTAATAATTGCTCTTGATTTAGCTTCCATACTAGAAAATCACGGTAAAAACCAAATGCATTATTTGTTTCTGTTTTTGAGTTTTTTTTTTACTTATCCGCCATAATCTCCATTTATTTTCAATAGTGATCTTAAGTATGCTTACTGAAAAAATCTTGAAGTTAGCAAAAACATTAGTATTATTTGAAGTGGATTTATTGCTAAATACAAAAAAGTACAAACGGCAGACTTAATGCCTTCAGGCATTCTCTACCAGTCAACTACTAGGTTAAACAGAAATTATTAGTCGGCGCAGGATCAAAGGTTACAGACAAACAAAGTAATTACAATACAAATCGGTTCCTTAATACCCTGTATATAAGAATGCAACAATAATTACCATAAACATACATGAATACATTTTACCGGGTGTTGCCTATAATAGGAGCAATAAATTAAAAAATAAATTCTACCCTTCAAACTAAACAACATTTGTTAAGCAACTTCTGAAAATAACGTGTATTAAATGATAATTATTTATAAAATAATATTTAGATAAAAAAGCAATGTATCGCGAAATGTGTGATATAAGTAGACTAACAGCTATGTCAATGCTCAATAAATGTCAATAAAAAAAATGAAAATAAAAAAAATGTTGGACGACGTACATTGAAAATACTATTCAATTTGTTTGAAATAGTGAAATTCTGAAAACTGACTTTTTTAAAGTTGCTGAACAAATGTTGTTCAGTTTGAAAAGTACAATGTATGCTTTAATTTTTTGCTCCTATTACATGCAACACCCTGTTTAATAAATAAATAAAGTGTAAGTGTTGTGTAGGATTGACCGGCACGGTGTTTTGCCTGGGTGGCGGGCCGGACGAGTTCGTGGACGAGCTGGAGCGACAGCTGCAAACAGCATGCGCCGGCGCCGACTCGGAGCAGGTGCTACAGGACGCCCTGGCGCGGCACATGTGCGCGCTCATGGGCGTGGTCACTCCAGAGCTCGACGCCGCCATTCGGAATGCGATTACGTGGCAGAAGAAGGTAATATAAATAAATGAATGAATGAACGAACGAACGGATGAATAAATAAATAAATATCAGACAACTCAACACACATTGATCTAGTCCCAAATTAACACGTTCGCGGATAGTAAGAGACTAAATCACTGTGTCATGGCCCAAAGAAACCAAAAAACTACGCGAATGCTATAGCATCCGCGTCCGCGACCGTGTTAAGTTCAAGAAGGCTTGTGTTATGACTGTGTGATAGACGATGACATACATAGTTATATAGATAAATATATACTTAAATGCATAGAACAACCATGACCCAAGCACAAATATTTCGAGTTCATCATAAATATTTGCCCTGGCCGGAATTAGAACCCGGGACCGCCAGCTCAGTAGGCACTAGAAACTGCGCCAACCGCGTCGTTAATAAAACAAGTCACTTAGGTAATAATAATAATAATAATAATAAAGGCGTAGGGATGTGACGACCCCATCGCCCGCTGGTTTTACCAGCGCAGCCAGTCACCGCAGGGCAGCTTATGGCGAGCTGTTGGGGGGTAGCGACCCCACGTACCTGAGTGCTCCTGGGGGTCCTGATGGGGGGTGATGGGTCGGGGCCTCCGCCTCTGTCTTGCCTTAACCGGCCGGGCAGAGTGGAGTCGCGAGAGTTTCGGCTCGGGGGCGGATGTGGAAACGTAAGGGGTTAGTTGGCTGCGGTTTAAAGCCCAGTATTACACCTCTCCGCCCTTAGCCTTTCACACTGGTGTTGCCCTTAGGCCACTTTATGTGTCGCTTTTTATGGGGGCCCATCTAGCGGGAGGCGAGTCATCGTCTACCAGTTTTTTTGCTATGAGACACTTTTCTTGGTAGACGTCCGGCTGTCTCAAACAATAGCCCAGTAGTTAGTCCATCGCATTTCATGTAATAGCCTAGTACCATGTTTAGACTCCATACAACCACAATAGTTCTTACATCTTGCGGGTGCTGTCTCTGTGTGCGTCCCATGACACAGGCAGGGGGAGCATCCGCATGGTGTACCCCTTACATTTCATTAAATTGTCGAAAGGGCCTCTGCTCGTTGGCTTCGGCTCCGTGCACGCCTCCCAAAGGTCCGGGACACCATTGTCCCGTGAAAGGGTGCGACATACAAATAATAATAATAATAATAATAAATGTTCTTTATTTACAGGTATACACCCAATATCAAATTACAATACAATACAGCAATTTTAAAAATTATGTAAAATAAAAATTATAAAAAAGTGTGTAAAAGATGTGTAAAAATAACAAAATAAACGTAAATTTAACCTAGTTCTCAACTAGGCCGTCACATGCACAAAAATATATATCTATTTATTTTTGTTTCCGTCGCGGTGCACGGAAACCCAATACTTATAAATAGGATTGTCCAAACACCCAGACAGCGCACGTAGAATGCTGTTGTTAGACGAACGCAGACGGCTCCAGAAGGAAGCAATACGTGTCCGCATGATGGCAAAAAAGTCAGGAACTCTGGCCTCGGCAAACATGCTCGATGCACTGCAGTATCTCGGCAGTTTCATTAGGATACGGTATGCGTCATTATACTGCACTCTAATTTTGCTCATTGCGCGTTTAGTGAATCTGCTCCACAGTTGACACGTGTAGAAACATAAACAATATGCTCTAAACAGTGTCAGTTTCACTTCATCACTGCAACGCGCAAATCTGCGGGCTATCATGTTGCACCGTACGGCCAGAGCCCTGCGCTCCCGTTCGATGTCTTCATCATCAAGCATTCTCTCCGTGAGCATATGTCCGAGGTATTTGAACCTTTCCACTCTTTCCACAAGCGCCCCATCCAACCACACTGGCGAAACATTAGTCGGACCTCTTCCTGCCTTGAAAACTACCATTTTGGTCTTCTGCACGTTATACTTAAGGCCATGGCTGCAGGCATATTGCTCACAGATAGCCAGTAATTTTCGCATGCCCCTGATAGATGGGCTGAGAAGCACCATGTCATCGGCATAACTAAAATTATTAGTACATGTAGTGCCAATGTGGCAGCCCACTCTAGTGCTTCTCAGCTCAACAATCAGGTCATTTACGTATAGACTAAAGAGGTCCGGCGATGTCAGCCCACCTTGGCGAACGCCACATTCTAATATATAATTATTAGAGGTTGTGTCGCCCCATCACACAGTTCACCTGGTTTTCATACCAGTATCTCAACAGATTCACAATTTTCGGCGGTACTTTGGATGCAGCGAGTTTCTCCCATAGCAACTTTAAGTTAACTAGGTCAAAAGCTCGGCTAAGGTCAAGGAAACAGGCGTATACAGATGAGTTCCGGGACACATAGTAATTAACCGTACTCTTAAGGCTGAAAATCGCCGAATCTGTTGAGAGTCCGGGACGAAAACCGAACTGCGCATCATCTATGCATATGTTGCGCTGCAAATCTGGGTGGATCAATCTTTCAAGTATTTTTCCTAAAATCGTACCAAGCGAGATCGGTCTATAATTTTTAATATTTGAAAGATCTCCCGTTTTGTTTTTAGGGATCGGAACTACCACGGTTTTAATTAACTTTTCTGGCAAATATTCATTGTTTATACAAATATTATATAACTCTGACAATCGAATAAATATCTGATCTCCGGCATAAAATATGTGCTCTACACTCAGTCCATCAAAACCCGGAGACTTGCCGCGTTTCATGCTTCTAACCACCTTAGCCACATCAGCAGGAGTGAGTTGACAACGGTCCACTGTCTCCGCCTGCATGCCATGCACTGGGGGATCGGAGTGTGAGTCTACAGCAGCACGAGCTGGGAGCGACTTAACACTGATAATATAATATGATATGATATAATCTATATCATATCGTGTCACAATGGCATGTAGCCACGTGTAAAAAACCCTGTTTTTTAAATATAAAAATACTTTAAAATGAGTCATTCACCCTAGACCTGGTAAAATAAACCGGGTTGGCTAGCCGCTCCTCCTCGCCATACACAGCGGCAGCGCCGGGCAATGTGGGGCATTTGAACCCTAGAGCCAAAAACGAACACTTTTACGCCGCTTCGGAAGCGAAAAAAAAATTACCTACTTTTTGAACAGGAGAAGTGAAAAATATTATAATCATCAAGACTCAGACTAATTTTTTTATCAATTATGTCTATTAAGCATGTTCTTTATAAGTGCCATAAGTCCAAAACCAGAGTCAAAGTTTATTTTTTCAACGTCTTAGTATTTATACGTAGTTCTAATAAAATGCAGTATGTCAGCATGTCAGGTTAGACATAATAAGCAATAACAATATATAATTTATTCATAGATAACTTAATTTAGTTACAAGTTTTTGAACCCTCCTAGTAGGTATGTAGAATTGTAGATACAGGTATCAGGAGGACATTTATTTTATCCATAGTTCAACAATTACGGATCGTTTCTAATAATTTGCTATCCATTATCAAGATTGTGTTTCTGCAGCTATGTGTCATCTCATTAACAGACATCATAAATTTGGTAGCATTTTTGTTGCAAGCATTATGATATCGAATTGAGTTGGAATTGCCCACAATTATGGCATTATACCAAGATGCTTGTTAATGACCTAAAATAAATATCGTAATTGTAGGTGGAGGCGAGCGTGCGTGCGCTCCGCGGGCGGGTACCGTACTCTTTACAGTACGCGCGTCTGCTCATAGAGGTAGCATACGCGCGCGTGACGCAGGCGCGTCATCACGGCCCACTCCGCGCGTACGCCACGCCCCGCGCGTTGCGCTCGCGCGTGGTGTTGCTGCGCTCGCCCCCCGGCTCTGCGCACACGCCGCACCCGCTGCAGCGCTACTCACAGCTCCCCCTCGCCGTGCACGACCTACGCGCACCAATCACGAGAGCCGCAGACGACTTGCGCGTAGCTGCCATCATCAACCAATATCTTGATGATAAAACAAAAGATTGCTTTGCTAAAAAGGACCTTTGTCACACGTTTTTGATGAACGCTGAATCTTACATTCATACACATGGCAAGGCTGGCAATCAATGGCGAGATAACAGTAAATCTTAACAAACTTAAGTGTAAAATCTGTTCAATGAAGGTTACAACTCATGTTGTCAACCAGTAGGTTATCGTTTTATTTTCTAATTGTATATCATTCAAACTGTAAGTAAACAGCGCGGTATTTAACCAAAATTACACTTTAAATATATTTGTATAACCCTACTGCTTCTACGATATTAATTATTATACTGTAAATAGATATAGAACGCCTAATTTTCTGCATGAAAGTTAACACGCTATAACTTGAACACTGTTACAGTTATTAACATAATTTGTATTGTATTTACTTCTATACATTTGCCTATTTATTACACTAATATTAAAAATGCGAAAATTTGAGTGTTTATGTGATTTTTTGTTACTTCTTCACGCTCAAACGGCTGGACCAATTTTGATATGTTTTGGCTTGAAGGTAGCTGATATCCTTGATTAACAACTAGGCTACTTTTTATCCCGAAACAATTTAGTGTTCCCGTGGGATGAGCGGGTAACACCATGCGGCGCAGCTAGTCTTTAATAAGTAGGTAAATGTATATAATTTTAAATTATTTATAAAAGAAATGAATTTGTATGAAAATTGGCATGTTGTCGCACATTGTCACTAAGAAGTTTAGATTTTCAAACTCAAATCCACAAAATATTAATAGAACAAACGATAAAATCTTCCAAAATGTTTTTAATCTCACAGTTACTTCAACTGCCAAAAGATGAAACGAAATGTAGGTACAATTCCCGAAATCAGTTAAAATTAGATAACTCGAGATTTCAGTAATTACGTATTCTTTTGCCAGGAAGTAATTCGAATACCGGTGTTAATCAGTCCGTTTATTTCATAAGTAATGTTTAGTCATATTTTTTGATTTGTTGTTGCTTCGGCTTTCCTAATTTCCTAAGCAATTTTGCTAAATTCGACTTGTAACGCATGGCAACGGTAATTATCTAATCTTTTTGACTGGAATTAATTTATGTTATCACACCTTGAACCTTCCATTGTAAGGTACAGTTATAATGAAGTAACAAACATGTATAAAGGAACGAAGGTGAGTGAAAGGGATAAAATAATCGAATAGTATTAGTAAAAAAGAGATAGCAATAAAAGCATTATGACCGAAACAGTTTTTTATTTCATTACATGGCGCTGCGGACAGCATAGGCAATGCTATAGGCAATGGGATAATAATGAATAATATCTCATAAACGTAATATACAGCAAAATTTACATTATTTATAAAACAAACATGGAAAATATCTGTCTGAAAATGACAACTAAGTGCTTGCCTGTAAACAACCGTTTCATTAAATTTTCATTTCATAGAAATTTGATTTCATTGAAAAATATTTTTTTCTGAGATGCTCAGTGGCGGATTTACCAGCAGGCTGAGTAGGCTCGAGCCTAGGGCGGCAGATTTTGGGGGCGGCAAATTTGGGGGACGAATTTTTTTTTTTACCTCATAGAAATCAAAAAGATTTTTCTATGACGGTTTTCTGATGTCTTACAGATAGAAGTCTGCAACAAATTTTGTCGATGACTTTTCTCTCTCACTTGTCATTGCACATTCCGAGAGTAGCAAACTTCCATATTCTAGAGTAAAACAGCTAGTTCGCCGCCCCTCAACCAATAATCGGCCTCTCGCCTCTGCGCCCTTTGCCCACACTTTTTATGAGTGAAAAGAGCGAAATTGTAAGAAATATGCCCCTCTTCCCACTAACAACCAAATACATGCCAGTAGTCTTACTACTGGTTGGAGGCTACGAACTGGATGGTCTGTATATAATTTTTCGATTTTTATTAGAATATAATGAATAATTCAGTGAATAATTTTACCGACTTCAATCTTATGTATCGACTATCATGTGTTTCACATGCACTAGTAACTTCAGAAAATTCGATTGAAATTTAAAAAAAATCTTAAACAGTAATGTCAGTAATAGCGAGATAGTCTTAAGTCAAAAAATATTTTTTCCCCGAACGCGGTATTTTTTTAATGCTACAATGTTATCAATGACGTCAATGTTGCACGAGCACGTGGCGAGCTTCATTCTCTATTCCAATAACCGTGTGGGTTACCTTACCCCGGTTACCCGAACAAATCGAGGCGAAAAACGAAAACAAAATCGGATCAAAGGAAAATAAGGCACGAAACTACGGAACCACGAGTTTTACCCTTAAGAAAAAGACAAAATATACCGAGAAATTATTTTACGTGCAATTTCAACGAAATTGTTGCATTGTCAAAATAATGTATGATATGACAATTGTTGAGGCAAAGGCGGCAAAAACTATTCAGCCTATACCTTGAAAATTTGTAAATCCGCCACTGGAGATGCTTATTTTGGAACGTGAATCTAACCTAACTCTCGGCGCTCAATACCACTTCACCGCATTTGGTGTCGAGACCCTGGGCCCGTGGGGTCCAAGCGCTAGAATTCTTTTTAAAGAGCTTGCTAATCGGCTCGTCGACACCACTGGTGACCAAAGCGCTGGCAGTTTCCTCGCTCAGCGTCTTAGTATAGCATTACAGCCAGTGTACACGAAGAGCATTGGCGACGAAAAAGGTCGCGCGCCATTGCTCGCATTAA
Source organism: Apotomis betuletana (assembly GCA_932273695.1). NCBI lineage: Eukaryota > Metazoa > Arthropoda > Insecta > Lepidoptera > Tortricidae > Apotomis > Apotomis betuletana. Next base: position 17,925,361 of record OW026316.1, on the reverse strand, counting down.
TTTATAGGCGCGCGAGCGCGCGCACAAAAGCTCATCATTACGTAACCGCATCAGTTTACAACACTCACTCCATCGAAGCGCCATTTTCATGCTGGGTGCTACCTACTCTAAGTCTATTGTAAATATTGTATATAAAATAAACCAAATTTTTGTAAATAAGTTATCTCACAATCTCTACAACAACGGAGCTTTCCTTCTACCAACTCTCTTCCCTAAATACCTATAGATTATTAACGCAAGCAAAATGCCTCAATATATATGTTCGAACGTATTCAAAATAGGGGTACTTAAGCGTCCAAAGGGAATTTAAAAGTTAAAGGAAAGGTTCAAAGAGAAAATCGGCATTAAAAGTTTTCAAGATTTCGGCATTTCTTTTGAAGCACGCATGGAGCTGTTTTAAAATTGAAATAAGCCAGTGCTTTGAAGGAGTTGCATACGCCTTTTGGCCTTTTACGAAGAGTAAAAGAGGTTATGTAAGGTTGGCACGTAGATGAGATAACATTAAATAACTTTTCTCAAACATGCAATGAAATGTCTTCATAGCGTGCGTTATAACAGGCTTCGAAGTATAACGTCACGGAAGGAACAACTCGAGAGAACTGTAAAGGAATTTCATACAAAATTGAAGGCCTAGGCCGGGAAGTATTTTTTTAAACATTGCGTCTGTGTTCATGAACAGGCTAAATAGCTAAATTATATATTTTTTGAGTGGTGTATTTTTTATATCAATGCATGTTGGAGAGAAGCAGTGTTTTACGGTTAAGGCATGTGCCTTAACCGTGAAAAGGGCTTGCCGGCTTCGTATCAATATCCGGCTTCCCTACGGTCGGCGGTCTATACTTACTCACCCGACAATTCCTTCTTTCCCGGCAGTCTGCAGTAATGTATTATTACTATAAAACTAAAAAGCCGAAAATAACCCGTTCAAGTACAGATTATATTTGACTCACCCTTCGAAGTCGATCCCAAACCACTCAGTTCTTATATTTATATATTATAGTTTACGCGAGGTTTGGCACCGACTTCGAAGGGTGAGTCAAATATAATCTGTACTTGAACGGGTTATTTTTGGCTTTTTAGTTTTACTGAAGTCGGTTCTTTTCTTTGTTAAAAATGTTTTTTTTTGCTTTTTAGTGATTCATATAAAAGTTCTAGTGGCCATCTGTGGTGTTCATCATCAGTTTCCTTACACCAAATCCTATTTACTGAATGTAAATTCTTGACTTTATCAATAAATTACCGAAAGCGCCGTACATGTCCCTATAACATTTGAAGAGTTCCCTCGATTTCTCCAAGATTCCATCATCAGATCTCGACTTAGTGCCAACGGGACCAACTCGGAGTTATACCCTTTCGATTAAAAAAATAATAATTAAAATCGGTTCACGGTTCTCGGAGATATCGAGTAACATACATACGAAAAAAAAAAAGTTCGAATTGAGAACCTCCTCCTTTTTTGTGAAGTCGGTTAAAAACACGTCGTAAAGCGCGGCGGGAACAGTTCATATCGCCATTCTTTGACGGTAGCACAGTTGTATACCGAAAACATACTATTTACATATTAATGAATGTTACCAAATGAATATCCTATATGACACTTTATAGTATCGCGGTTTGTACACATAATTAACACAAGTTATAACGGGCAAGAAATGAGGATATACGCAAAAGATAAGGTAATCGACATAGCTCACAGGTTTTCACGGTTGAAGTGGTGATAGGTAGGCCCTGTAGCCCGGAGAATGGATGGCCGTTGGGGCAGCTAAGTGTTAGAGTGGCGACCATGAATAGGAAAGCGCAGCGTGGGACGGCCCCCGACTAGAAAGCTGGATGACCTCGTGAGACTAGCGTGTCGTCAACGGATGTGGTCTGCACGGGATCGCACTTTGTGGCGAGCTATTGGAGAGGCCTACTGTGGCGAGCTATTAGAGAGGCCTACTGTGGCGAGCTATTGGAGAGGCCTTCTATCTCCAGCAGTGGACTGTGGCTGATAGATGATAGATAGACAACGGGTCTATCGCGATATTCCTTATTTAGGGAATAAAAATAAAATGGGAAAAAAAAACCTTATTTTTAACGAAAAAATAACATACAGTCGAATTGAGAACTTCCTCCTATTTTGAATTCTGTTGAAACAAAATAATCCCCACTATTATTTTGTAGGTCTGTGCGGTGAATGTTAACCTCGACGCCTATCGAAAATAAGCAGGCAATGCACACTCTTATACACACTTTAAAGGAGATAAGTAATGGTAAAATCTGCGAAATCTGGTAAGATTTGCAAAAAATGGAGCTGGTTTTGGTTTTATGTTGGTTTTATGTGGGCCATTTTTTCTAAAGTTGTACACCCCACTTTTTTTTTAATCTTCGATATTTTGGGTATTTTCTACTCAGAATCACGAGCTCTTTCGATCTAATTAGGAGAAAAAAACTATCCCAAAATATTCATAAATTTTTTGTTTTTCCATTCCGTTACCTCTGTAGATAGGGGTTATATGGAAATGGTAACGGAATGGAACGAAAAAACTTGGGATAGTTTTTTTCTCCTAATTAGATCGAAAGAGCTCGTGATTCTGAGTAGAAAATACCCAAAAAAAAAAAAAAAGTGGGGTGTACAATTTTAGAAAAAATGGCCGGTCTGCCAACCAATCATAGATAAGTTTTACTTGTGACATTGACGTTGTGACAGATGCGCACACGGATGATACAAAGCCCGTGACAGGCCGTGGCTTACCAAAACTGGCTTCAGTTTCAAGCGCTGACTAGGGTTTTTTTTTTATACTAACGACGGTGGCAAACAAGTATGCGGCCCGCCTGATGTTAAGTAGTTACTGCCGCCTATGGACGCTTGCAATACAGGCTTTAAGATCCTATTTTACTCCCCTCTTGAAGGACCGCATACTGTAAACCTCGGCAGGGAGCTCATTCCACATGCGGAGTGTTCGCGGTAAGGTTTAAAGGTGTATTTATTCAAAGACTCGTAACTTCTCTGCTGTTGCAGGTGTCCATGGGTGACGGTAGTCGCTTACTATCAGGCAATCCATCTACACATCTGTCTTTACCTCCTATCCTATAACATAAATAGTACATTACTGTAGACAAATGGAAAGAGGGGCTTGCTGGGTGAGTAGAGATAGTGAAACGAAACCGGCCAGCCATTTTCACGGCTAAGGCATGTATAAGTATTTATATTATATAATTCGGCTGCTTAGCCTGTTCATGAACACAGACCGAACGGCCTAGGCCTTAAATTTTGTATGAAATTCCTTTACAGTTCTCTCGAGTTGTTCCGCCCGAAACGTGATACTTCGAAGCCTGTTATGAAGATCATGGGAAGCCATTGAATTCAGGTGCGCAGACGCCGTCGGATGAAATGGTGATGATGACTTTCTGGTACAATAGTTCCCAAAATATTTAGCTTTAATTGGAACAAGTGACACGATCTCAGTCAATATAAAAGCGAAGAATTCCAAATTTTCTAGGTATGTTCAGTTTTAGTAGCATTTTCTATATCACTCATTGAATGAGGGTCTCATGATGACCAGCTACTTGTGTCAGGGGTGTTTTTAGGGTTCCGTACCCAAAGGGTAAAAACGGGACCCTATTACTGAGACTTCGTTGTCCGTCCGTCCGTCCGGCCGTCTGTCACCAGGCTGTATCTCAAGAACGGTGATAGCTAGACAGTTGAAATTTTCACAGATGATGTATTTCTATTGCCGCTATACCTAACAACAAATACTAAAGAAAAGAAATAAGGGGGGCTCCCATACAACAAACTTGTAATAGATTATGGTACGGAACCCTTTATGCGCGAGTCGGACTCGCTTGCCCAATTTTAAATTTTTAGTTTAGGTTATTACTAAACAATGCTCTTCAAGACAATAGCTATCGCATATTTTCATTTTGTGGCATTAATATTATTTGTTAATAAACACGGTGTAATTTGTTGGGGAAGAAGCGTGTTTTCATTTTGTTCCGTTGTACGCTTGTAATTAATACTGTTCAGAAATAATTAATCTTAAATTACTTTTGGTGTGCGGTCCAAGGTATAAACATTGGCGGGCAATTTTACTAGAGTTGTATACAATCCTTATTAGGGACGCCATTTGCTTTTTGTTTTGTATGTAAATAAGTGCATATATAGATTGATTGCTTTGTTTTATTATATTTATTGGGAAATTGATATTTTTTATATTATGATGATTTTATTGCGAATGATATTGATTATTCCCGTTATTAGGTAATAATTTTTTCGTTTTTGTTTGACATTTTTACAGTTATTGTTATTTTTTTGACGGTCATAATATGATAATACTTTAAAATATATCTTTGAATACTCGTAAAGCAAATGTATACAGTTATTTTTATATGAAATAAATTAATCTATCTATCATTTGACGACGCCGTTGGCGCAGTGGTTAAGCAGCTGCCTTCTGAGCCAGCGGTACTGGGTTCGAATCCCGGCATGGGCAAATATTTGTGTGATGAACTCGAATATTTGTGCCTGGGTCATGGATTTCATTTTTATTTCAGTATGTCTTTATCTATATAAGTATGCTTATTTATGGTCGTCTAGTGTCCAAAACACAAGCCTACTAGAGCTTACTGTGGGACTAGATCGATTTGTGTGAGATTGTCCGATATATTATATTTTTATGAAGAGGCCTTAAAATTCTCTATTATTAATCCGTTATTTAAGAAAGGGAAAAGAACGGACACAGGTAATTATAGACCGATCGCACTTCTACCCGTCATTTCAAAAGTGTTTGAAAGGGTAATGTACTCGCGAATTTTAAATTTTTTAAATAAAAATAGCATCCTGCGTCCTGAGCAGAATGGTTTTCGTAGAGGGAAGTCAACCACTCATGCCGGTTTTGACTTGGTTCGGAGTATAACTGATGTGTTGGAGGATAATGATATGGCGGTAGGACTATTCCTGGATCTAAGTAAAGCATTCGATTTTGTTAATCACCCGATCCTCTTAAAAAAGCTAGAAAAATATGGTATACGAGGGCCGGCATACATGTGGTTAGAGAGTTATTTAGCGGACCGAAGGCAAATAACGCGAATAACTCATACATGTACGATAAAAAATACCACTTCAAACGTCGACTCTACTCCGCGAGTAAACCCTCGTGGGGTACCCCAGGGCAGTATTTTGGGACCTCTCTTATTCTTACTATATATCAACGATCTTCCTAACTTTATTACCCATCGTTGTCTTCTGTTTGCCGATGACACAACTGTCATCATAAGAGGGAAAAACGATATGGAGTTAAAGGAAAACATCCATAATACATTGACACAGATATCAACTTGGTTGGAAAATAACGGTTTATATATGAATGCTTCCAAAACTAAACTTATTAGATTTGTAACCCGTAATAACAAAATAAAAAATAAATTAGAGGTGAACACGGGTATGGACGAAATAGAACAGGTATCACACACCAATTTTTTAGGTATTGTTATTGATGAACACCTCAATTGGAAAAAACAAGTTGACTTAGTTTCCGCAAAAATAAACAAATCTGTATACGCTCTAAATAAACTAAGATCTATAACTTCTGAAAGCACTGGTCTACTAGTATATCATAGTTATGTCTGTTCTGCATTGCGCTACGGAGTGGTATTATGGGGTAATGCCACAGACATACAAAGAATCTTCATAGCGCAGAAAAAGTGCATCAGGGCTTTAAGCGGGATAAAACAGTCGGATACTTGTAAACCATTCTTTAAAAAATTCGGGATCCTGACTGTTCCTAGTCTGTATATTCTAGAAATTTGTAAATTTGTAAGAAATAATTTGGAACTCTTTAACATGAAATGCAACAAGGGAAAACGAAAAGTCACACACAAATCTTTGATTATTCCTAAAAGCCGTCTACAATTAAATAAAAAGAATTGCTACCATATGGCAATAAAAATATATAATGCAATCCCTATTTCATGGACAGAACTTCCAAATAGAATTTTCTTCTCAAAATTAAAAAAAATGCTACTTGAGGAATGTTTTTATTCAATAAATGATTATTTTATTAAAATGGCAAACATTGTAAGGGACATTTAAATAGATAATTTTTATTAGTTAATTTATATAGATTATATTATTAATAATAGGTATATGGATTTTTGTGATAACTGGACTTATTTATATTTATATTATTGTAAGAAACAGGATTATTTGTTTTCTGGAAATGTAAAGTAATTAAAATGTATATTGTAGACTTTAAAATCACCGTCGCTGACATATATTATTATTGTATACCGTTGACCGGTTTATTGTGACACTCTCCCATGTTCTTATTTAACAGCTTCTGTATATGCACAATCGAATAATAAATGATTTCTTTCTTTCTTTCTTTCTTTCTATGTAATTATCTGACATTAATTGTGATTTATAACTAAGACATCGCCTATGCCTTGTACCATATTCTAGTGAAGAACGCGTCTCACATGAGCGCGGAACGAGCGAGTAGACTTTGTTCTCATAAATATTGCTATTGATATGAGAGGCTGTCACTTTAAGGTGAAACATGTTTGCTAATAATTTTCGTCACTTGTTTTGTCAAGACTGTATTTTGAATTTAGTCAAAATAACATTAATCACAAATTAAGCGTTTTAAATTACAGGGAATAAAAGAACCTAGCACTGGCTAGAAGGACTACTCCGATGTTCAAAATTCCATTAAATTCCATTAGATTTGCACGTCATTTGTGGGTCATTATTCGGGCGTTTGTTCTAAATCACTTTCGTGGTCACATTTTTGTAGAAGTAGCTGCAGATTTCGATTTCGTTTCTGGTTAGGTATCTAAGTTTACCGGACATCTAACAAATATCCGAAAATGGCATTAAAATCTACGCCCAATTCTCCCAAAACATGTCCACGAAAGTGAGGCGGTTGAAACGCTCGAATAATGACCAGCACCATACATACCAAACTTCAACGAGCAAACTTAACCCGGCCAGTAAAGATAGGATAGGTATTGATTCGGAACACTCGGTGCGCGAGTCAGACTCGCAATTGGCTGGTATTTTATTACTTCTTTTTTTTAAAGCCCCAACTGTCCAACTACCGAGCAAAGGCCTCCCCCTCTTTCTTACACTCATCCTACGATACTTATAGATATCTATTTTTTCTTGTTTCATGATTACAAGTTACAAAAATTAACTTCTCTTGGAAATCGCACAAAAAATCCAAAATCCATAAAACAGAGACAAAACAAATTAATTCAAACCCATTTTTTTGCAAGATATGCACTTTTGATAAACTTACATGCAATTTTAATATCAGCCTGTTGTAAGGTACCCTTACCTTAGGTAGTTTCGTAAATTGTGGCTAAATAGTGCTCTTTATGCGTGCGATTTTTACAAAAAAGCTAGAATTAATAAAACAGAGACAAAACTGATGAATTCAAACCCAATTTTTCGCAAGATAAGCACTCGAAAAGTGCTACAACGCTTGCCAAAATCGTAAACGCAGAGAAAAGAATCAAACAATAAACATTGCACAGCGTTTCCGAACTCATCTCGCCAAATATGAAATAATGATATTGCCTTTGGCAGTATGCGCCGGTTCCATAGTCTGGGAGATGTCTCTGCGAGTTACATTTTAAAAAAGTAAATAGGAGCCAAGTAGAACGATACGGTTCACTTCGGCTTATCTTAGAGCATACACTACAGCGGGCCTATGATGGTTGCGTTTATCACGTGATAAATAAATGATAAAGCATCTGTCACTCACACCTCGCTTACTGACAAAACGTGACGGATGCTTTGACGCCTTTTGTACTATTTTTACCTCTGCCAATTTCATTATTAATCAGTGAATTAATAAATAAGCTCCATTTACTCAAATATGGTACACGTATGGTCTTGAATATAAGAAAAAAGTTGAACATAATATTAAATTTGGCCGCTGACGCTACGTTTAAAGGGTCTAGCGGGCTAAGAACACTGTATGCCTGATATTATCAGCCTACGTTCTTCTTTTGTTTCCGATTTATTCACAATAATGTTAAAAAATCAAGGTATATTTTAATTTTTTTATTTTATTAGAGCAGTAACGTCTGCTAACGTAAACCAAATGTTTACAATGAAGCAAAAAAATTGAAAAAATTAATGGTTCGGACAGGATTCGAACCTGCGTTCCCAACGGCTTTCCGGGCCAACACGGGCGTCCTACCAACTGGACCACGAACCAGATGTCAGATGTTTTTCGCTTCGTTGTAAACATTTGGTTTACGTTAGCAGACGTTACTGCTTTACTAAAAAAATAATTAATTCGGGTGTAGCACATCGTTACTATCGACTCAACAAATTTGAGACGATGGTGCCGACGATAAAGTCTAAATCTTTACGGTAGATGGCGCTACGATGCCACCCTTTAAGGCATGTTGAAGCAACTGGTTGAAAGATTCAATGGCTCTGACATCTGCTTCGTGGTCCAGTTGGTAGGGCGCCCGTGTTGGCCCGGAAAGCTGTTGGAAACGCAGGTTCGACTCCTGTCCGAACCATTAAATTTTTAAATTTTTCGCTTCATTGTAAACATTTGTAATTTTTAAAATTTTATTTTAGCTAAATATAGCATGCGGGTTCGAAATATCCTGGCCAGGGCAAATAATTGTGTGATGAACTCGAATATTTGTGCTTGGGTCATGGTTGTTTTATGTATTTAAGTATATATTTATCTATATTAGTACGTATATCTTCGTCTAGTACCCATAACATAAGCCTTCTTGAGCTTAATTTGGGATTAGATCGATTTGTGTGAGATTGTCCGATATAAAAAACAAATAAAAGTCTCACTAAAAAAAAACGTACCTACGTATATTTTGTCGTCAGCTGCAAATCAAATGTATTTGCTAAGTATGCAACGCCAGAATCTGATTAAAATAAAAATAAAATATATACGAGTATACCACATTTTAGTTTTTGATGCTGTTAATCTATAGGTAGATTTGACATATATACGGTAAGTACATATAAACGGAAAAGTCGTGATAGACTGACTGACTCATCAACATAGAGCCGAAACTACGGAACTTCGGAACCTCAAATTTATAGAATAGATCTCAAGATGAACAAAAAAGAAGGGGGCACTACCTACCTTTTCTCGACCCGTATCGTCCCATTTTCAAACCCTCATAGTTTCGTCCCAGTAACAATAGAGCGCCTAAATTCACACAAAACATTAAGAACGTTAAGATGCAGTTAAGGAACATATGAAATGTACTAAATTTAATTGATCTAGCTTTTATACTTTAGGTTTTATTGGTACCTAAAATACGCCGATTTGCCACTTATACACTGACGTATCAAAACCTCTGGGGTACTTCCCGATGGCCTAGAAACCTGAAATTCGGTATGTATCTAGTATTAGTACACAAGCAATAAAATAATTCTAAAACTTGGAACTTTTACCCCCCAACCCCTTAAACTAGAGGATGGAAGTTTGTATGAGACTTCCGCAAATTTTGATACTAGAGGTCTGAAAATTGATACCTATAGGGACTCATTGTTATAAATAAAATATATATTGTAGAACTTTAAAAAAATCACCGGGTGGATAAAAGTGTATATATATGGGGCTAAACTTAAGTATTTCTTAAATACACAATTATTACTACTTCAGTTGACGCTCAAGAAATCCTACAGTCAAAAAAAATTAAAAAAACTAGGACACCTTACAAAAAGAAATGAGATCCCACCAAAAACATTTCATGTAAAATTGGCGGCCAAGACTCACATTCTGATACATTTAAACGACAGAACCTTAGGAGACAAGGCTTTAATCAGCATAAAACATTAGTTAGATATTATAGTATATTTCACGACAAGACAGATCTGACATGACAATACATGTCATTCACCCCCTCCTAGAGACTACAGCTGGTAGTCCTGCAGGTGTTGAGGCAGGCGGCGCTCTCGTCCAGATCTACGCCGCATCTCTGGCGCAGGCTCAGCCTCGAGCTCCTGTGAACTGACAGGTGTTGATTCGGTGTCGAGCATCACCAGCTCGTCGTCTTCAGAAACTGATTCGTGAAACTCAGGTTCGGGAACTGGGAGTGGTGCAAGCTGTCTATTTGAAATAGTAGTTTCTCGGCCCTCTTGTGTTCTTATAAAAGAATAGTTAGGGTTACTTTGAAGAAGTTCCACTTCTTCAACGTAGGGATCAGTTTTATTGTGTACATTTTTCTTCATAAGGATTGGGCCTGGCACGAGCCACGTGGGTAAAGACTCTCCATTTGAAGATCGACGCGGGTGCAAGAATAGCCTCTCATGAGGCGTTGCATTAGTTGACGTACAAAGGAGCGATCGTATGGCATGTAAAGATACTGTTAGTCATAAGTAGATGGCGTGAAAGAATAATATTCTTAGGCTTAACATATACTTTTTCAAGCTGACATACCGTTTGATAGTAAGTAGAACAGTCACGAATAAATGAGTATAAGTACTGTTGGTGACAAAAAGGTGTGTCTAAGTTTTTGACAATAATCCTTTGTTTCCTACTCATTTCACGATAAAAATATTTATAAGATATTCAAACTGGAGAATATTTCCTATAATTAAGTATTAAATCTCCCGTTTTTTTTTAAACGAACGTTGTCGATATCGATGTTTGTAAAAAGTCTGGTTAAATTATAACGAAACCCTAAAAACGGGGTGTTTCAATTCAAGAAATGAGAGATTTGATCATTTGAGATTTTGAGCCGACTAGACGTGACCCTGTCAATAGGTCTCTTTGTCCTTCAAGTTTGTGACCCAATGCATCCATGGCCTACGGAAAAGAACCAAACATATAATGAAGTAATGGTTAAAATTAGAATACAATCATGCTGCATTAGTTCCGACCGAGTAATATATTCTTCTAGTCACGTATAAATTAACTCCGATGCCCTTTCTTGTTTGAACAACAACAACACGCCGAAGAAAAATATTTTTTATGGTATGAGCTAAATTTATACATGACGATTAATCGACAGTAAAAAATATTTTGAAATACTGTCAATAAAAACCGGCCAAGAGCATGTCGGGCCACGCTCAGTGTAGGGTTCCGTGGTTGCCCATCCTTCACAATAGACGCAGCAGCGGTTTTAAGCCCGAGGTTTAAATTACGAGAAAGATCTCAAGCTCTATAAAAAAGGTCGTAAATGCCAAAGTAACTGTAATTACTTATTACCTTCTGGAAGTTATCGATTATACGCGCCAGATTGAGCGGAATGTTTTAATGCAGTAGGGCACTTAACTAATATGTGTAACGTTCGAAGTATAAGGAAACTGCACGGCACTTACGTCATTTCAAAGACAATTATGAAATTTTGCAATAGCTCAAAAACGGCTCAACCGATTTTATTCAATATAGTTTTTATTGAAAGTACTAATAAGGCCTCATTTTCATGAATTTTTCCATAGTTTTTTGACACGTGGTTGAAAAGTTAGAGGGGCGGGGGGGGGGGGGGGGGGGGGGCGCTATTTTTTTATTTTCCGAGCGAATATTTACAAAACTGCTGACTACCCACTCAGTTGCTTCGAATTTTGAGTTGGACTCTATTTATATAATAAAATAAGAGCGGTGACAGGTAGCCGTAGTTACCAAAAGCAATCTAGTGGCTACCAAAAAATAATGTTTGAAGACCCCTATTGTTTTTAAAAGATCTATTCAACGACACCCCACCCACTAGTGTTGAAACGAAAAAAAAATTCACACCCACATTACGTGTTCGAGAGTTACCCTACGAGGTAGTTTTTTTTTAGTTTTCATTTTACCGTTTTGTCGGCGTGATACATACACATACTCATACCAAACAGCTTTCTAGTACTAATGATCACGGGGTTAAGCCGCGGACGGACAGACAGACGGACAGACGGACGGAGGTGTTATTTTAACCGATCAGCAAAATAATCTTATTTCGATGAACACAAATATTAATCCAGTGAATAAAGGGGTTTTACCTTACGAACGGTCCGGTAGTTCTGAATTTTTTATATGTTGGTATAGGATGGTTAGTGCGTGTTTAAAATAAAAAATGCACAATTTCCGCTCCTCCGCGCCCGCCGCCATATTGAAAAAAACTGTCAATATCGTTAGATTTTTGCTTATATTTTCATTTAGGAGCATTTTAGCTAGAAAAAAGCTTATGCAATGCAGTAGAGAATTAAATTTTCTATAGTTTCCATGTTAAAATTTTGTTTCTAGAAGAGATAGTTACAGAGATATGAAAATTAAAAAAAATATTCAATGTCGCATTTTTCAAGTCCTTGGACCTCTCCGCCTGCTCCAGTAATGAAGGGTTTTGCCTAAAAAGTTGGCAGAATTTATTATTTCTAAACCCAAAAACATTTGAAGTGGTATCGCAGCCCGATATTGCGTGCATTTTAAATGTGCATATCTCCGTAACTATCTATCCTTATTAAGGAAACATCTAAAGAAATTGACGGTTATTTATATATATATGGCGGCGGGCGCGGTGGAGGGGGATCAAAAATTCAGAATTACCGGTCCGTTTGATGAACAATGGATGAACAATTTCCCAAAGAATGGTAAATGTCACGTCGATCTTTACCATTCTTTGGGAAATTGTTGATAGTATAATTTCGTTGCGTCAGCGTGGGTTACTTTTTGTAAAAAAAAACATACTTACCTTAAAAAAATCACACTATAGGAATAATGACGTAACAACGCCTCGAGCAAAAAACAACATTACCGTCGCCCATATATATAATAGATTGATTTAAATGAATGCGCTTTAAACATTAGCAAGTCGGATACGCACGGCTCATCTGTAATTTCGTACACGGATTCAATTTTTTCTTATTGGACATTATGGCCTCAATACCGCAGGTATTGCTATATGCTTAAAATATCCCCACTAATTTAAATCCTAGACTTGTTATAAAGGGTTGGGAATAAAAGGTTTTATTCATACCAATTGTCCGGTTAGAGATTTTGGATTCTTATTAAAGTTGATTGTGTCTTTTGTGCTTTAAGTCTTTTATTTCGCAACTCTGGATCAACACATACGGATCACAGAGAAGAAACTTAAAGAGCTATTCCAAAAATCAGATTAACCGGTTACATGTCCTGTTTCTAACACAATCTAGACCTTGGCAAAAGATTTCCAAGCCAAATTTGTCATATTTCGGGTATAACTACAATTTTGGTCGAAACCTAAGGAAACTGGCAAACGTGTTTAACATTCTAGGAGCTCCCTCTGCGTCCTGGAGGCGATGAGCGCCAGCGCAGCACAGCGCTCGACGACGAGCGAGTGGTCATCTCCGGCATGTCGGGATCATACCCGAAGGCACGCCATGTCAAAGAACTCTCTGAGAACCTCTATAACAAGGTCAGGTTTATAGTTAACCTTCCGCTATTCTTAGACATTTACATCATTATAAGATTATTAATGCAGCGTTTTTGTGGTAGTCTTTAAAATGGCCATACAGTACAATGCGGGAGCAACAGTGACGTCCGTAAGATTGACAGTTTATGAAGGGGCTCGTTTGATCGTGAAGCGTCTCTCCTCTCATGTTGGTGTCTTCTCTCGCATTTCGCGGCTAGAGCCTGAAACCAACTTTCGTCATGAGACTTTCGGTCTCCATTTGCTTCGCTCGTTAGCTAAAATTTCCCAAGTAAGCTTGTCGAGCTTTGTGCAGTCCTTAAATCATTACATGAACCTCGTCACTCTTCTGCTAGGAAAACCAACCTCTGCTCGACAGGAAGCATTGCGGGAAGCGAGTGGCAATCATACGGTGCACATGCCCCAGCCACCGCAATCTACGCTGTTTAAGCATTTCGGTAATGCTGGGAAGCTTTGCAACTTGCAACATATTTTGATTAGTGACCCTCTCGCCAACTTATCTTTAAGCATAGAGAATAAGGAAGGCATAATTGCATTCCGATCGTGATCAATAGTAATAAGTACTAACATAGACACAATTGGGGCATGGTCAAGTTTTAAATGCAATTTTTAGGCTTCCTCCGCAGAAGCGGACAACAGAGATATTGTGTAAGATGGAGTAATCAAATTTCTCAGATTTAAATACTCGTCTTTCGGGTTTCATGAAGACCTAATTGGTTACGTTCTCCGCACCGCTTCAGTAGATTGGAGGTTTTAGACACCTTTCATATTCCACATGTTGCGACATAATTAGGAGTGTTACGAAATTTGATAAAGATGGAGCTGTATGTTTGAATACTTACGTGCAAGAACGTACAAGGTTTTTCTGCTTTTCCAACGAAGATAGACTTTCTGTTGAATGTATTTTGAAACATGGCCGCTGCTAATAATTCTGTTCATTTCGTTTTAGGTCAACCCGATGGCAGAAAAGGATACTCGTTGGGAATACGAGCATCCAGAAGTGCCACAGTATGTTGGTTTAATACCAGGATTAATACATTTTGACGCTCAGTTCTTCAGAGTGCATTATCGCCTCGGTGTAACCATGGATCCTATGTCACGGAAAATTCTAGAACACACTTATCAGGCCATATTTGACGCAGGTGAGCACACACAGTGAGCATTAATGTACGTCTGTTCTGAATTTGAGGAAGTTCAAATCAAAAATCTTACGACCAAGTTCGGAAATCCAAACCTTCATTGACCGTGTCTATTCGAAAGGTTGGTTCTTTTATCGAGTTTGGTGTGACTGCATTTGAATGACTGCAATGAGTGGCGTAAGCGCCAGTGAAACGTACTCTTCTGATCTTTTTAAACTAAACATTATGCCTATACTTCTAGTATAAGGAATAGCTTTAATAATTAATATGAAATATTCATACTGATAAAAATTACCAACAAACCTTGTATATATACTAACAAAATTGTACACAAAAATTGTACCCACGATCTTAAGAGAACCTTTCTTCTTTAGCCAGTGACTGGAAACATTTATTTTGTTAAGAAGTGATGCACATGCTAGTGTCTCAAATTGCCTTCTGAACAAATTGAGTTTGAGCTACAAATAACAACAAAAAAAAAACATTTAATACAGGTGTTTTACTTTTGTAACAGCTGGGTGATGATTGCACCAGTAAAAGTCCAAATTACACGAGAAATTTATATTATTTTTGAAAACACGGTATACATGCAAATTAATGAGCGCAAGAGACGTGCGGCGGTCGCGAAATTTAGATCGGCACCAAACGGGTTAACTCGGCTGAGTTTTAACGCTCCCCGCGCACCCCGCGCCTCTCTCGGCTCTTACAGGAGTTCATAGATTTTTAAGTTACGTCGCGAACATACCCCACCCTAGTGCTGAGCTAGCAGCACTCATTCCCTATCGATAGGTGAGCGACGCGTGTTGCAGATCTGGTCAATACTCCAGTTTTAGTCTTTATTTTTACCATTCTGACTCGGCCGTCTCTTCCAGGCAACACTTCTTGTATTATGCCTCGTGGCCATACATTACGTGGTCCATCAGGGTCTACTATGAGCACAAGATCACCCACTTGCAAGGCTCTCTGCTCTCCTTGCCATTTCTTTCGTGGTACCAGGTCGGGAAGTATCTCTTTGACCCAACGTCTCCAATACTGGTCAGCTAACAACTGAGCTATACGCCACTGCTTTCTAAGGTAGAACTCAGAACCGTCGAAAACTCCAAGATGTGGTAAATTAGAGGAGGAACCCACTAAGAAGTGATTAGGTGTCAGGGTTTCTTGACTATTGGGTTCTACTGAAACGTGGGTCAATGGACGGCTGTTCACGATGTTTTCCACTTCAGCGAGCAAAGTGTTCAAGGTCTCCTCTTTAGGGGCTCGCTCCTTCAGGATAACTTTCAGCGAGTTTTTTACAGTTCGAATAAGCCTTTCCCACGCTCCCCCCCAGTGTGGACTGGCTGGGGGTATGAATGTCCACTTCACTCCATGATTCATTGCGGCATTCTTGAGGAACTCCTCGTCAAGCTCTAGGACAGATTTTTTGAGCTCTGCATCCGCCCCTCGCAGGTTTGTTCCGTTATCGGAGAACATCTGTTGAGGCCAACCCCTTCTCGCCGCCATGCGACGGAGAGCCATGATGAATGAGTCAGTCGTGAGCGATGCGACGGTTTCCAAATGTATGGCTCTCACTGTTAAACACGTGAACAGAACGCCGTATCTTTTCTCTCGTCGTCTCCCGATAGTAACCTCCATGGGGCCGAATAGGTCAGTGCCACAGAAAGTAAAAGGACGCTGATGGTGAGCCATTCTAGCACTAGGCAAACTTCCCATTCTAGGTATCTCCGGCTTACATTTTTTTAATCGGCAGATCATGCACTTAGATGTGACATTTTTCACTGCAGGTCTTAGCTTTGTAATCCAGTATTTTTGTTTTATATTGTTTACAACCGTCTCCTGGTATCCGTGTGCAGCACTCGTATGGTAAAACTTAATAATCAGCCTAGCTGTGTAATTTTTCCCATCTAAGATAGCAGGCCTTTTCGTCTCAGGTGAGACGTCAGCGGCCTCATCAATGCGGCCCCCGGCACGTAAGACTCCATGAACGTCGAGAAACGGTGATAAAGTAAGTATTCTACTATTTTTTTGTATATATTTTCCTGCCTTCAAGTCATTCACTTCTTGTTCGAAAGTCTGCGCTTGCGAATGCTTTAAAAGTAAATTCTCAGCGGTCTCCATGGTTCCGTCCTTTTCTTCGGTACACTTTCGACATCTGTTTACAAACGTAAGTACCATATGAGTAGCCCTTAGTAGGCGCAACCATGACGAAAATCTAGATGGTTCCGGCACAGGTAAGTCCATTTCTTTTGTTTGTATTATATTTACACATTCTAAATCATTTTCATTATTAATTTCAGGATTAAGTACGTCAGCTGGCCAGTCACTTTCTTCGCGTCGTAAAAAGGTAGGTCCCATTAGCCATTCATTTTCCAGGATACTACAATCATAGTTTATGCGCGTCCCCAAGTCGGCAACGTTTAATTTTGTTGGTACGTATCTCCATTCACTAATAAGTGTTATCTCATCGATCTCGCCCAAGCGATAAGCGATGTACGGTTTGTAAGTACGCGCCGCATTCCTTATCCAGTATAGCGTAGTACTAGAATCGCTCCAAAACACTCTGCGCTCGGGTTTGATTTTATGTTCCCTTATAATCGTATCAGCCAACCTAGCAGCTAATACAGCCGATTGTAACTCCAACCTTGGGATTGAATGATTTTTATTTGGTGTTACGCGACTTTTGCTAGCTATAAATGCGACATAAATTAGCCCATTACGTATCCAACGCCAATAAGCCACAGCACACATCGCTTTAGACGAGCTATCACAAAATACATGTAGCTGTAGGCACGTGTAATTGATGTTATTTTGTATCGGCGCACGGGCAGGTATAGACGCGGCCGCGGCGGTATCAAGTACATCGTCTCGCTCTCGCTGCACTGTCTGCTCCATATGTGTTTCACTTGCAGGGCTTGTTCCAGCGGCGTTGTTGTAGTATCTAGGTAGCTTCACTTTATGTAATGTTTTTAACAAATCCGTCCATCTGCACCACTCGTCGTAAATGTCGTCCGGTATAGGTTGGTCCCAGGTCAGAGTCAATAACCAGGTTTTTTGAATAATAATTTTTCCGATTACAGTAAATGGTGATAAAAATCCATACACGTCGAAAATGGACATCAAAACTCGTAGCATGTCGCGTTTTGTAGGCCGTTGCTGTCCGTTAACTATATTTTCCGGTATTTTCTTGAATGACACGTCGAAACCCAGGGTGTCTTCCTCGGGACGCCAGATAAGGCCGAGAGTTCGCTCGCCTTGATACTGCTCGCCGGTTTTGAACCTTACGGCTGTCTCGCCCAGAGTCTCTTGTGGAAGACTGTCAAGTACCGATTTATTGTTGCTTGTAAAATTTCGGATTTCAAAATTTCCTTGTTGGTGGATCATTTTCACTTCCCGAATTAATCTGATAGCTGTTTCTTCGTCTGGAATGCTGTCGATCCAGTCGTCCATATAATGTTGATAATAAATCGCTTGCGTGGCGGATGGAAACAAGGACTCAAAACGCTGAGCATTTTTGTTTTTAATAAATTGCGCAATACATGGTGCGCAATTGGCCCCAAAGGGTAACGAAGTCATTACAAAAGTTTTAAGTGGACTTTCTGTGTCGCTTCTATACAGGAATCGTAGTGCATCCTGATCAGCGGGTCTGATTTTAACACGCAGGAACATATCTTTGATATCGCCGGTCACAGCGACTGGATTTTCGCGGAAACGTAGCATTATTCCGAATAGCGACATAAGTAGATCGGGTCCTTTTAATAAATAGTGATTTAAGGATAAATTGTTTGTTCGAGCTGCACAATCAAAAACTAAACGTAGTTTTGATTTATTTGGGTTGTCGACTCCAAAATGCGGTAAGTACCAAGTCTTCGGTGTAACCTGTGTATCGTTTAGTTCTCGGGCATAATCATTTTCGAATAAATGCTCAATTCGTTCCGTATACCTCTGTTTGAAGCCGGCGTTATTTTTCATTTTTTGTTCGACATTTTTCAGACGGGACATCGCGTGAGGAAATGAGTCAGGCATTACGCATTCTTCGTCCTTCCAGGGTAATCCGACATACCACTTGCCGTCAACAAGAGTTGAAGTTTGCTCCAGCAGTTCACGAGCGCGTTCATCTTCGCTGTTCAGCCGCGGTGTAGCAGAGATCCCCATAGATTCTACAGCAAAGTTGCGGCGAACTTCTTCGTGTAAGGTGTTGAGCAACCGGTTGTTCTCGATGACGTCAGTGTTGTCCTCGAAGTTAGTCATATGCAGGGTTGTGTGGAGCGCGTGCGGTGATGACGTCACTCCCGTGGGCACCCTACCGTGGGTACACCACCCCAAGGGTGTCCGAGTAGCATAAGGTTCGTGAGGACCCCCTGCCACGACTTCCAGCGGTACCATCAAATGGTAATTGTCTTGACCTATTAGTATATCAGGTTGACATTGTCCATAGCATAAAACATTTTTTAATTTTTGCAGATGCACGAACTTATTGCAATCAACGAGATTAAGATTTTGTTTTGGTAATTTAAGTTCATTTACACTACGCGCACTGCAGCTAAACATTTCGTTATCTCGATTCGATAACGTAAGGTCCATCAGCTGTGTTTCGCACACTAACTCAGTGTTGTCCCATGCACCACGCACACGCATGCACTCGCGTCGTCCCTGCAGCCCGGCCCGCGCGGCCAGCCCCGCGCTTATCATTGTTACCGATGAGCCTCCGTCCAATAACGCCGTCGCCTTAATTATTTTATTCGGTCCGTGAATGTTTACCGGCACGACTTTTAATAACACTGCACTCGTGGAGTTCAAGTTGACGTTAGTAACAATGTCAGTTTCCGTGTCTGGCGGCTCTTCTACCACTGGGTGATCGTTCTGTGAAGGATGATTTTTAGGAACGAAATGCAACAATCGGTGATGCGCTTCGCCGCAATTATTTACATCGCATACAGCGGCGGGACAGTTTTGCCGATCGTGTTGTGATAATAAACACTTATAGCACAAACCAATTCGCTTAACGAACTGCCAGCGGTCCTTTCGCAATGATCTTTTAAACTTTTTACACTCAGGCAAGTCATGTTTAGTTATTTTACAGTATCGACACTTTAGTTCACTTTGTCCACTTTGCATTAAAACCGTTTGCACGTTAAAGTCATTTTTATCGTGATATTTACGTTTAAAACTGTCCGGTCGCGCGTATAGTAACGTAGCACTGCACGTAGATATTTTGAGCGCTTCGTCGTGAAGAAAGTTAGCTAATAGTTCAAATCTTGATATTATTTCTTCGCTCTTGTGTTGATAACTGTAGTCGGCCCACTTGGATACCAATATAGTAGGAAGTTTTGACAACACAATGGTAACTAGGCTCATTCCTTGGAGGTACTCATCTCGTTTTAAGGCACGTACAGCAGCGACATAGTTTTTAATTTTATTTGAAAATACTATTATTTCTTTGTGATAATCAGGGGACATCGTGTTTAACCGTTTGATTTCGGTGATAATCCGGGATAAAATGACATCAGAGTTCCCGAATTGTAATTCCAAAGTAGACAGTAATATTTCTGGAGATGTTGAACTGATGAGTAGGGCATTAACAGCGTCTCGGGCAGGGCCACGAAGGCATTTTCTTAAGCGCCATAGATTCTCGTTATCAGTAAATTGACATAATCGGGTAGATTCTTCGTAGGCGGACTTAAATTGAAGCCACTCCATCGGGTCTCCAGAATATATTGGTAAATCTTTAGTTGTGCTGATACGGCTCAGGAGGTTGGAATTATGTTTTTCGTTGGTAGTTGTTACGGCTAGGTCTTTTAATACGTTAGCGAGTTGCTGAATTGGACCATCGGTGCCGGCGTCGTTTTTTAACGCAGGCGGACACGATGAGCCTAGATCCCCTGGGATCTCTTTCCGTTCAGCGACTGATCGTGACTCCAATTCAAGCCGACTTCGTTCAACCCACTTCGCAACATCACTGCGGTTGGAAACTGTTTTGCGCTCCGACGGTGGACTGTAATATTCATCATTTAGTTCCGCTATTTTGGCTTCCAATCGCTTTTCTATTAGCTCCATCCTGATACGTGCTTTCTCTTCCGCCGCCTCTAACTCCAGCTTTTTCTTGCGCGCCTCTATAGAAGACGAAGAAGATCTTCCTGTTTTAGTCACACTAACTGATTTGCGAGTCTCAGATTTCACACCACTCGTGATCACCGATGTGACATTTAATCCTGAGGGTCCAGGTTTCTCCTCATCAGCAGGCGGGATAACGGCTCCGCTGGGTTTTATGTCTGCGTTACCCTCCAGTTCCCGTCTAGTGACACTGCGTGTTTTAATTTTCGGCATCCTCGGCGTTTGGAACATAGACGATTCGGTTCGAAGACCACTTTTGTAACAGCTGGGTGATGATTGCACCAGTAAAAGTCCAAATTACACGAGAAATTTATATTATTTTTGAAAACACGGTATACATGCAAATTAATGAGCGCAAGAGACGTGCGGCGGTCGCGAAATTTAGATCGGCACCAAACGGGTTAACTCGGCTGAGTTTTAACGCTCCCCGCGCACCCCGCGCCTCTCTCGGCTCTTACAGGAGTTCATAGATTTTTAAGTTACGTCGCGAACATCCGGGAAGTCTGTCCGGGAAGAAAATTGGAGTTTACATTGGAAGTTGCTTATCGGAAACTGAAAAGGCTGCATTTTATACTGCAGTTGCTGGGAAGACAGGTTTAGGTATAGCCGGGTAAGTAAATATTAAGTACTATTATCTTCAACAGCGCCTTAACTATTTCCTCTTATATGTCTTGGAGAGATCTCTGAAGTCCACTGAAAAGCGTTTAGACGATCAAATCCAAAACGCTAGGACAAGCAAAGAATAATACCACTACAAAAGCAGCAATATTTTGTTCTTCGCTAAAGCCGACAAAGGAAATAGCAGTATCTCATTGAATACTTGAATGACGTGCGACGCTATTGGTTGTGGCACGTTGTGGGTTGTGTTATTATTTATGCAACTCGAATCGCAAACGTAGCATTTGAAGGTAATATTGTCAGCGATGCGTGTACTAAGTGCCTATAATATATGACCGCCAGTCCAGTCTCTGCTCTAATCATGTGATTTGTATAACAAAACAACGATTTTATACCGGAAAATTGCAGAAAAGTAACTCGATGACCTTTCTTGAAGGTTATGCAGCGCGTTTTCTCTGTTACTTTTTTAAAATGGTGCTAAGATTATTGTATTTTTAAAATGTATATCAGGTGCAATAAATCAATGTTCGCCAACCGTGTGTCATACTGGCTGAACGCCAAAGGCCCCTCGCTGTCAATTGACGCGGCGTGCTGCAGCTCAATGGTGGCCCTGGAGCAGGCCTACCAGGCCATGACGAGAGGTGACTGCGAGGCGGCCGTCGTCGGCGGATGCAACATCTGCTTACACCCGCAAACTTCCATCCACTTCGGCAGGTAATTCAATTTTTTTAATTTTTTGCGTGTGATCAACATCAATTCACGGGCCGATATTTAGCTTAGCTAAACTGTACCCACTATTGAATAAAGGCTTCTTCAATGATGCCCCTTTGCCCGGTTCTGCATTAGTCTGATCCATTTCCCTGCTACCTTCCAAACATCATCTCTGACCACTGATCACGAGCTGATCAGCTGAGCTCTGGCTTAGAAACTTCCATCACTCTGTAACCGCCTTTTGAATCTTATTATTAAATTATCAAGCTATGAATGTCTATCGCCTAAGAGGGTTCACAAAAATAAAACACAAACTATGACCAATATTACGTAGAAGACTATATTGTACAATCGAGGAAATACCAAATCACCGCGTGGTTCAGAAAGATTGGGACGACATTAAATCCATGCTATCCTCCTCGTGTTACTTATTAGATGATAAGGATTCGAGATCAATGCTCTAAATATATGTAACTTTAAAGCCCCAAATGATAGGTAGGTACTTATATCATATTTATGAATTATATTTCGTTTTCAGGAATATACAGCTATGCAAGGACGGTAAAACTAAATCTTACGACCAAGCTGCCGACGGATGTGTTAGATCTGAAGCTATCAATGTTTTGTTCTTGCAGAAGGCTAAGGATGCTCTGAGGTAAAGAAATGTAGGGATATTATATATAAAATTGACTGGCAGCAACATAAAAAAAAACATTAATTTTGTTTCAGAATCTATGCTGACGTAGTTAACGTTAAGACAAAATATGTTTCTCTTAAAAGTAGCGGGAGCTTCAAGCGAGAACCAGAAGAAATTACAGGATTTCTTAAAGGATTTTATGATGAATTACCAATTTCTCCCAGAGAGGTCGAGTACGTGGAAGGTTTTGGAGCAGGTATGTGAATAATTATTATCGGCATGTATCTTAAAGTTATTTATTATTTATTTATTTATTCATTCAGAAACTTAAATCTATCATTACAGGTCATTACCTAATGCGATAGACCAGTGAACCAAATATACAATTACTAATTGTTACACAGTACAAACATTCTTTATAGACAAATCATTCAGGTATTTGCACATCTAGAGAACTTAAACTTAATAACATTTCGCTAACTGCCATTAAATACACTTTCGTTGTTTTGTGTCTTCCTTTATGAAATATCTTACTGTTTCACTTATTTAATTGTATTGGATTTGTATTGACAGATCATCATATTATATATGTCTGTTTTTCAGTCCTTTGAAAACAATGTAATATATGTACATACATTATCATTAGTAGGAATAAATTACATACTCGTACTAACTAAAAACAGTCAAAGGGCATACTGCCCAATAAGTAGAGCTAATGATATACACGATTGCTAATAATAATAGTGTATGTGTGTGTATGGTTTATTTCAGCTGATTATGAAGCTGACAAGGTGGAGTTGGAGGCGATAGATAAAGTATTCTGCTCGGGTCGAACCGACCCGCTTTACGTCGGAAGCGTCATGTCAAATTTAGGCTACTGTGAATCAGCGTCGGGTATAGCGGCGGTCACTAAGGTCTGAGTCACATTTTAATCTTTAATTATTATTATTTTTTATTTTATTTTCTTCGTCAGTATCTGGCATAAATATTTATTATTGTAAGAGCAACGCACGGGCACATCATTCATCTCATTCATCATTTAATTATTGTAGAAACAGTAAATTATCCAAAATATCAACTGTTTAAGTTATGCATTACGGTTGAAAGGATTTTGAAATGTTTTTGTTGGCAAATAGAAGCATCAAGAAACTACAAAAAGAGCCTGAGTACTTCAAATGCACCCTTTGTGGCCAATTTCACTACAATATTATGCTTTTTGGATTAGCAAATGCTACTTGTATGGTTCAGGTTCTGCTTGGGTACCACACTGGGCAACTGGCAGGTAACCTGCACTGCGAAAATCCCCGCGAGGATATTGCGGCCCTGCGCGATGGCCGAATCAGGATCCTAACTGACCACAAGCCGATTGCTCGCAACTTTATTGCAGTCAATGGATTATCCATAACCGGTGTCAATTCTCATGTGCTCTTGCATGGCCATTATAAACCGAAGGTATGATATCAAATATTATTTTTATATACGACGTATCTTCACGTTCTAGACCAATGCCGAAGAACGTTTATACGATTGAGATTTCTTATCTAATATAAATCTTGTGTTGGATATGTTTTTCAATCTATATGTAGATCTTATTGATTCCTTATATTTTTAGGATTTGAGTAAATATCAGAATAACATTCCCCGCTTAGTGTTACTATCGGGTAGAACAGACACAGCTGTACAAAATGTAATTAACGATCTAAAATCTCAACCAATAGACGCCGAAGAGTTGGCTTTGATTCAGAATATTCACTCTGCCAAAATAAATGGCCACCTTGGAAGAGGATTTACCATTTTAGGTAAGATTTTTTTGAAATATGATATCTTACCATGAGGTAAATAATTAAATTGATTAAAAACCGATCATAGATAGGATAGCCTGAAATTAATGTATTAAAACACAAGGCAAGACAAAGCATGGTAATTCTTTTTTCATAGTCATCGATGACTAGATCACATAGTTATCTTAAGGTAAACGAATACATTTTAAACCAACTACTTATGTTAATATAGTGCCTGACATAATACATAACGGGTCATAGTCAAATAAAAAACAGTCGCCCCTCCGGTGGTGAAACTTGTGTGAATCCAAATTATATTGCTATTACATCGGATTATAGAAGATTTTATTTATTCTCATACGAGTTTTATCAGGAAATTAGGCCCCGGAATCCTTAATTTTGTTTATGTCCATAGGAAATACTCGAACTTAAATCTGACTATGACCTACATAATTTGATTAAATAGTTGAAATACTATTATACAATCATAATATCTATAAGTTTTAAGTAATATTTACAGATACGGATAATGAATTGAAAACCATAAGCCTCTCCGAGAAGGCAGAATATTTCGATAGCACTGACCGCCCGCTGTGGTTCGTGTACAGCGGAATGGGTTCACAGTGGGCAACGATGGGAGTCCAGCTCATGCGCTTGCCCATCTTTGCTGCTGCTATCGAACGGTACCTACGGATCTTTTTTGATCAAATATTTATGTAAGATAAAAAAAACACTGCATTGATTTGTTGGTTCTATAACTACAGATCTTTTCGTTACTCAAAATCCATCAACATAATCCGTAAGTAGAAGAAAATTATGCTGACCATTGATCGTGTTCTTGAGACATTTTATTCTTATTATTTTTGATTGTAGGATTTCCTACAATCAAAAATAATAAATCAGGAACTAAGCCCATGAAATAAATTATTATTTCATGGGCTTAGTTCCTGATTTATCTGCTTTACAGTTGTCGAAAAGTATTGGAACCAAAAGGCATTGATATTGTCCATATTATAACATCTCCAGACAAGACAATATATGACAATATTTTACACTCGTTCGTGGGAATTGCTGCCTGCCAAATTGGTCTAACCGACGTCCTATTTGAATTGGGTCTGGTTCCGGATAAGATCATAGGTAAAATACTTTTTATTTAAGATACGTTTAATTCTCTCCTTTATGTTTCAAATCTATTTCTGTTTCTCTTCTTCTTCTCAGCATAATTGCTTCCACTTGTGGAAATATGCCTTAAGTATGAATTTCCAAACTTGCCGTCTTTTTATTGATTTATTTATTTATTTAAACTTTATTGCACAAAATACAGAAGTAAAAGTACAAAAAGCGGACTTACTGCCATAAGGCATCCTCTACCAGTCAACCACAAGGTCAAACAGAGACATTATTGGTGAGGGAAGGGTGTACAAAAATACGTGTATGCACACGATGCAAATGTCATCCGACCATCTTCCAACGCTTCTGCTACCCGTTCGCGGTCTCCAGTGTAGCGCTCGCTGACTCCATCTGTCATTGTTTCTGCGACATATATGACCACCCCTCATATATGTGTATGACTTCTGCTTCTATAACTCTCTAAATTTATTCTCTCACGTAAAAATTACCGCAGGACCTGACCAGTCCATATTGGCATGATAATTATGATTGATGACGCCATAATGACTTAATGACACATTTACTTAGGATATTCTGGAAATACTCAAGTCAAAGGCCATGCCAGGATAAGCTAAGTGAATCTGCCCCCAGCGAGTTTTGGTTTGTAATTTTTTTTGTTGATTTGTCTTTTTATTAGTGGCGTTTATGCCAAATTACAGCTCCCCAAACCTTACCGTTTTTCTTTAAAAAAAAAACGAAATCTGATCTTTCCTCGATATTTTTTTTCCTAGCCGGCCGATTTTGACGTGAGTCACGTATATTGTGCTTATAATAAAGACAATTATATGGTATTAATTTTAATACATATTGCCTTACAAAACTTGAAAAAAAGATTAGAATTTATTTTTAATATTTTTTTTTTTGCATTATCTCGATAAAACGAAACACCGGCACCTCCAGATTTTTCACCAAAACTAGCCTCTTTAATAAGCTACAAAATGAATGTATTAACTTAATTTTATTTGTGGTATAACGGGTTGTTTTTTTTAATTGAATTCATCACCATACATTTTCTTTACCCGCGCATTATTAAAATTAATCGATTAAAAACTGTTTAAAGAAACGTGTATGTTTATAATGAACACTGGCCACTTACAAAAAAAAAAGTATTGATTCCTTCGTATTAAAAAAGTATTGTAAAAAGATCCGATCTGGCAACGCTAATGAAATGTATGGCCTATTGCCCTTGCCCCTCTCGCCGTGCCGCCCCGACCTCGCTCGGCGCCCGCGCCCCGCGCGCGTCCTATGTTTTGGAGCATGTTCTTACTTACAGACGCGCCCGAAGATATTTGACGAACTCACTGTTTTCGACCAAGACTAAGTTGTTCTTGTTATTTTTCATGTTAATTTTAAAATTGTGGATTGACAAAAAAAAGGTGACAAGTAATAGTTGGTTGAATGGCGCCAATACCAAAACAAAATGCAATCGGCCAGGGGCGCCTACGCCGCCCCTGTCGGTTTGGCGCCCCGGGCTATAGCCCGGATGGCCCTAGGGTAAATACGTCCCTGCACAGACTCCATTGCTATATTGTATAGCTTTTTAACGTTTTTTTTTAAAGCACTTCTTTATTATTTTCCTGAAATCCATTTTTAACTAAAAGTTTTTCCGATAAATATTCGAAGTTTATGTGAATAACCGGCGCCGAAGGAATCAATACTTTTTTTTTTGTAAGTGGCCAGTGTTCATTATAAACATACACGTTTCTTTAAACAGTTTTTAATCGATTAATTTTAATAATGAGCGGGTAAAAAAAATGTATGGTGATGAATTCAATTAAAAAAAACAACCCGTTATACCACAAATAAAATTAAGTTAATACATTCATTTTGTAGCTTATTAAAGAGGCTAGTTTTGGTGAAAAATCTGGAGGTGTCGCTATCGAGATAATGCTAAAAAAAAAATATTAAAAATAAATTCTAATCTTTTTTTCAAGTTTTTGTATGGCAATATGTATTAAAATTAATACCATATAATTGTCTTTATTATAAGCACAATATACGTGACTCACGTCAAAATCGGCCGGCTAGAAAAAACAATATCGAAGAAAGATCAGATTTCGTTTTTTTTTTTTTTTTAAGAAAAACGGTAAGGTTTGGGTAGCTGTAATTTGGCATAAACGACACTAATAAAAAGACAAATGAATAAAAAAAATACAAGCCAAAACTCGCTGGGGGCAGATTCACTTAGCTTATCCTGGCATGGCCTTTGTTCGACATTGTTTATCGGAAGAATGGCACCTTGACAAATATTGACAGGTCACAGCGTCGGAGAGTTAGGCTGCGCGTACGCTGATGGCTGCATGACGGCCGAGGAGATGATCTTGTCGGCGTACAGTCGCGGGCTCGTGTCCATTCAGACGCCATTTATCCGTGGCTCGATGGCTGCCGTCGGAATAGGATTCAACGAAGTATGTTCAAATTAATATCAAATTGTTTTACTAAAATGTTAAGAATACGTTGATATGTTAATTACTATGATTTTTTTTCTTATCAGGTTTCAAATTTGTGTCCAGCGGAGATTGAAGTGGCCTGCCACAACGCGTCGAACTCTAGCACTATTTCGGGCCCAGCTGAAATAATGGCGGAATTCGTTGCTCAGCTGACAGCTAAAGGGATTTTTGCAAAGGAAGTACCTTGCTCCAACATCGCGTATCATTCTCGATACATCGCCGAAGCAGGTTAACTTACATAAAATATAATTTTTTCACATTATCTTCTAAATATGCTTGTACTTACCGTTTACCCCTACAAAAACTATCGTAAATCCACTTTGACCTTTATCTAGTGAATTGATGGGTAAACATTATTTTTCGAATATGGTGTGTCTCTAAGCTTACGAGTATAACGGTGCTCAATTTACAATACTGAAATTTTACTGTTATCCCATCAATGTTGTTCATTATGAACTACCTAGAAGTAAACTGTGTTCAACAGTGTAAGCAAATATTGTTTTAAAAAGTTCCATTATATATTATATTTAAGGGCCTGGACTCCTTCACTACCTAAAAGATGTGCTTAAAACTCCAAAACTCCGCAGCGAGCGTTGGATGTCAACTTCAGTGCCAGTGGATAGATGGAGTCAAGAAAGTGCCAAGTATTCTTCGGCTGAGTACCATACCAATAATCTTCTGGTAACTATATAATATAATCATGAATCATACAGTTTATGGCGCCATAGATAAATGATGAAGCATTATTGCGAAAATTACAAGTCATGGATGTTTTTTGGCGAATGGCGACTGGTTTCAGAATCCAGTGCTTTTCGAAGAGACATCGCGGCTGATCCCGAACAACGCGGTATTGGTGGAAGTGGCTCCACATGGCCTACTGCAGGCCATTCTGCGGCGCTCACTGCCATCTTGCGTCCACGTGCCCCTCACCAGGCGCGGGCATGAAGACAATGCACGATTCCTGCTTGAGGCTATTGGGAAGTGCGTTGGGAAAACAGGTTTATCGAACAAACATGAGATAAGATAAGCGTTGATTGTCAAAATTGTGTACAAATTCTAAAGGTCTTATACATATGATCGAGTGGCAACAGTTTGCCCATTTCGGAGATACAATGAATGATGTTGCTAGAAAAAAAAAAAAATTGCTACATAAAGTATTTATTAAAATTAACCATTATTTTAATATTATCTTGAATTGTGGACCATCTTTTGATTTGATGCATTCTAGCAAATGATTGTATATTCCAGTGGCATACGTAATCTTTTTAAGTATATCTGTGAATGAAAGACAATATGCGGTGTATGTTAAAGGTAACTTTTCATAAAATAAAGAAGTACAAAATAAGCAAGTTAATTGTTTAGGACGGTCTCAAGAATAAGTCTTATTATTCATGTGTATCTTCAAAACTTTTGTCGATCACCTATGTTGGTACACTGAACACTATGTGATCCAGGATAGTAATTGCTTTTTAATTTTCAGATTGTACATGGAAGGATATTACCCTGATATTCGTGCTATATACCCGAAAGTAGAGTTTCCTGTTTCCACTGGCACCCCTCACTTGTCACATTTAGTGGGATGGGCTCATCAAGAAAAATGGTGGGTTTTTTTTTGTATTAAGACCTTGCTTCCTACATTTCTGTTTTATCATCATCATCATCAGTCGTTCACTCTTGGCAGAGTGGTCGTGGTCACGGCAATAGTGTCCACATTTGGGTTCTCGTCCTCATCCTTCCTCTGGCAGACAACAGCTCTCGCGATGCATCGCCATTTCACCCGGTTGTCTGCGGAGCGAGTGCACTGCACCAAGGAGCTCCGTGTGGTCTTTTTAATAAGATCAGTCGAGCAAGTCGGTGATCGGCCTCGTCCTCTCTTGCCTTCTATCTGGCCCTGGACTGCCAATCTTTCCATGGAGTTCTGTTTTATACATTTGTTTAAAAGTTAATATTTTGTAGGTCCTTGGCGGAATATGCAAATCCGGAACGGAAATCTACTGCGATATGCACTTTCAAGATATCTCTGCATGACGCTGAATATAATTATTTACAAGGCTATCAAATTGGTGGTAAGCAAAATTTTTTGCCGTTGGTTACAGTCAAAATTCGTTAGTAGTCCACTTCAGAATACTTCAAAATATTATTATGATCGAATTCTCACCTTACATAAGTATTTTCTGAAATATGATAAGGCGGAGAGATGCTTAATGGGATAGTTTTCTGAATCAGTTGTATACTAACTCCGTTGGATACGTCGAGGTTATTCTGTGGTTGATCTGCGAAATCTCTGCTTTTAGTGTTCACCCGAGAATGTGTGAAAAGAGGCTTTTTCAGAACATATCTACTCTAATATGCTTGGAAAATGCTAACCGAAACCGCGCAATATTTTATTACCTATCTCTGTTTCTATCTGCCCTTAATACCAATAATATGCCCTTAGGAAAGACGCTGTTCCCGTATGCTTCGGCTTTGGTGGCGGCGTGGGACACGCTAGCCATGGCACAAGGCACGCCGCGCCGCGGCTGCCCAGTGCAATTCCGTGATGTGCAATTTTTTGCACAGCCTGTGCTCCATGACTCGCGCTTGTTGCGGCTTTGCGTGTGTTTGCATCGAGGTACGGGAAGGTTTGAGGTACGTTATCATTTATGTTTACTAACATGACAAAGGAGGTTTATGATTAAGTGTTTTTATATATATTCTTTGCTGTATTTTGTAGCCCACCTACCTTAATGGGTGCTGAAATCCAATGCTATAGAAGATACGTTTAGTTATAAGCAGTGATCGGGGATTTCTCTGCCACAACGCCGTATTTCGTGTATATTATTTTATATTGACATGGTAATTATATTGTAATCCGGCTATCTTGGCCGAAAAAAATATTGTATTGAGATTTGATGAGATAATCATGACTATATTGATATTAAAAAAATAAAAGGTTAAAAAACTTAAACCCGACTACGGACAAACGAACTAAAAAGTTAAAAACAAGGTAGAAATATCGGGTATCATCGCCTTATTCCACAAGACAAGTCGTTAGACATGTTAAATGTTCTTGTATATTTTTTTCTACTGAAATCTTCTGTTAGTGAACAACAGTAATATTATAATTTAATTCAAATGCCGTAGTCGTGCGTTGTGGTATTAACTACCTACGATACAATCTTCCTTTTACATATCTCCAAACAGTAAAAGAGCGAACATGCATATATCATATACGAATTAAACCGCTTAGCCGTAGCCGTAGCAGTAGCAGCAGAATTTATTTTATTTAGTTTTCTTCGTTTTTTAAGAACATGTTATTTTGTGAAAATCCTACCTATAGTGTCTAGTTATCGAGAATAAAACGGACGCACAGCATTATTACACGGCTACACATCGTTATCATATTGATATAAAAAGAAGAGTTTTACAAGACTTATTTTAGGTACTCAATAAGATGATGATGGCGATCTACCTAAAACTACGGAAATTTCCTTGTATAGTTGCAGTTTTTTTAAATAGTCGACAACGCACGACTACGGCATTTGAATTAAATTATAATATTACTGTTGTTAACTAACAGAAGATTTCAGTAGAAAAAAATATACAAGAACATTTAACATGTCTAACGACTTGTCTTGTGGAATAAGGCGATGATACCCGATATTTCTACCTTGTTTTTAACTTTTTAGTTCGTTTGTCCGTAGTCGGGTTTAAGTTTTTTAACCTTTTATTTTATTTCAATATTTTCAGTTTCTACAAATGATGGAGTAAAGAATATTTATATGCATATGTACTCGTAAGCTTAAAAAATATCACTGTATCGCTACATCTTCCTTTGAAGTCTGTTAAAAATGTAGCCTATGTCACACAATACACTCAGTCATCAAAATCTGTCGAGTAGTTTAAGCGCTATCGTGGAACATACTTAAATACATAACTTAGTACTCTTTCCTTTGACTTTACGAATAACACAATCGGGCAAAACTAACAATAATTTATACGCAAACGTTGAATACCAACGTCGAATTTCAGCTAGCGAGACCAACAAGTACCTCTATCGTATTGTGGACCAGTAGACGACTGAAAGCTTGTAGAAAGCAAACGATAAAAAAAAAAACAATTTCATACACCTCTAATATTTTTACGCTAAAAGAGATTATTCGTTTGTATTTTTTTCTATGCAACAATATCTAAATATTAAATAAAGGTACCTAATCACATCTTAACGACAATTATTTACATTTGACGACACAACATTTTCAGCAACTTAAAAAGCAAAACAGAAAAAAACTGTTTGGAAATCCATATATATCACTACCGTCTTTTATGTCACCATCTCCTAGGTTAAATCAAAAGTTTCCCCGAGCTCCACCGTCTTTAAGTCATCATCTCCTCCGTTACCACAAAAGTTTCATAAGATCTGCTACCCTGTATCCGTTTAAGGATGCCGTATTCTATTTATTGCGGGGGGCTCCGCCCTCCATCTCCCCCTATCCCCATCTCCTAGTTTAACTCAATAGTTTCCCCGAGCCCCCCGGTTTTCATGTCTCCTCCGTAAACTCGTTTCATAACATTAGCTTCCTGGTTGCCGTTTCAGAACGTTGTAGTTTTTTATGGCGGGGGGCTCTGCCCCCCGAACCCCGCATATCTTATGTCACCATCGCCTCCGTAGACTCAAAAGTTTCATAAAATCTGCTTTCTTGTTGCCGTTTCAGAATGTTGTAGTTTTTTAAGGCGGGGTCTCCGCCCCCCGTACCCCTGTCTTATGTCACCATCGCCTCCGTAGACTCAAAAGTTTCATAAAATCTCTTTTCTTGTTGCCGTTTCAGAACGTTGTATTTTTTATGGCGGGGGGCTCTGCCCCCCGAACCCCCCGGGTTTTATGTCACCATCTTCTCCGTAGACTCCAGTTTCATAAAATCTGCTTTCTTGTTGCCGTTTCAGAATGTTGTAGTTTTTTAAGGCGGGGGGCTCCGCCCCCCGAGCCTCCCCTGTCGTATGTCGCCATCGCCTCCGTAGACTCAAAAGTTTCATAAAATCTCATTTCTTGTTGCCGTTTCAGAACGTTGTATTTTTTATGGCGGGGGGCTCTGCCCCCCGAACCCCCCGGGTTTTATGTCACCATCTTCTCCGTAGACTCCAAAGTTTCATAAAATCTGCTTTCTTGTTGCCGTTTCAGAATGTTGTAGTTTTTTAAGGCGGGGGGCTCTGCCCCCCGAGCCCCCCCTGTCTTATGTCACCATCGCCTCCGTAGACTCAAAAGTTTCATAAAATCTCATTTCTTGTTGCCGTTTCAGAACGTTGTATTTTTTATGGCGGGGGGCTCCCCGAACCCCCCGTGTTTCATGTCACCATCGCCTCCGTATACTCAAAAGTTTCATGAGATCTGCTTTTTTGTTGCCGTTTCAGAATGTTGTGGTTTTTTATGGCGGGGGGCTCTGCCCCCCGAGCCCCCCCTGCTTTATGTCACCATCGCCTCCGTAGACTCAAAAGTTTTATAAAATCTGCTTTCTTGTTGCCGTTTCAGAACGTTGTATTTTTTATGGCGGGGGGCTCAGCCCCCCGAACCCCCCGTATCTAATGTCACCATCGCCTCCGTAGACTCAAAAGTTTCATAAAATCTGCTTTCTTGTTACCGTTTCAGAATGTTGTATTTTTTATGGCGGGGGGCTCTGCCCCCCGAACCACCCGTGTTTTATGTCACCATCGCCTCCGTAGACTCAAAAGTTTCATAAAATCTGCTTTCTTGTTGCCGTTTCAGAACGTTGTACTATTTATGGCGGGGGGCTCTGCCCCCCGAACCCCCCGTGTTCTATGTCACCATCGCCTCCGTAGACTCAAAAGTTTCATGAGATCTGTTTTCTTGTTGCCGTTTCAGAATGTTGTAGTTTTTTATGGCGGGGGGATCAGCCTCCCCGAGCCCCCCGTGTTTTATGTCGCCACGCCTCCGTAGACTCTAAAATTTTATAAAATCTGCTTTCTTGTTGCCGTTTCAGAACGTTGTATTTTTTATGGCGGGGGGTTACGCCCCCCGAGCCCCCATGATTTGTGTCGCCGTCGTCTCCGTAGATTCAAAAGTTTCATAAAATTTGCTTCCTTATTGCCGTTTTAGAACGTTGTATGTACTATCTGGTTTCATTATTACTATTCGGTTGGTACCTCTTTCATCAAATTGGTTCATGACGTTACGCGTCATCAAATCATATAAGATATTGGAATACGAATATAAATAAAGAATTACTTTGCTAAGGCTTTGCCTTATTCGGGTGAAAGTAATCAATGAAATCGGTTTAATTGTAAGCAATATACTCAACTACACCATCATTTTTTTAAGTCGGTTAAAAATATGGCCTACGCAATGTTACCGTTATAACAAATCGATGGACACGTTATTGATCAAAATCGGTTAAGTAGTGTAAGCGCTATGCTAGAGCATGCTTTAATGCAAACATATAGTTCCAATCACCTTTCGTGGTCTTCTGCAACAGTTCCACTTGGTCACATTATGCTTTCTGACAACACATACCTGAATCTCTTTAGAAAATAATAAAGAAATTGTACTTGTAACTATTATATTTGCAGAGTTCCGTCGATTTCTGATGGATTCCATCATCAGATCTTTACCATATTTCTAAGAGATAATAACGGAAGTGTTAACTTTCCAACAAAAAAAGAGTTTTTGAAATCTGTTGACTTTTTTATGTTTTTTGTGTAGAATTTTTGCTCTCACTCGTCCGCCTTTTTTGAAGTCTGTTAAAAATGTAGCCTATGTCACCCGGACTGTAATTACGAATTGATAGACACCTCAATCACTAAAATCGGTTAAGTAGTTTTCGCGCTATGGTGGAACAAACTTACATATAAATATACATACATAGACTGCTAAACTTATAACCCTTCCTTTTGGCTTTGCCGTAGTCGGGTAAAAATATATTTCTTTGAAATCCCGCGTTGTGGCAGAGAAATCCCCGATCACTGGTTATAAGTCAAATACTACCTACTAGAAAAGTAAATATCTGCATTGTTTTTTAGATCAATGATGACATCACAAAAGTAGCTTCAGGTTACATAGTATTAAAACTAAATGAATTTAAATTTAACACTGAAGTTGAAGAGTCTGAAGTCACGAAATTGACAACAGAAGAAATATACCAGATATTGAATGAAAGAGGCTACACATACCGGTGAGATTTATGATTTTATCTAGGAAAGTCAAGCTACCACGCCGAAATCAATATATGCAGTAACATTGTTAAAAATGTTAAACGATATTAATGTGGGCATTTTGTTACGTGGCTGTTCCTGCGAGTTGGCAGTGCTCGTCACGCTGCCGCCTGTCGACGTGGGGCTCGCTGCCGCATGTGTTGTGGTGGGCGCGAGTGCCACGGTAAGGAGTTTTAAAATTAGTTCCTGTTGGGCCTGTTGAACGCTAAGTAATTGCGCAAATTGTTCGGCGACCGTTTCGTCGCCAACAAAATAAAGTAGCTTTTCAATAATAAACGTGCATTTTATTTAGTAGAAGAAATAAAGTGACATTAATCAAACATGAAGTATTAGCAAAGTATTTTTATACAACACCATAAAGTTATAAATAATGACACAAAGATAAATTAAGAAAACATAAAAAATATGAATCGATAAAAAGATTCTATACAAATAACCATAAAGTTAGTTCACTAAAGAGTTCACTACAATAGTTATAAAACCAGTAGGAAAAAATGCACCATAGGAAGAAGAGATTTTTTGGTTTGTTAAAACCATTAGATATTAGGAGTGACTTTTAATGTATCCACAGGAAGGAATTCCGGAGCATCAGTGAAATCAACACTCGTTTTACTGATGCACTTGTACCGTGGACGGGCAATTGGGCGGTGTGCCTCGACGCGGTGCTACAGCTCCATACGTTGCGGCAGCCGCACCATGGCATCTCACAACCGGCAGTCATTAGACATTTGGAGATAAATACTCAAACACATGCGACTGTAACAGAAGTAGATCCCACTCTGAAAGTGAGAGTATACGAAGTTCAAGATTCTACCAGGTAAAATAGATGACCTTGTTTTTTTTTATAACTCATTTTTGGATCTACCAATTTGCTGACTTATATACTGATGAAACAGTTTCAACCAATCTATTTTCGTTTAAGCTACTTTTCCACTAGGGATGTGATAGTGGATGCGTAGCGCGAGCGAGGGATTTGTTTTTGTTATAGAATCAGTTTCGCTGAGCGATGATAACTAAATGAAGTTATTCCATTGGTTAACAAAAACACATCTCGCCGCTATGCATCCTTGCACATCTCTTGTGGAAACGCAGCCTATACCTAGGTTTACATTTTGAATTGAGTTTTAATGAAGGAATCTCCTAAGTGTTTGCCGGAACAGTTGGGTAAACCCTAGGAATTTTAAGGAAATGTTTATAGACATTTGATACCTTCTGCAAACTTTTCTTACATGTCGATTATGAACATTTATTTTCAGGTACGAAATGGTTCGTCAACTATTTTCGACATAGTAAATATGTTATTTACAATTTGTTCCACTCACATAATCGTCAAAATGCCTTACTCTGAAAAAACAACAAAAAGAAAAATTTCTACGATCCATCTGCCATTCATGAAATCAGTTTCCTTTAATAAGAATAAGACTAAATTATATTTTTCAGATGTGGCGGTATTATACTGAAAGGCATACAATTTCGTAACATTGTGAAGTTAGATGACTCCCTTGTGTTGAAGAATGACCGAAGATATCAAATTGGAAACGTATTAAATGTAAGATTTTTATAGCATTCAAAGACATAATGTAGTAATTATATTCACAGTCAAAACGATTCGGATTAACATTATTCATGTAAACATGATAACTAAAATAATCCCTAATTACTCCTTTTAATGATTATAAGAGATTTAGTTTGAGTTTCAAATTCTTTACAGTTACGTTGGTTTTAGTATATGACGCTAAATGTGCCCTTTTCTCCTTTGTCAGAAAGCAGTAAACGATAATTCGCGAAATGACAAAGTACTACAAAGCACCAGACTTGGAGACCTAGAATCTTTGCACTGGGTAGATGCCTCCGTACCGCAGCAAAGTGCCGGCATATCGGTCAAGGTGCATTTCGCTGGAATTAATGCGAGTGATGTTTTGAAAGCTAATGGAGAAATTCAATTTGAAGATAAACATTATGCTAGTGAAAGTTATTATGGAATGGATTATAGTGGAACTACTGAAAAGTAAGTTAAAATGATATATCTTTGTATTAAATACTTCAGCGTTTTTGAAGTGAAACTTCTAATGCAACTTCCAACAAGGTTGCGTTAAACGTTTAACATTTAACGTTTAACGCTAACGTGAAGGGGGTAGGAAAGCACTGTTGCGTAAAACGTTCAACGCAACACTCCCACGGACAATACGACGGATTTAACCCTTAACTACCTACCTACTTCTTTAGTCACACAAACACCTACATACCTCCCGTCCTCAGGACGGATTCATAATGTCGGCCTTATATATGGAAATTTATAGATCGGATGGGAAATTAAAAATAATAATGACAATTTAGACATATTAAAATATTTATTAAACTAGTAATCATTCGGGAAACATTTACAAAACAATTTATGAGTGTAAACATATAGCGACAGTCCTTATTTCTACTTTAGGAACTAACATCTTTTTGAAGGTGAGATCAACAAAAATTTTGACTTTATATAAAGATTTAAGTAATTATTTCTGATTATTCAATAACTAACAATGCTAAATCAAAAAGTTTCATTAAAATATAGGTAATATTTTTATAAAAATTCAGACGACTAATTTATTCGATTTTTTCGCGGCTGTGAATGTAAGTTTGTTTGCACATTCTAGGCAAACAGATTTTTTGCATTCGAAACTTACGTACTGGGTCCCCTTTTTTCTTCGGGTCAGAAATAGAACAGGTTTTCTGTACTTCCACTCACTACCAACCTAACTAAGCGGTCGGCTAAGTGAAGAAAAAACAGTAGCCTTAGTCACGTAACCACCTTCCACCCGTCTCCGAGACGCTTAAGAAAAATACGTATCCACCTACCACCCGTCTCAGAGATGGTCGGAGACAGTAATATGCTCACCAAAATTAAATGCGTGCACGACCGAACTTGTCGAGCGACGACGCGGTACTGGTACAGGAGGGGAGAAGGTACAAACACGTTTGAAGGATGCTCGCACATAGGTATATGAACAATTTTAGGTTTGAATGAGTCTGTGAGACGGGAGGTAGGTGGTTAAGTGTTAAGTTTATGTTAAGGTACGTCTCTTGTGAATATCGAATGATTGTTAGGATTTCTCTTTTGGAATTACAATTTCTACCCCTTCCTATATTCATTTCCACATTACGAAGTTTCACTTCTTCCGCGCGGAGGGCCTCCACGCACTATTTTTTTTTATAAACGCCCTTTTTTAGCTTAAAAGGCCAACTCACAAATACACGTTTGGCGATGAGGCGTTTCGACATGACGTGGAATTGTGTTTTGATTGATGGGCTCAAATCAAGTTGAATAAAAAATCTCGATACAAAATAAACATATTACATTTTCAACAGCGGGCAACGTGTGATGGGGTTAGTGCGTGGCGGCGCAGTGAGTTCTTTTGTGCGCGCAGAGCCGGCGCTGCTGTGGCCGGTGCCTGCGCACTGGAGCCTCGAAGACGCCGCCACCGTTCCTCTGCCATACGCGCACGCGCTCTACTGTCTCGTTAGTATTAATATCTGTTGATTTTATAAACTCAGAATAAGGAAAATAAAATAAGAGATTACGTTAGAACAATAGGTATTTCAAACAACATTTACCGAAGACGCCTCCCCTCATGGGCCACCGCCAATAGATATTCCATCTAACTACATGATAACATAATTGTGGTAGAGTTGAGATTGAATAGCGAAGGCACTTAAGACGCCATTACACTATGTCACGAGTAAATAACTAAACATGATCGACAATTCAGTACACAGGGTACTTGTACTTATTGAGCATTTAGAAACTATTATCAAAATAGTAATCGAGGAAATTTTAGAAAGACAATCACAACTTGGGCCTTTGTAACATCTTTGACTTAAAAGAAACTACATTTTCCAATAGTGATTCATAGATCCTAATGGTGATTCTTCATACAGGGCATCAAGACACAGCTTATTCCTCGCTCGAAAGTTCTGGTGAGCGGTGGTGCGGGGGCTACAGGGCAGGCTGTCATTTCGTTGGCGCTTCATCTTAACTGCCGAGTTTTCGCAGTAGTCCGTGATATATTGAAGAAGCAGTTTTTGATTAAAATGTTCCCGAAATTGAATGGTTAGTATTGGTCTTCAGGTCGTTTTCGTAAAAGTATCCTGTTTACTATGTCAAACCGTGGGAACTGTCACTTCAAAATATAGATTGATAAAATAAATAATAATAATAAATAACTTAATACTGTGACGACTTGCACTAATATTATTCTCTTACACCAATGTGTAAACGGGTATTTGTTGCACTGCAGATAACATTGTTGATATCCGTTTTAAATTGTTTTTGAGATTGTTGTCAATAATTTTCGGTTTGTTAATAACCTTTACTATAAAAACAAAAGGATGGCATTACATTATTTAGTTTAATGTAAATTTTTGATGAAATACTTTTAAAAGCTTACAACACACTTAAACTGACCAAATGTACCGTTTTATCAAATGTTGTTATATCTAGTCATATTATATGAAACCTTGTTATCCCACATTACACACTCCTTGTTAACATTTCAGCTGACGACATAGTTTGCTGTCGAGATGACGCCTTCGAAGATCGTGTAATGATTGCTACTAAGGGTGTAGGATGCAAATACGTTATATGTGGAAAACGTGACACTAAAGATGTAAGTAAACATAATTTAATTTGACGACCGAATTTTATTACGTATGGTTTTGTTACTTAATTTATAATTTTTAATTAGTCTGCGGACTTGATCTACTGAGATTTTTTATTTATGAACAACTACTGCATTCAAATAATACATTCCTTTCTTTTTATAGGCCTACTTAAGATGCTGTTCTCAGTTGGGTTACACGTTCGACATTCACCAAGTTAGAGGAAATGAAGACTTTTCCTTCAAAATGAACGCATTGTCTATGGAAAGGTCCTACATCCGTGTAGATTTTGCAGGCATTTTTAAAAATATTGGAATACTCAAAGTAAGCATACAATTAGGGTATTTGGTTATTTGGATATAAACATTCGTAATTTGCATATTTTATTAAGGACGGGCTTCATGCCCTTCTGACCCACGGCACACCGACAATGCTCAACTTTTTGAGCTATTGGGAATTTGAATTCCCCACAGCACTCCTAGTTATTCGACGGGGAAAATACATGTCCTTAATTGACGCTTCATTATAATTGGGAGTTACTTACTTCATTGTACCTACTTAGCACAAATTGGTCACATACGAGACTCAACTAGTTGAGTTGTTGTACCAGGCATATAACCATACAAACCTCTTTACTAAAATAACTATAGTACCTACATACTTGACTGTGTTCATTACAACTGAGGAAATTTAAGATATAATAATTGTGACAAAAAATTCATGAGAAATCATTTCCAGAAGCTGCAAAGTATGTTAGCGGAAGGTATCAGTACAGGGGCCATACGTCCGCTGTCGCGCGTGTACTACGCGCCGCACGAGGCTGCGCGCGCGTTCCGTCTGTTGGCCGCCAGCCATCACCGCGGACGCGTGCTCATTAGCATGCCGCCCACTTTCCAAATAACTACAGAGCCTAGGTACAGTAGCGGGTACTACTACTCTGTCACCGACCAATAAGATCCTTACAGAACATAGTGTCATTAATAACGCTGTGCATTGCGTAGGTAGATTTTAATAACTTATTTAATATAATTACAGAATCATCTGTTCTGGGGAACGTAGCCACTTGATAATCAGCGATGATGAGGGACTAGCCGTCCAGCTCGCCACCAGGCTGGTGCAGCGTGGAGCCAAGGCACTGCATCTACAGTTAGCACACATTTCAGGGCGCTTCAGTCTTGCACAAGAGTAAGAAACAACAAACCTATGTATAAGTGTAGAGTAAGGTGACGTCTTTGCTAATGGAAACTGACTGTACTTTAATTCACAAGTTACTGAGCCCGAATTTAAAACTGCGTCAGTCTTATTGTTTGGAGTACCGATGGAAAATTATTCATCAACAATAATATCAGTTACATAACAAAAGTTCACTTGGATACTTGGATGGTCGTGAAATGTCGGATGATCGGTAGTGAAATTGCGAATTAACATGCGCGAAAGGGGTCTGCAGAAAATCTTGCTGGACCAGAAACATGTGTGGGGCTCTCATAGGAGACCATGACAGGCATAACAACAGCCACCTAGGACTAGTGGAAGAAAGTTGCAGGCTTGGGGCACTCAAAAGGTAATTACTAATGAAAAGCATAAAATCAGACTGGACCAAGAAATTATGGATATACAGCATAAAACAGTTCAGAATGTGGACGTTGTTTACTGATCACTTTGGGGTGAAATTACTTTCTTGGTCTTCTGACAATTTAAATTGTAGGATGTGTAGCTAGGAAGCAGAAATAAAGAAGCACACACTGTGCGGATACTGTGGATATCGCCCGTAACTAGAATAATTAGAAAAAAAAGAAATCGTTCTGACTATTCTGAACTTAAAAATTTGTTCGTGGACTATTTTGCGCCAGCGCACTTTATCCTGGGCTGCGTAGATGGCATCGTAAATTGAGGTCTTGAGGGTAGAGCGTATCTCGTCCGAGCAGCATGTTGGACTTCTTCCTATGGGTCGTTTGACTAAATACTACTGGGTAATTACACAAAAAATCCCACTGGGCCGTGGTGTAAAGTGAGATAAGATAAGCTCAGCCGCTTTGAAGATCCCGAGATTGCTAAATTTTTAGTTTCATTCACTGCCCTAAGATCAGTTGAGATGCCATTGGTAGTGGAACTAAATAACGTGATCTTGCTGACAATTGGTGCAGATTTTATAAGAACTAGCAAAACGCCAATATTCTTGTTAACGTAGTTATTATTAATCAAACAATTCTAAATTTTCAGTTGCAGCAAAATCTAAAAGCAGTTTTATCCACAGGTCATGGAAAACACTCGGTGTTAATGTTTTGAGATCTTCAGAAAAGCTCTCAATCGAGAATGTTCCAGTTCTATTCAAACGAAGCGTACAACTGGGCCCTGTAGAAGGAGTATTTATAATGATAACAAAACCACTGACTGACCAGACTCACCAATATTATAAATCCCTGGTAGCGAATTTAGACACTGAGGCAAGAAAACAATGTCCAGATATGAAGTAAGAATTTTTATATTTAACTATCTGCTCAAAATTATTGTACATCCCAATTCTTTGGTTAAACGATAGATCTAATAATTTCAGATTCTTCGCAGTGATTGGAGTCAATAATTCAGTGGGAGAACAAATTTGTGTCTCAAGAGCAGGAAAACAGTTACCAGCAATGATGCTTTCCGTAGCAACGGATACCAAGGTATGTCCCTTATTCACATTGTAGCTAGTCCAGCAAAGTAGATTTTAACCTCATTTTCTTAATTTTGTTGAAATGTATTAAATAACTACCATTTATCCATATTTTATAGCTTGGGTAGTTGGCGTATTACGTATTAAATCTGTTCAATATAAGAGGAAATACTTCACCGAAGTAAAAAGATATTCATGACAATTAATTAAATATATTATTATATTTTTGAAGCGAAATTTAACAAATTATAATAAACTGGTTCTACCGTATTATTTGGATAGAAATTTCATTATAATTTGAATTAAATAAGCTGTTTGTTGTTTACAGGCTGAAGATGCAGTGACATTATCAGCAAGTTACAGTGACATTGTAAGTGCTGTCGAGAAAGGTTTGCAGACCATGCAACCTGTCATTGTTGCTGTACATTCCACTGATATTCAAGGATCTCTTTCAGAACAAATTGCTGCAATAGCAGGTATGTTGACTTATGTCAATTTACTTCTTATCTCATAGAACATGGTTAAAAACCCAAACAGCTCAAACTTAGAGCTATCTAAAATAAAAATAAAACATTGCTGGTCGCAGTTATTTTTTATATTTCCGATGTTAGAGATGGTATAATTATTATAAACAAGCAGTAACAATACAACAATCTCCAATGAACTTAAATTAAATAAAACACACCTCAAATAGCAATAAAACACATATTAAAAATATCAAAT
Organism: Apotomis betuletana; assembly: GCA_932273695.1. Lineage (NCBI taxonomy): Eukaryota > Metazoa > Arthropoda > Insecta > Lepidoptera > Tortricidae > Apotomis > Apotomis betuletana. The sequence continues at coordinate 17,882,162 of OW026316.1, read as the reverse complement.
AGCACAGAAGACATATTCGGATTGATGCTTTGGGACTGAAAACTAATAAGTAAGATTGTTTAAAATCATCTGCTGGAGGTTGCATTCAAGGTTTATTACCTATAATAGTCGTATAATCGCCTGGACAATAACAATAAAGCATAAAAAACATCTCATTGATACCAGTAGGTGATACTGAACAGTTTAGTAATAAGTCCATCGTTATTTTTTTTTTACATTTTCTAGGTATTAAGATGACGGGAACAAGCGTTAAAAAAAAGACGTTGCAAGATTTGGGTATGACTTTGGATAAATCACAGTTGATATCAATGTTTTTAAAACAAAAACAAAATGTTTGGATCAGCAAAGAAGACGTGCCACTGCTGACAGTAGAAAGGTGTGTACACCAATATTATGGTTAAGTTTAATGATTTTATGAAGTAAGCCGACAGCTTTCATCTCCATGAATACCAAATATGTATCATAAAAATAGTCAATGATAACTTATTGTATTTCAGAATACAAGAAATAGAAGCAACCTTGAAAGAGTCAGATTATGTTCCTGCTCAAGGCTTGAAGGCATTTTTCCCTTACGTGTACTCCGATGAACTCATGGCCACGATTGACTCAGTGATTGTGCCGACACTCACCATTAGCAGTGACATGGTTTGTAACCACGCATGAATACTAAATAAGTATAGTATAATTATAACCTAAATTAAAATTTTAAAATAACCTCAACACAAGAATCTGGTCATCATGATACCCTCATTTAATGAGTGATATAGAATTCTTGTAGTTTTTGAATTTTTAGCATCTATTTTGGCTAAGATCTCGTCACATGTTCCGAGTAAAGCTGAATATTTTGGAAACTACTCCTCCTATTTCCACCAAATTTAGCTAAGAACCATCTTAACGGACATGTTTTTCGATTAAAAAAAAACGGTCTCAAATTGGTTTATCCGTTTGGGAGCTATGATGCCACAGATACACAAATACACATGTTAAACTTATAACACTTCTCTAATAGGTATGATGTATTTATGCAACAATAGTTGGTTATAGTGAAATAGTTCGGTTGGTAACCGCTATTTAGTTCTGATGGTATCGTCAATCTACATCTGTTGTCACTTAGTACGGTACGTAGTGAAAACCAAATTGCGCAACTGGCTCTGGCTACAAAATTTAAATTATGATGATACAGAAAAACTACTTACAATAACGTCTTAAATACTCTATAAGCAGCTTTAGATTAGATACGTTTACATACTTATAAGTGATGTGATATTTAACTTAAACTTAAATTAAAATTTAAAAATTATGATTTTGAGTGATGTGTACTCCAACTTTAACTTCTTCATCTAGTATATCAAACTAATTTTACTTATATTATTGTACTATCATCTGATCTGCCAACCTGAACATATTGTACCGTTACACTGTCCAAACAAATTGTAGTTTGTATCAGACACTGTACGGACGAACTCAAGCCCCTAAGTCACAGGTTAGGTACACCTAGTTTAGGGGTCGAAAGCTCGACCTTAGTTCTAAGATCTCATGTGCAAACACAATATTTTGAAATTGTTATTGTAACGTTGTTATTTCTTTTGAACAATAAATATTTTATTATTTATTTTTTATTATTACTTAAAACAATCGTTATAAAAGGTTCAACAACTGCTGAAGAATACCCTCAATGTTTACATCACACACCACAAAAGGAGTCCAGCAAAGCATCTTTATTTTTCGACCAGCTCGCCCAAATAGTAAAATTTGATAATGGCCTTCAGTTTTCATTTGACTATCTTTTTTTAGCGAGACGATGAATTCTCCGCCGAGACCTGTCTTTACATAGTGCCAGGTCTGCAGGGTCTGCACCATCCCTACCAGCGCATGTGCGAGCGACTGCAGTTAGCGGCGATAGTGCTCCAACCAGGACTTGATCATCCCAAAGAGACAATACGGGAGACGACAGAAAGATATGCCAAGGTATTTAACACCAGATTCCCTGTGTAAAATACATTAGTCTCGTATAAGTTTCGAAATTACCTACGTATAGTCTCGCTAAAATATCTTTGCCTATCTATTCTATTATCTGTAAATCGGTACATGACAACACTGAAGATAGGGCACTAAATTAGTCTTGATACTTGTGTATTATCCTTAATCTTTAAACTAGAATAAGATTCTAGCTTTGATACCTATATAAAAAAATATATATTCTTTGATCAGTATTGAATAAAATATTTACAAAATAAGATATTTCGGACGACTTTTGCCTTTTATTTAGTGAGTTTACATATTGTATTTCAAAATAGTTACTGCTTAAAAACGTGCCTGCATTTTTTTGGATGATCAAAATACATACTTTTAGTTTTATTTTATCAAAAAAATGCAAGTACTAAGATTGTTGGTTACTCTTACCGGCCAACAACTTGACATCTGTGTCAAATACAAAACATTGCCATACTTAGTTTTTATTTGTGTTTAATTTTCTTGAAAGAGTTATTCTGGTCCGACTCGACCTTAATGTGTATTTTGGGTAACTAATTTCTTATGATAGATGAAAACTGATAACTGAAGATTGTAAATTATCAGGCTAGCAAATGTACCTCATTCATGTTTTGCTTACACATTTTCAGACATTCCTGAGAAAACATTCTGAAACCAATAAGTTTTATTTGTTGGGACATGAATTCGGCATAATTCTTGCTCTCGATCTTGCTGCTATATTAGAAGACTACGGTAATCAATTATTTTTATTTTCCTATTTTCGAAAGGATTATCAAGTACCTAGTAATAAAAGGGCGTTAAATGCTTTTTTTCTGGCGTTACATTGTATTTTGAAATTGTTCCCTGAAAGCTTATTATTCTGACATTGAAATATGTAATAAATTGGATTATGTTGTTATTTATTTTTGTCTAATGTCGAGCAGGCATGTCGGGCACCGTGTTTTGCCTGGGCGGTGGACCTGACGAATTCCTGGACGAGCTGGAGCGACAACTGCAAACAGAGTGCGCCGGCGCCGCAGACTCAGTTCAGGCGCTACAGCAGGCAGTGGCGCGCCACATGTGCGCACTCATGGGTGTGGTATCCCCGCAACTCGACGCCACACTTCACAATGCAGCTACATGGCCAGATAAAGTGGAGGCGAGCGTGAATGCGTTGCGCGGACGGGTGGCTCACTCCACCCAATACGCGCGCCTGTTAATTGAGGCGGCGTACGCGCGCGTGACGCAGGCGCGGCGTCACAGACAGCTCTCTTCCGCGCCGCGCGCGCTGTGCTCGCGCGTGGTGTTACTGCGCTCGCCTCCCGGCTCTGCGCAGACGCCGCACCCGCTGCAGCGCTACTCGCAGCTCCCCCTCGCCGTGCACGACCTGCGCGCGCCACTCACGAGAGCCGCAGACGACTTGCGCGCAGCTGCCATCATTAACCATTACCTTGACGATGAAACAAAAGAGTATTTCGCTAACAAAGATCTTTGTCACACGTATTTGATGAATATCGAATCGTTCATTAATAACCCTGACAAAGATGCAATTCGTCAGTTTAGAAAAAGTCCGAAAAAATCTTAAGTTCTGTTGTTGATTTCATTAAGTTGTTCTGTTGTTGATTTTGTTTAGGTGTTAGAAATGATAACATAATCATATTTATATTAATTACTTGACTTGTTAAATATAATATGTATGCATTTTGGAATATTGTTTTATTTGCAGTTTTTCGGGGAGCCTGGTTTGTGCCATGACACTTTAACAGCCACTGATGATTAAGTGAACGTATGCTTGTTAGTTTGTAACTTTTTTGGTTTTGTTCGTTTATATGCGTGCGTATCGTTTTATGAGTGAGACACCAGAATCTACTGAGAGTCATATTGAATTCCCAATAAACATTTGGGCTAATACCAGTCTAAATATTAACAGCTGAAGAAGTATTTATAAATGGCTTATTATTTTCGCGGCGACAGAAAAATTAAAGAGCAGCAAACTATTTGCAACTAAAATAATAACTTGTCAGCGATTAAATATTTTGGCAATCATTTATATTAAATGAGCTTTAAACTAAGGATATTTTAAAATTCAAATAATGGCAGCTACTTTAAGTTAGCAGAAATAATAAACAAGATTACTGAAATCATAGGCGAGGTACTATAAATAATGACTTGGCGACTAATATTAGCAGAAGGATAACAAACTTTATATTAGTGGCAACTACAGGTCTTCATCTAAAAAAGCATTTTGGGCTTTGATTTGCTGGCAGCTTAAATATTAAAATGGGTACTATATAAAAGTAACATTGAGGAGTTATTTTTTTAGTTTTCGAAACCATAATTTAATGAAAACGGCGATAAGCGCGTTCGTTTGAAGTGGAGTGCGGGTCGTCGCGCGGCCATACAAAACACGCTTATTTTAGTCCGAATCTAGCTAAAACACGCTACGCTAAAATAAGCATTGCATTATCATAAGACTTGCCTCAGAACCGAATCTGTCAACCCCGATTCCACGTGGTCTTGTCTGCCCTACCCCTAGAGTGTATATAAAAAGCCGGAGGCGCGGAGGGAGAGCAGCCCTCGCCCGCCGTGACAAAGCTCGGGAGCCGTGCGGAGGGGAGCGGCTGAGGCTGGTCGCCGAAGGCGACCAACAAGCCGAAGCTCCGGAGCGGAGTACGGGCGACCGTGCTTTGCCACGCAAGGGCGGAAGGGCTGCACTTCCCGCAGCGCCGGAGCTAAGGCAGAGTCTGACACAATATCCAAAAAATATTGTCGGTTTAGGAGTCCATATCTCGGTAATTATTAAGTTTAGAAAAAAGTTGTCCATACAAAACACGTTTATTTTAACGTATTCTATACGATAGAATCATAAAAAATAGGTGTCAATATGACATCAAACCTGACGAAATTTTTTTAAGCCCAAAAAAAAAATTCACTTTTCATCCAGCCCCGCCCCCCCAACCAAAATTACATTGGGTCCCCTTTCGTACACATTGACCAAAATCAGAGCCACTAAATAAGACTATAGACCAAAATTATTATTTATACATGCAATTTTCAACTTTGATTAAAGCTCTTAAAGTGTCGCACAAAGTATTTTTTTTATGACCTTGATTTATTTTATATGCAATCTCCATTGAACAATTAGAGTACGCTATTTTCAACTTTTTATCCGCTGTCATGTTTCCGCTTAATTAGTTAATTCAGTCGCCAAAACTATAACTCGATGCTAGTTTATATTGAAACAAAGCCGAAAATTGATTACTTAGCTGCTACTTTTTACTTTATACTAGTCTCCGCAATTAGTCGCCAACTTATTATTTTTGCTACCCCCTTTAATTTTTTATAAATCCCTAAATCAGATTAATTTATCGCCGCGTTAAATACATGCCTTTATAAATGCTGGGGACCTTTTATACAAAGCAGCTGGTTTAAGGCTTTATGTCGTCTAAAACAGAAAAATACTCGGAGATTTCTCGATAGCATTACAAAACACCAGAAATTACAGTTTGAGATACTCCCGGCTCCGGCCTCTTTTTCTTGTTTCATGATAATTAACCAAAATCAACTTTTCGGGGAAACCGCACAAAAACATCAGAATTAATAAAACTCATGAATTCAAACTCAATTTTTCGCAAGATAAGCACTCGAAAAGTGCTACAATGCTTGCCAAAATCGTAAACGCAGAGAAAAGAATCAAACAATAAACATTGCACAGCGTTTCCGAACTCATCTCGCCAAAACCGCTGAATCGATTTTGATGAAATTTGGCATGGAGATAGTTTAAGATACGAGGAAGGAGATAGGATAGTTTTCATCCTGGCAATTATCCCTAAAAAGATTGAAAAGTGAGTAAGTAATTCATGATGACATTGATGACCCTGTAGGAAATGTAATGATTAGACCAAAAGCACAATTGCTCTTACATTTGCTTAGGCGCTTTTAATAATCCCTTTTATTAATTAAGGTGATTAGGTGGATATCTATCGTGTTGTACGAGGTTGCTTCCATACTTCCAAGTTCCACGCGGACGTAGTCGCGGGCAAAAGCTGGTATGAGATAATGATATTGCCTTTGGCAGTATGCGCTAGCTCCATAATAGTCTGGGAGATGTCTCCGCGAGTTACATTTTAAAAAAATAAATAGGAGCCAAGTAGGACGATACGGTTGACTTCAGTAAAGATCTTAGAGCATACACTACGTTGCGTTATCACGTGATAAATAGGTAAATGATAAAGCATCTGTCACTCACACTCGCTTACTGACAAAACGTGACGGATGCCTTGACGCCTTTCGAACTATTTTTACCTCTGCCAATCTCATTAATTTCCTTACGATAAATATAATGTCCGTTTAAATATTTCGCGAAGCTGAAATAGATTCGCTTCGTCAATTCCGCCTTTGACAAAATACTTTGGCTTGAAATCGGGTTTGGCCGATAACTTCAAGTTATAGGACAGTGAACCATGATTTCATTGCACACATGTATTATTGCCTAAGGCAAGGTTCACATCGCCTAAAATCGCGCAGTAACTAGGCCTTCCTTTTGGCTTTGCAGTAGTCGGGTAAAAAGTAGCACGTATTTGGCTGCTGACGTGACGTGTAAATTTTATAAATGCTTACATACTAGATAATATGACTAGGTAAGTACACCAAATATTCAAATATAACGTTAAAAAGAATGAAAACAATTAAATAAAAAATGCCATATAAAATTACAGCATAAATCCCAAATTAAAATCGCTAAAATCGCAGAATAATAGAATAACCTTATTAATACATTAAATATAGAAAAACAAATAATTAATCTTGAACTGAGTATTTTTTTTATAACGGCACAATATAGTGGCTCCACTTCGCCTGATTGTAAGCAAAAAGGGGAGCCCAAGTCGCAATGGTAACTGACAAGAAACCAACAGTGCCATGTCAGTTCAGTTCAGTCAGTTTTTCCGCGGTGTGTACCTATAATATTAATTAGTTATTTAGGTATTCAATGTAAAATTCATATAAGTGTAGTAATTGTGACATTTTAGTAGACACGAATTAGGTATTCATATTGAAATTTTAACAGTAGTGCTCTAAATGTGTGTCAAAGTATATTTTTTTTTACATTTTACGGAGAAAATCGGTGAACATACGTAAGTACAAAAAGATTCAATACAGACAAACACTGAATCTCTTCCTTTTTAAAGTCGGTAAAAAATAATAAATAATCATAAAAATATATAAATAATAAAAATATAATCGATGTGTTGGCCCCCCTCCAAATTGACGACCCTAGCCGAATAAAGGCGAAGCGATGGGCGGGCTGGGTCACAATTGCGACCCGAAATTTGTAGGTATATTTCTTGACACGCGGCGCGGAGTGAATCTCCCTTGACATAGGCTACTTTTTATCCCGAAAAATGTAGTGTTCCCGTCAGATGAGCGGGTAACACCACGCGGCGCCGCTAGTAATATTATAATCCTCTTTGTGTGTAGTAAGCCTTAATGTGATTCACGCCCATAATGAATGCACACGAACACTGTTTGTCTAGGTTAAGGGTTACTGAGAGATCAATTAGATTTATTCATATATTAGGTATATTAATTATGGATGAGTTTTTCAGCCTTTTTTTTTGATAAATTTACATAGGTACTATTTTTAAATGGACCTGTTGTAAAAGGTACTTAAGGTCGAATTTTGTTGTAACTAGTGGCTGAAAAGCGGTTTTAATTTTTTATGTTTAGACGTAAGGTTAAAAACCTTTGACAATGACAATTATATTAAGGCCCACTTGTACCAAAACTTCGAGTTAAATATATAACTCAGGGTTTACTAACTCAGGGTTAATATGTGAAATTTTTAACTCATAGTTTTCGTTGCACCAATAGAAATTAAGTCCGAATTAACTAACCCGAGGTTAATGTAACATTCATTCGCTCTATTCATATCCGACCAAATGTGATAGAATAAATGATGAATGATTTAAGTGTTGTGCTCTCTGTCGCTCTACAGTACTTTGCATAAGTCTATTCCACTATGTCAGATTTGGAATAACATTTAGTTTTTTAGCGTATTATATATCTGTATTAAATGTCAGTCAGGCGTCATTATTGTTTTTGCGCGAGTTGTGTCTGCTTTCTATATTTTATTATTTTGTTTTAAACTGCTAAAAATGGAAAACAAATCTCGTTTACGTGCCCCAAATTTTACAAATAGCGACAGATTACTGCTTTGTGATTTAGTAGCGAAGTTTAAACATTAACTTGAAAACAAAAAACAAGTCGAAAAATCATTGTCTCTTTGCGAGTAAAAATGATTCTTTTCTGCAACTTTTCTATTGTATAAGTCCGAACTAATGTATTCGATGATCTCTTCATCATCATCAGACAACAACTATTCAATTTTCATTATCCTGGACAAAACATAACAACATAACATAACCTAAGCTATACGTCAAGTCCATTTTGATACTTGTTTGACACTACTAACCCAGGGTTAATGACTTTAACCCTCACACATCGGCGGGTTAAAAAATTAAATTTTTAACTCAAGGTTTTCTTCTAACTCTCGGTGGTGCAAGACGTACTAATTACTTAACCCTAGAGTAGCATTTAACTCAGAGTTAATTTTGCTAACCCAGCGTGGTGCAAGTGGGCCTAATTCACTTTGAAATTAAGTACCCTAATGATCAACAGAGGATATTAAGCTTTTTTATTTCACTTCTTGGTGGTTTGTTTTTTCTGCGCGGGTTCTGCTTCCCGAGGCCCCGTTTCGCAAAGTTATCTATTTTTCTTTCTAAGAGGCAAAAGTTTTATGTAATTGTAACTTTTCTTAAATACAATATCTCTCTAGTTACCTACTTGAAAAAAAAAATGTTGACAAGAAGCGATCTTGCTTTGGTTCTTGTTTATTTTGTATGTTTTAGTGCTCATTCCTCTCCATTACACTCCCCAAGTCTCCCATTTCAGAATTCTCCTAGTGACTTCAAAGTTGAAATGAAATGATTATTTATAAAGTGATTAGTTATCTCGTGAAATCACGAGATAACTGTATCATCATCATCATCATCATCTCAGCCATGGGACGTCCACTGCTGAACATAGGCCTCCCCTTTGGACTTCCATATATACCGGTTGGAAGCGACCTGCATCCAGCGCCTTCCGGCGACCTTCACAAGGTCATCTGTCCATCTCGTAGGTGGACGTCTGTATACAGTTATCTAATTTGAATCCAAATTGAATTTATTTTCTGTAAATTGATGTTTCTATTCCTAATGCGAGTATTTGTGTTTCTTTTCCTAATGCGAGAAATCATTACCTATCTCTTTCTTTGCAGTACTGTGAGAGAGTAACAGACGACGCTATGTCGCGCGAGCATTGTGCTAGACGGGTGTAAAAGAATCAGAAAGATGAACGTCATGATGCGCTTGAGCATTTTAAGAAACACATAATTCCATACCTGTGCTAACTCGGGGCACGTTATAGCGATTTGATATCGATAAAAAAAATTGTCGATGTATATGATTGATCGGTGCATGTGCTCACTAAAAATTCTCGATTACTATAAAAAGATTCTATTTATCATGTCTGATAAAGTGGATATTTTCATCTTTAATACCGACGAATATGAAAAAAAAAAATATTGTGTACTTACTATGAAAACTATTATAAAATAAACAGATAAATGACACATTTTGATTCGTTTATTGTTTTTTTTTTTTAAATGAAGTGAAAATAAATATATTTATGTTGAATAACATTTAGATGTTGACAGTAACATCGATATATTTTTTTATCGAAAAATTTTTTTGCTACGTCGCTTTAGTATACGTGCCCCGAGTTAGCACAGGTACGCACATGACGTAGAGGGCGCTCTAGTAACCTAAAATAAATATGATATACTAGCTGTTGCCTGCGGTTTCTCCCGCGCAAAAGGAGTGAAGTGAGTAGGTACTGAGTGGTAAGTTTGTCTTATCTGTGTCAAATATATTTCGTAGATTTTCAAAACAACATTGTACGGACATGTTTATTTTGCATCGATTTTGAAATCACAACATGGGTGGCCGCAACGCAACAAAGCGTAAAAGCTAGTGATTTAGTAAATATAGAGCAATAGAGGTTACCTGGATTTTTTTGGGAGTTTTGAATATTTATGATTTTATAGATTTTAATGTGCTATCCAAATTTAAACTTTGCCACATCATGTCTATGCTGCTCACTCACATATAAAAAAGGGTTTTAGTTTTTGACAATATATCCTTTCTTATTCATTTTACGATAAAAACTTTTATAAGAATATTTTCTACAATTTTAAAATCTCCCGGATTTTATTCCAAGTAAACAGAAACGAATATTGTCGATATCGAATCATGAAAAGTCGATATCTATTCTTTCTCTAGTTTTGTTATTTGAATAATCCAAAAAAAATATATCCTCCATACAATTAGAGAAAGAAAGAAATAAATTTATTTAATTAACTTGTCATGCGACGTCCATAGGCTAAGTAGTCTGTGTATTTACTCGTAGTACTGAGAATTTCAGAACTAGAGAGGGATGAACATGGCAAAATTATAATAATAAAAATTATTACTATGAAACCCTAAAAACGGGGTGTTGAAAATCACGATATGAGAGATTTTGATGATTTAAGATATTGCGCCGCTCAGACAGTGACCACACTTTCTGTCAATAAGTATCACTGCCTCCATTTTTAATTTATGGACCCTAAATAAAAGAGCCATAGAGCGAGACAAACATAATATATTATAATGAAAGTAATGATTAACATTAGAATACAATCATGCTGTATTATTTAATTCCACGTAATATATTCTTACAGTCATGTGTAAATTAATAAAATTAGCTCCGTTGCCCTTCCTTGTTTGAACAACAACACGGCCGAAGAAAAATATTTTGTTTTCATATAACATGAATTAATCGACACAAAAAAAAACAGCTAAACAGAACATTTTCTTCCTATCAATAGAAATGGGTGATTTTTTAAGAAGCCTTATTCCTTTTTTTTTATATCGTGACATATATAATATTGATAATTTCATACACCTTTTTGAAGTGGATAATACTTTTCCCTGAGTTCTAGGTAGTAACATAACTATTTCATACATTTCATTGCGTTCAGTCGATAATAAGTTGATAAAAACAGTTGTCTGCGTGAATTTTGTCAATTTCGAGTAGTTTTTGAAACAAAAATTATCAATGAAAAATTCAAACTGTAGGTTTCAAATATGTACCAATAAGTTGCAATGGCCCTGTTCTAAGTAATAACATTGATAATATGTTTAAAAATATGTGTGGTCATAGAGAAAAATGTCTAAAACCATCATCATTTTTGAAAGGATAAGGCGCCTTAACCGATCAGTAAAATAATCTTACTCCGATATGAAATGAAATGAATTGAAATGAAATGAACAATTTAAAATCCATCCATACTTCCATACTAATACTATAAATGCGAAAGTGTGTCTGTCTGTCTGTCTGTCTGTCTGTCTGTTACCTCTTCACGCTTAAACCGCTGAACCGATTTAGATGAAATTTGGTATATAGATAGTGTCAGTCCCGGGGAAGGACATAGGATACTTTTCATCCCGAATAAATTTAGTGTTCCCGTGGGATGAGCGGGTAACACCGCGGGGCACAGCTAGTATTAAATATACCCAGTGATGTATAACGTCTCTAGGTATCACAACATGCTGAACACAAATATGTACCTATTTGGTCTGCCAAAATGGCTAGTTGGTCAAATGGTGAAAGTGGATGGTGGAATGGTGGGAGTTACTGCACGCTGAAGACTAAGTATACTAACATGGAAAGTAACAATTTTCTTGAAAGAGTAACAACCATGAGCTGCGATAAAATATAGCCTAGGTTTGTATTCAATAAGAACTTCAAGGTACAAGTTCCACCGAGGGCAAAATGGGCCGAGGGTCGCGAGCCACCTAGAGCAGATGATGAGGACAGTATTTGGTACACTGATTGATCAAAAATGGCATCAGGTACGGGAGCAGGCATTCATGCAAACGACTTTAATGCAAGTACAAATATGGTAGCACATCTACATACCCAGCAACAGTCAAGCGGCGCTTAAAGCGCTATCTGCGCCCAAAGTTAAGTCTGAACTTAAATGGCGTCCAAGCTTTGAATAAGCTTGGAAGGCACAATAAGGTACAACTGGTTTGAATTCTAGGGCATCAAAGCTTCATCGGTAATGAAATTGCAGATGAACTTGCTAGAAAAGGGTCTGCGGCAAATTTCATAGGACCTAAACCATGTGGGGGTCCCGCAGGTAACCATAACAACAGCCATCAAAGATCATGCTAAAAACAGCACCAACAAGAGTGAAGGAAAATGGCAGGCTTGAGGCACTCAAAGCTATTCATGGAAATAATAGAATCAAGCTGGACCAAGAAACTATGGAAATACAGCAAAAGACAGGTCAGAATCAAAACGGGGATATTTACGGGTCACTTCAGGGTCAATATTGACCAAGCTTGGACTGTCTGAAAATACAGATTGTAGAATGTGTGGCGAGGAAGCAGAGACAATGATGCACATACTCTATGGATGTCATGCCCTCGCCAGATTTAGAATAAAGGAATTCGGTATTGGCTACCCAGAACCAAAGGAATTCCAGGCACTACCAATTGGTTCATTATCCGATATATGGAGGTGGTGACTTTGAGTAGGTCTTGTTGCATCTACTCAAATTTGTTCCACCACAACTTAATATACCTACAAAAGATAATAAATACACAAAAGATGGCACTGGGTCGAATTGTATCCGTATGGATCCCTATATTAAGATAAGATAAGAATAATAATACCTGAGTAGGGTGCCTATTTTATTGTAAATCCTGTAAAACTCTGCTGTACTTACATCCCGCGTGAAACCCTCTGGATCTCACATAAAGTTGTACACACAACGACGTGACATTTACTATTCTTTGGGAAATGTGTTCATGTCTCAGCCCCTATTTGACCAAGTAAACTTTCTAGATAGTCCCATTGCCATGTAACATAATTTCGTTACGTTGGCGTCGGCTTTTTTTTGTATTTATACCTTTAAAACAAATCACACTCCATATTGACGTAACAATTAACCCTTAAATGCATGATGATGTATATATACACGTTACTGAAATGACACATGTCAAAATCTGTATATAGTCAATATAAACTTTGTCAAGATTGTCCCTAAGTCTCAAACTGACGTGGATTTCATTGGTAATTACGTCATTTCAGAAATAAAATTAGTGTAATTGTATGCATTTAAGGGTTAAGGGCTCACAGCAATAAGCAGCATTACCATAGGCATATATATAATAGATTGATTTAAATGAATGCGCATTAAGCAGTAGAAAGTCGGACACGCAGGGCCCATCTGACTAATTTCTTACACGGATTCAGTTTTTTCTTTTTTTATTGGAAATAATGGCCTCGGTACCACAGGTATTGCTACAAAAGACTAGCTAAAAGTATTCCCACTAATTAACTCCTAGATTTGTGCTTGTAACCTTTATTCATACTAATTATCCGGAAAGATTTTTTGGATACTTATTAGTTGAGTTTAAGTTTTTTATTTTGCAGCTCTGGTTTACATACGGATCACAGAGTAGAAACTAAAGAAGCTATTTCAAAAATAAGATTATCCGGTTACCCTGCTTGTAACACAATCTAGACCTTGGCAAGAAAATCCAAGCCAAATTTGACATATCTCGGGTATAACTACAAAAGTGGTCGAAACCCAAGATTTTTTTCGAACGTGTTTAACATTCTAGGAGCTCCCTCTGCGTCCTGGAGGCGATGAGCGCCGGCGCAGCACACCGCTCGACGACGAGCGAGTGGTCATCTCCGGCATGTCGGGATCGTACCCGAAGGCGCGCCATGTCAAAGAACTCTCTGAGAACCTCTATAACAAGGTCAGTTTTATAGTTAACCTTCCGCTATTCTAAGACAGACATTTACATCATTATCAGATTATTTATGTGCAGCGTTTTTTGTGGCAGTGTTTAAAATGACTATACACTCCGATGCGGGAGCGACAGTGACGTCCGCAAGATTGACATTTTAATTTGGGGTCGTTTGATGATTGGGTTGGTGAAGCGACCTTCCTCTCATTTTGGTGTCTTCTCTCGCGTTTCGGAGCTATAGCCTGAAACCAACTTCCGTCATGAGCCTTACTGCATGCTCTTCATTTACTACGCTCGTTAGCCAATTAGCAGGGCTGATGCCAAACGTAAGCATGTCGAGCTTTGTGCGGTCCTTTAAAACGTAACATGGGCCTCCCCACTATTCTCCTAGCAAAAGCAACTTCGCTCAACAGGGTGCGTCTTGGCAAGCAAGTGGCATCCATACGGTGCACATGCCCCAGCCACCGCAGTCTACGCTGTTTAAGCATTGCGGTAATGCTGGGAAGCTGTGCAACTTGCAACGCTCCCGCCAACTGATGTTTAAGAATAGAGTATAATAGTAATTGCATTCCGATCGTGATCAATAGTAGGTAATAAGTATTTACATAGAAAGCATTGAGGCGTGGTCAAGTTCCGAATTCCATTTTTAGGCTGCCTCCGCAGAAGCAGAAAAGAGCAGGGATGTGTAATATGGAGTAATCATATTTCTCAGATTTAAATGCTCTTCTTTCGGGCTTCACGAAGACCTATTTGGTTAATTTCTCCGCACCGCTTCAGTAGACATGGAGTGTTTAGACCTTTTCAATTTAGTTACTATTGTTATTCCACGTGTTGCGACATAATTAGTTGTGTAAGGACATTCGATAAAGATGGAGCTTTAAGTAACTATGTCTGAATATTTTACTGTACGTGCAAAGTTTTTACTTTCCCAGCCTAGATACATGTTACAACTAGTAGTCAGTATGATAAACACAAAAGAAAGTTTTAATGTGATCAACTTTTTATGTTGAATGTATTTGAAAGCATGGGCGCTGCTAATAATTATGTCCATTTTGTTTTAGGTCCATCCGATGGCAGAAAAAGAGACTCGTTGGGACTACGATCATCCAGAAGTGCCACAGTATGTTGGTTTGATGCCGGGATTACTAAATTTTGACGCTCAGTTCTTCAGAGTGCATTATCATCTCGGTGTGACCATGGATCCTATGTCACGGAAAATTCTAGAACACACTTATCAGGCCATATTTGACGCAGGTGAGCACACACGTCAGTGTTTGAAGTATGAAAATGCGCTTATGTACAACGTGTGATCCGAATTTGAGGAAGTAAGAGTAAAAATCCTATGACCAAGTTCACAAATCCAAACCTTCATTTACCGTGTCTGTTCAAAAGGTTGGTTCTTTTATCGAGTTTGGTGTGACTGCATTCAAATAACTGCAATAACTGTACAGTAAAACTTATGATCTTTTTAAACAAAACATTATGCCTAAATCATCAATACTTATCATCAAATCATTATACTTATAGTTTAAAGAATAGCTTTGATTTATGAATATGAAAGATTCATACTGAAATACAAAACTACCAAAACTTGTACATATGCTAACTAAATTGTATACAATAATCGTCACCACAATCTTTAGAGTTTATGGAGCCTTTCTCTTTAAGCCCGTGACCGAACACATTTTGACGACGCGGTTGGCGCAGTTTGTAGTGCATCTGCCTACTGAGCCGGCGGCGGTCCCGGGTTCGATCCCGGCCAGAACAAATATATGTGTGATGAACTCGAATATTTGTGCTTGGGTCATGGTTGTTCTATGTATTTAAGTATATAATAATATTTATCTACTATAAAAGTATGTATATCGTCGTCTATTTAGTAACCATAACACAAGCATTCTTGAGCTTAATTAGGGACTAGATCGATTTGTGTCAGGTTGTCCGATATTTCTTTTTTATGGACATAATTTCATGGACACTCTTTTCCCCGGATGTCATACATTTATCAAATATCTTGATAATGTCAACATGGATAAGATAAGGGTAAGGTAAGGTTAGGTTTGTGTTAAGTATCACATTCCAAAATATTTTATGGTTTCAGAAGAAGAATGGTTTTGTTGACATGATATTTCTATGAAATTAAAATTCAACGAAACGTTTCTATATAAAACAAAGGTTAACCGTCAAATTGCCTACTGAACAAATTGTGTTTGAGCTATGACAATACCTTTGATTTTTGACACTGTTACTAAAAAAACCTAACATTTAAAACAGGCGTTAATCCGGGTAGTCTCTCCGGGAAGAAAATCGGCGTTTACGTAGGAGGTTGCCTATCGGAAACTGAAAAGGCTGCATTTTATACTGCAGTTGCTGGGAAAACAGGTTTAGGTATAGCCGGGTACGTAAATATTAGGTACTCTTATCTTCACCAGTGCCTTCATTACTTCCATATAAATATATATCGCTCTGATATCTTGGAGATATTTCTAAAATCCACTGTATAGCGTTTAGGCGAAATGCAAAACGCTAGGACTAGCACCGAACAATACCACTACAAAAGCTGCAATATTATTTTTATTAGGTATGAAGCCGACAAAGGAAATAGCAGTATCTCATTGAATACTTGAATGACGTGCGACGCTATTGGTTGTGACACGTTGTAGGTTGTGTCATACTTTATGCAACTCGAATCCCAAACGTGGTATTTGAAGGTGATATTGTCAGCGATGCGTGTACTAAATGCCTATATGTGGGAAAGCCAGTCCAATCTCTGCTCCAATTATTCGTGTGATTAATAAATAAAACAAATATGAACCAAAACAACTATTTTATGCCGAAACATTGCAGAAAAGTAACTCAATGACCTTGTTGAAGGTTTTGCAGCTACAACGCGTTTTGACGGTTACTTTTTCAAAATGGTGCTAAGATTACTGTATTGTTCAAAATGTATTTTAGGTGCAATAAATCGATGTTCGCCAACCGTGTGTCATACTGGCTGAACGCTAAAGGCCCCTCGTTGTCAATCGACGCGGGGTGCTGCAGCTCAATGGTGGCCCTGGAGCAGGCCTACCAGGCCATGACGAGAGGTGACTGCGAGGCGGCCGTTGTCAGTGGATGCAACATCTGCTTACACCCGCAAACTTCCATCCACTTCGGCAGGTAATTCAAATTTTCTAATTGTTTGCGTCTTATCAGCATCATTTCCTGGGCCGATATCTAGTTTAGCTAAACTGTACCCACTGTTATATAAAAGCCTCTTCAATTTCACGCCCCTTTGCCCGGTTTAGCATTAGTCTGATCCATTTCCCTGCTACCTTCCAAACATCATCTCTGACCAGCTGATCACGAGCTGATTGATGGTCTGCCCACTAATCTTTGGCTTAGTAATTGCCATCACTGTATAACCACCTTATGAATCTTATTATTAAATTATCAAGCTATCAATCATCCATCGCCTAAGAGAGCTCACAAAAATAAAACACAAACTATGACCAATAAATTTGTTGAAATACTATGTTCTAAGTATTAGGAAGAAGACTATATTGTACAATCGAGGAAAACTAAATAACCGCGTGGTTCAGAAAGATTGGGACGAGATTATTGCATGCTACCCTCCTCGTGTTTAATAGGTGCTAAGGACTTCGAGATCAATGCTCTAAATACAAGTAACTGTAAAGCCCCAAATGATAGGTACTTATGTAATTATGAATTATATCTTGTTTTCAGGAATATACAGCTATGCAAGGACGGTAAAACTAAATCGTACGACCAAGCTGCCGACGGATGTGTTAGATCTGAAGCTATCAATGTTTTGTTCTTGCAGAAGGCTAAAGATGCTCTAAGGTAAATAAATATATTATGGATATATAAATAAATGCATGGCAGTGATATACCTACATAAAGAACGAAAAAAATAACATTAATTTTGTTTCAGAATCTATGCTGACGTAGTTAAAGTTAAGACAAAATATGTTTCTCTTAAAAGTAGTGGGAATTTCAAGCGAAAACCAGAAGAAATTACAGGATTTCTTGAAGGATTTTATGATGAATTACCAATTTCACCCAGAGATGTCGAGTACGTGGAAGGTTTTGGAGCAGGTACGTGAATAATTATCGGCATGTGCCTTTTAATAAAGTTATTTATAGACAAATAATACAGGTATTTGCATATTGTACAGATAACTTATACCTAAAATAACTTTGCGCTAACCGCCATTAAATACACTTTCGTTGTGTTTTGTGTGTTCCTTTATAAAATATCTTACTGTTTAGCTTTACTGTTTATTGGTTGTGTTGGATTGTCTTGAAAGATAATCAGATATATGTCTGTTTTTCGTTGACGTTGAAAAGAATGTAATATATGTACATATATTATCATTAGAAGAAATAAATTATATACTCGTACTAAAAATAGTTAAAGGGCATACTGCCTAATAAGTAGTGCCAATGAAAAACACGATTGCAGATAATAATTGTTAAAATTTTATTTCAGCCGATTATGAAGCTGACAAGTTGGAGTTGGAGGCGATCGATAAAGTATTCTGCTCGGGTCGAACCGAGCCGCTTTACGTCGGAAGTGTCATGTCAAATTTGGGCTACTGTGAATCAGCGTCGGGTATAGCGGGGGTCACTAAGGTCTGAGTCATTTTAATCATTTTCGAAAACGCTTAATGTTATCAAATTCAATGATGCAGGGTGAAGATCTATGATGGTCGTGTTTATCGCTCGATTGATGAATTATAATGTATTCGTCTCTATCCGACGAAATATTATTGTAAGACCAACGCATGAACACATCATTCATCTCATTCATCAATTTATTTAGTGAAGGAACTGTAAATTATCTAAAATATCTACTTTTTAAATGTTTGTCCTGGCATTACGGGTGAAAAGATTCTGAAATATTTATGTTGGCAAATAGAAGCATCAAGAAACTACAAAAAGAGCCTGAGTACTTCAAATGCACCCTTTGTGGCCAATTTCACTACAATATTATGCTTTTTGGATTAGCAAATGCTACTTGTATGGTCCAGGTTCTGCTTGGGTACCACACGGGGCAACTGGCAGGTAACCTGCACTGCGAAAATCCCCGCGAGGACATTGCGGCCCTGCGCGATGGCCGAATCAGGATCCTAACTGACCACAAGCCGATTGCTCGCAACTTTATCGCAGTCTATGGATCATCCATAACCGGTGTCAATTCTCATGTGCTCTTGCATGGACATTATAAACCGAAGGTATGATGATATCATTTACATATACGACGTATCTACACGTTCTAGATCAATGCAGAAGACCGTTTATTACGATTGAGATTTCTTATCTAAATATTTTTTTCATGGTTTTTATCTATTTAATTTTATCTCCACCGCTATATTATGTTCTGCGATAAAAGGCGTATAGAATATTTTCTAAATAATTTTTACAAGCAGTGTGAATATCAGTTAATTTACTCTTGATGTGGTTTTTTACTCATCACTAAATATCTTGTGTTGGATATGTTTTTCAATATCTATATGTAGATCTTATTGATTTTTATTTTTTTTAGGATTTAAGTAAATATCAGTGTAATATACCCCGTCTAGTGTTACTGTCGGGTAGAACGGACACAGCTGTACAAAATGTAATTAACTATCTAAAATCTCAACCAATAGACGCCGAAGAGTTGGCTTTGATTCAGAATATTCACTCTGCCAAAATAAACGGCCACCTTGGAAGAGGATTTACCATTTTAGGTAAGATTTTTTTAAATATGATATCTTTTTACCATTTAGGTTAATAATTGAATTGATAAAAACCGATCATAGATAGGATAGCCATAAATTTATGTAAAACACAAGGCAAGACAAAGCATAGTAATTCCTATTTCTGACGTGCTTTGCATTTTACAGTCATCGATGACTAGATCACAGATCACAGAGTAATCTTAAGGTAAACGGATATATTTTTAACCAATTATGTTCATATAGTGCTTGAAAGATACATTAACATAGTCAAATAAAAAAAAAGTCGTCCCTCCGGTGGTCATGCTTGTGTGAATCCAAGTTATGTTGCTAATCAATCGGATTATAGAAGATTTTTATTTATTCTCATACGAGTCTCATAGAAATTAGGCCCTGGAATCCTTAATTTTGTTTATGTCCACAGGAAAAACTTGAACTTAAATCTGACTATTACCCACATCATTTGATTAAATAGTTGAAAATATTATTATACAATCATAATAATGACTCTTAAAATGAAAACACATTAAAATAAATGCTACAAGGTTTAAGTAATGTTTACAGATACAGATAATGAATTGAAAACCATTAGCCTCTCCGAGAAGGCAGAATATTTCGATAGCACTGACCGCCCGCTGTGGTTCGTGTACAGCGGAATGGGTTCACAGTGGGCAACGATGGGAGTCCAGCTCATGCGCTTGCCTATCTTTGCTGCTGCTATCGAACGGTATGGATCTTTGTTGATCAAATATTTATAAAAGATAAAAAAAACACTGCATTGTGTTGTTGGTTCTATAACTACAGATTTTTTCGTTACTCAAAATCCATCAACGTAATGCGTAAGTGCAAGACAATTATGCTGACCATTGAGCGTGTTCTTGGGTCATCTTATTCTTATTATTTTTGATTGTAGGTAATTTATTTAATAGCCTTAGTTCCTGATTTTTCTGTTTTACAGCTGTCGAGAAGTATTGGAACCAAAAGGCATTGATATTGTCCATATTATAACATCTCCAGACAAGACAATATATGACAATATTTTACACTCGTTCGTGGGAATTGCTGCCTGCCAAATTGGTCTAACTGACGTCCTATTTGAATTGGGTCTGGTCCCGGATAAGATTATAGGTATTGTACTTTTTATTTAAGTTACTCTTCATTCTCTCCTTCATGTTTCAAATCAACTTCTGCTTCTCTTCTTCTTCTCAGCATATATGCATCCACTCCAGGCGATCCTACTCCAGGTCGGCGCTGCCGTCTCCAGTGTGGCACTCACTGACTCTGTCATCGTCTCTGCAACATATATGACCAGCCCTCATATATGACTTCTGTTTCTGCGACATATATGACTTCTGCTTCTACAACTCTCTAAATTCATTCTTTAACTTGATTATTAATCTTCTTTATAAAATCAGGTAAAAATTACCGCAGGGCCTGACCCGTCCATATTGGCATGATAATAATATGATTGATGACGCCACAACGACACATTTAGTTAGGATTTTTTGGAGATACTCATGTGAAATTTGTTCGACATTGAATGGAACCTTGACTTATTTTGACAGGTCACAGCGTCGGAGAGTTAGGCTGCGCGTACGCTGATGGCTGCATGACGGCCGAGGAGATGATCTTGTCGGCATACAGTCGTGGGCTCGTATCCATTCAGACGCCATTTATTCGTGGCTCGATGGCTGCCGTCGGGATGGGATTCAATGAAGTATGTTCCAACTAATATAGAATTGTGTTACCGAAATGTTAAAATACGTTTATATTATGTAAATTACCGTTTTTTTTCAACCAGGTTTCAAAGATGTGTCCACCGGAGATTGAAGTAGCCTGTCATAACTCGTCGAACTCTAGCACTATTTCGGGCCCAGCTGAAATAATGGCGGAATTCGTTGCTCAGCTGACCGCTAAAGGGATTTTTGCAAAGGAAGTTCCTTGCTCCAACATCGCGTATCATTCTCGATACATCGCCGAAGCAGGTTATTTTACCAAATATACCGTTTTACCTTTTACCGTCTACCTCTATAAAAACTAGCGTAAAACTTTGACTTTTACCTAGGGTATAGTCTGGCTAATGAAATAATACTCAAAGTTTTGCCGGGAAATTTAAAAAATCTGCGGCCACACTTTTTGTAGTAGGAATTATAGTTTTGATACTAGAAAATATTTCTGATCTTCTATGCACACATAAGGTACTTAAAGAAGTAAGTTAAAGATATGTTGACGTGCACTCATAGTCAGCTCACATAATTTCTAACACTATGTGCAGCACAGTCAACGACAAACACATATGTTTACACTTTCTAACCATATACAAGGCGAAAATTAAATGTAGTGTAAATAAGACCTAGCTCGATAATACCATGTATTAATCCATCACCAAAAAAACATTAGTACTATATCAAATATGAACTCAATCGGAATATTACAACTAGTATATAAAGTATCAAAATTATTTATAGAGGACCCACCTACTAAATTGGTTAAATCATAGACAATTGGTAATACCACAAGGAAATATCTGTCAACATTATTTGGCTAGCCAGACTCTATTAATGGTGACAAACTTAGATGTAGGGACCTCTTATTACGGTGCTTAATTTACGAATCCAATGTTGTTCATTATGAACTACCTAGAACGATACAACTTGACCGTGTTAAACAGTAAGCAAATACTGTTTTAACAGTTCCATCTATTTTAGGGCCTGAACTCCTTCACTACCTAAAAGATGTGCTCAAAACTCCAAAGCTTCGCAGCGAGCGTTGGGTGTCAACTTCAGTGCGAGTGGATAGATGGAGTGAAGAGAGTGCCAAGTATTCTTCGGCTGAGTACCATACCAATAATCTTCTGGTAAACATGATCATGATTCAAAATGTAGACAAAAAAACGATCTTCAGTTATGAATTAAATAAGAAATAGATTGTAAGTTCGTCATATTAAGATTTATGGCAACATAGAAGACGACAAATGGGAATTAAAGCTGAAACCGCGCCGCATGATTGCTCTCTATACATGACTGATGTAAAAGCGGAAAACATTTGGAACATAAATTTTAATTACTGTACAGTTTTAATTTTAGTGCCTCGTTTTGAATCTCTATTTCAATATTTCTAGTCAACTCGTTTGTCCTGTGGTGAGGAGCTATTATAGTTGAATTTATCTCGCGATAAACAAATGAAGAAAACATCACTTTCTAACAAAAATGTGAGTGCGAGAACGACAGGTTATGGATGTTTTTTGGCTAATGATGACTGGTTTCAGAATCCAGTGCTCTTCGAAGAAACATCGCGGCTGATCCCAAACAACGCGGTATTGGTGGAAGTGGCTCCTCACGGTCTGCTGCAGGCCATTCTCCGGCGCTCACTGCCATCTTGCGTCCACGTGCCCCTCACCAGGCGCGGGCATGAAGACAATGCACGATTCCTGCTTGAGGCTATTGGCAAGTGAGTTGGGAAAAACATATTTGACAGATAAGAATACGACTCTTAGCACAAATTATAGAGAATTTATGCGGTATATGCTATACGTGAATTTTCATCAAACAATGCAGTAAAAACCAAGCAAGTTAATGGTTTTGGATAGCGTCATAAATAAATTTTATTATAATATGTATATTTATGAACTTCTTGTAGACCACTTGTTTCATAGTGATCCAGGATGATAAATTGCTTTATTATTTTCAGATTATACATGGAAGGATACTACCCCGATATTCGTGCCATATACCCAAAAGTAGAGTTTCCTGTTTCCACAGGCACCCCTTATTTGTCACATTTGGTGGGATGGGCTCATCAAGAAAAATGGTAGGAAAAAGTTTTCTTTTTTTAACTAAGATCTTCGTTTCCTACATTTTCTGTTTTATACATTTGTTTAAAAGTTAATCGAGGATAGACTTATATTTCAAAAACAATATTTCATAGGTTCTTGGCGGAATATGCAAATCCGGAAAGGAAATCTACTGCGATATGCACTTTCAAGATATCTCTGCATGACGCTGAATATAATTATCTACAAGGTCATCGAATTGGTGGTAAGCAAAATTTGATAATTACTACTACGTTTGTAAAGGGTTGCGGTCAAAATTCGTTGTCCACTTCAGAATCTTTCAAAATATTATATGAGTAAATTTTTACCTGACGTAAGTATTTTCTGAAATATGATTAGGCGTGGAGATGACTAATGGGCATAAGTTTTCTCAATCAGTCCTCTACTAACTCCGTGGAATACGTCGGGGTTATTCTGTGGTTGTTCTGCGTAATCTCTGCTTTTATCGTACACCCAACCCAAGAATGTGTAGGCACAATTTTATCAGAACACTTCTACTCTAATAGTGGTGGAAAGTGCTAACCGAAGCCGCGCAATGTTTTGTTATCTCTGTTTCTATTTAAAGTGCCAATAATGTGCCCTTAGGCAAGACGCTGTTCCCGTATGCTTCGGCTTTGGTGGCGGCGTGGGACGCGTTAGCCATGACACTAGGGACGCCGCGCCGCGGCTGCTCCGTGCAATTCCGTGACGTGCAATTTTTTGCACAGCCTGTGCTCCACGACTCGCGTTTGTTGCGGCTTTGCGTGTGTTTGCATCGAGGTACGGGAAGGTTTGAGGTACGTTATCATTTATGTTTTACTAACATGAATAAGGAGGTTAATAATAATTAAGTATTTTTTCATATTCTTTTCTGTCAACTTTGCACCGGCTAACGGTAACGGCTACGGCAAACCCTATAGATGAAAAAAAATGTTAAATGTCTAATACTACTTACTAGAAAAGTAAAAAATTACGTTGTTTTTTAGATCAATGACGACATCACAAAAGTAGCTTCAGGTTACATAGAATTAAAACTAAATAAAACAAAACTCAACACTGAAGTTGAAGAGTCTACTGAAGTAACTGAAGTGAAGAAATTGACAACGGAAGAGATATACCAGATATTGAATGAAAGAGGCTACATGTACCGGTGAGATTTAAAGTTTCATCTAATCATACAGTAATCAATAGATACAGCTATAAAACCAGTAGGACAAATGCACCATAGCAAGATGAGAGAGGGAAAGAGAGTGAGTTGATGGTATTATAGAATTGCAACTAGGAAGGTGGAATGGTGCCAATTAGGAAGGAAGTTAAAAAGTAATTTTAATTCTCTACAATATCGTGAATGAAATTTATTTGTCTGCTTATAATCATGTAAGTAGGTAGAGTTGATAAGTCAACTAATAGAATTGCCGAACGCGTGAGCTGAGCTTAATGTTAATAGCCATGTAACAATAAGTTCAATATTTGTTTGATTTGTTTATAACCTAAATTAAAAATTAAAAACAACCCCGACACAAGTAGCTGGTCATCATGAGACCCTCATTCAATGAGTGATATAGAAAATGCTACTAAAACTGAACATAACAACAAAATTTGGAATTCTTAGCTTCAATATTGGCTGAGATCTTGTCGCTTGTTCCAATTAAAGCTAAATATCTTGGAAACTACTGGCCCTATTTCCACCAAACATAGCTAAGAACCATCTCGACGGACAAGTCTTTCGATAAAAAGAAACGCACTTAAATTGGTCTCTCCGCTTGGGAGCTACGATGCTACATACAAACACACAGATACACGGCTACGCATTAGATCTGAGTGATTTTCAATGTTAATCTGCAGGAAAGAGTTCCGGAGCATCAGTCAAATCAACACTCGTTTTACTGATGCACTTGTACCGTGGACGGGCAATTGGGCGGTGTGCCTCGACGCGGTGCTACAGCTCCATATGTTGCGGCAGCCGCACCATAGCATCTCACAACCGGCGTTCATAAGACATTTGGAGATAGATACTGAAACACATGCGACTGTAAGAGAATTAGATCCCTCTCTGAAAATAAGAGTATGCGAAGTTCAAGATTCTTCCAGGTAAAATAGAAGACCTTGTCTTTTTTATAAATCAATTTTGGATTTACCAATTTGTTGGTAGTTATATACGGATGAAACAGTTTTGACCGATGAAACTCAATTTTAGTTTAAGACTAGGTTGACATTTTTGAGTGAATTTTAAAGTTATTAAGGAATCTTCCGAAGTGTTTGCCAGGACAGTGGGTAAACCTAAGGAATTTTAAGAAAATGTTTATAGATATTTGATACCTTCTGCAAACCTTTCCTGGAGGTTCGTAGTAAACTTGTTAGATTTATGTGTATGAAATGGTTCGCCAGCGATTTTGACATATTAAAAATGTTATCTACAATATGTTCCGCTGATATAATCGTCGGGATGTCTTTCTCTGCCAAGATAACAAAAAGGAAAATTTCTACGATCCAAATACCGTCCATAAAATGAGTTTTCATTAATTAGAATAAGACACAATTGCATTTTTCAGATGTGGCGGTATTACAATGAAAGGTATAAAATTTCGTAACGTTGTGAAATCAGATGACTCCCTTGTGCTGAAGATTGACCGAAGATATCAAGTTGGAAACGATTTAAATGTAAGATCTTTAAAATGTTCAAAGACGTGATAATTATATTCAATGTGCAAACAATTCGAATTGTCCTTTTTCATATAAACATGATAACTTAAAATAAACCCTACTGTTTATGATAAAAATATGAGATTCTGTCTGTGTCAAATACGATATTTATAATATATTAAGTTTTTTTAACACACTTACGTTGGTATATGACGCTAATGCTTTTTTCTCCTTTGTCAGAAAGCAGTAAACGATAATTCACGAAATGACAAAGTACTACAAAGCACCAAACTGGGAGACTTAGAATCTTTGCACTGGGTAGATGCCTCCGTACCGCAGCAGAGTCCCGGAATATCGGTCAAGGTGCATTTCGCTGGAATTAATGCGAGTGATGTTTTGAAAGCTAATGGAGAAATTCAATTTGAAGATAAACATTATGCCAGTGAAAGTTATTATGGGATGGATTATAGTGGAACTACTGAAAAGTAAGTTAAAATGATATGTCTTTGTATTAAATTCTTCAGCGTTTTTTTTTATAAACGCCCTTTTTTAGCTTAAAAGGCCAACTCACAAATCCACGTTTGGCGTTGAGGCGTTTCGACATGACGTGGAATTGTGTTTTGATTGATGGGCTCAAATCAAGTTGAATAAAAAATCTCGATACAAAATTAACATATAACATTTTCAACAGCGGGCAACGTGTGATGGGGGTAGTGCGTGGCGGCGCAGTTAGTTCTTTTGTGCGCGCAGAGCCGGCGCTGCTGTGGCCGGTGCCGGCGCACTGGAGCCTCGAGGACGCCGCTACCGTGCCGCTGCCCTACGCGCATGCGCTCTACTGTCTCGTTAGTATCAACACCCGTTGATTTATTAAACTTGGGATAAGGAAAACAAAATAATAGATAAACGTAACACCAAAGTTAGAACAATATTTCAAACAACGTTTACTGACGCTTCATGGGCCACCAATATTCCATCTGGCTAAATGATCACATATTTACGGTAGAGTTGAGATGAATAGGGAAGGCACTTTAGATGTCTTTATGTATACACTATAGCCACAAGTAAATAACCAATCATGAAGTCGATCATGTTTGGTTATTTACTCAGTCAAATACACAGGTACTTCTACTTATTGATACATTTAGAAACAATTATCTAAATAGTGATTGTCTATCGAGAAAACCTTAGACAAGCAATCACAACTCGGGCTTTTGTGACATGTTTGACTTGAGACACTACATTTTCCAATAGTGATTCATAGATCCCAATGGTGTTTTTTTTTATACAGGGCATCAGATCTAGACTGCAGCCTCGCTCGAAGATTCTGGTGAGCGGTGGCGCAGGTGCTACAGGGCAGGCTATCATTTCATTGGCACTTCATCGTAACTGCCGAGTCTTCGCAGTAGTCCGGGATATATTTAAAAAGCAGTTTCTGATTAAAATGTTCCCGAAATTAAATGGTGAGCATCATTGGTCTTCGGGTTGTTTTCGTAAAAGGATCCTGTTTGAGCAGTGGGAACTGTCACGTCAAAATATAGATGATACTAAATAATAATAATAAATAACTTAATACTGTGACGACTTACACTAAAACCATTATCTTACAACAATGTGTAAACGGGTATATGTCACTCTGCAGATAAGTCCCTAATAGGTAACGCTAACGACAAAATTAATTTGTTGATCCGCTTTTAAATGGTTTTTTCAGCTTATTGTCAAAAATGTTCGGTTTGTTAACGACGCGTGTCGGTTGCTTTAACAACATATTTTATTGGTTAATATAACGATCAAGTGATGTAATAAAAAATATCTAATAACCTTTGGTATAAAGAAAACAATACCTTTCAAAGCTCACAACTCTCAAACATTATATCAAATCTAGCTAATATATAAAACCTTCTTAAATCCATCATTACACAGCCATTGTTAACATTTCAGCTGACGACATAGTTTGCTGTCGAGATGACGCCTTCGAAGATCGTGTAATGATTGCTACTAAGGGTGTAGGATGCCAATATGTTATATGTGGAAAAGGTGACACTAAAGATGTAAGTAAACAAAATTCCACTTGACGACCGAATTTCATTACGTACCTATGGTGTTGTTACTTAATTTATAATTTTTAATTAGTCTGCGGACTTTACCTATTTAGATTTTTATTTATGAACAACTACTGCCAATTGAAAATAATACATTCCTTTTTTTTTATAGGCCTACTTAAGATGCTGTTCTGGTTTTGGTTACACCTTCGACATTCACCAAGTTAGAGGAAATGAAGACTTTTCCTTCAAAATGAACGCATTGACTATGGAAAGGGCCTACATCCGTGTAGATTTTGCAGGCATTTTTGAAAATATTGGAATACTCAAAGTAAGCATACAATGAGGTTATTTGGTTATTTGGACATAAACATGCGTAATTTGCATATTTAATAAGGAAAGCTTCATGCCCTTCTGACCCACGGCACACCGACAATTAATGATGTGCAAAATGCGGAAACTTTCAAAAATGTAGGGAATTTTCCATCGAAACTTTCGAGAAGATTTCAAAAACCGGAAATTTACAGAATATTTTAAAACCGAAAATAACAACGTCACATTTCATGGAAATTTATATATTCAACTAGCTACTACATGCAATAATGTACAATCTAATGTTTTGTGTCGTTCATTTTAGACGTTTTCGAATAAATTTCTTAAATTTCCGAAAGTTTCACAGGTAAGTTCTAGGGAAATTTTCATGTTCGGAATATTACGAGAACTTAAAGTAAACTTCATGGAATAATTCTCGTAAATATATTATAAAACCTCAAATAAAAATCGGCTGACTTAGACTACAATAGAAAACATTGTGCACTTCTTTAGTAAAAATAAAATAAAAATAAACGAACGATAAATTATTGTTATATTTAAGGCTTCGGTTTCAAGACTGACGAACTAGTAACTAAACGCTGTTCAAATTCATCCAATGAGATGTCACTGGAGCCCCTTCGTGATGTGTAACTCACAGTTGAAGGACTTTGTCCGAAACGTACTTTTCTATAAAAAAAGAACCGACTTCAAAGTACCTGAAAAGCCAAAAATAACCCTTTCAAGTACATATTTATTACATTTGAATCACTTTTGGAAGTGGGTGCCAAACCACTCAATTATTACTATGAAAAAATGCCGCGCATAAAGCCATTAATGATTATCATTTGGTATTTACAAGTAGTTTTGTTCGATATTTATATATTATAGTTTACGTGAGGTTCGGCACCGACTTCAAAAAGCGATTCAAATATAATCTGTCCATGAAAGGGTTATTTTTGGCTTTTCAGCTATTTCGAATTCGGTTCTTTTTTTATATTGATTTTTTTTTTGCTTTTTAGTGAAGCAAATAAAATATTAAGGCGCGGTGATCGGGGAAGTCTTGTTTGCGTGCGTCTCATTTGAATTATCCCCCAACTCCTTACCGTTAAGAAATTATACCTTCCATCATCAACATAAGATGATAAATACCATATGCAAATACTTAAATAGCTTTAGAAAATATATGGACAACATTATGAGTGCCTATAAAATTTGAGGGTTGCCCTCGATTTCCCTGGGATTCCATCATCTGATCCCAACTCGGTTATAATGGGACCACCTTAGGAGTATAGGTACTCTTTCAAATAAAAAAAAAGATTTTTTAAAAGCAGTCCACAATTCGCGGAGTAATCGGGGAACATACATAAAAAATATATATATAAGTATACTTATACACACAGTCTAACATATAACCTCCTCCTTTTTTGGACGTCGGTTAAAAATAATTATGTATTTCACCTTTAGGCTTCATGTTTGAATTGCGTAAGGGGAATGACAAATATATGACAAGTTAATTATCTTTGTTATCGATGACCGCTCTTGAAGTGGCCATGTGTCTGGTAGCTGTATGTAAATTGTTTGTCTTTATGAAATCAACCTCTATTAGATGTATAATTAAGAGTATAAGAGTATATTTTGCAATTTTTTGAACTATTATTACTTCGAAATATTGCAAGATGTTTCAAAAAGAAACATTCCATGAAATATTTCGAAATATTCTTCCCAGAATTTATTGAAATTTATGAATTTTATGAATTCCAGGCTAACTCTATAACAACCTGTTGTAATCAATAGCGGTATAGTATCGTATGACTATACTCACTACCTACTTACTCTACGTTTGCGTGGGTAGGAATTCATTACCTATAAATTTCCATTGTTTCTAGGTCTGGAGAAAGTTACAGGAAATTTCATGAAAATTTCTCTTGGGAACATTCCGCAACATAGGAAAATTTCCATAGGCACATCATTACCGACAATGCTCAACTGTTTGAGCTATTTGGAATTTGAATTCCCCACAGCACTCCTAGTTGCTCGACGGGGAAAATACATTTCTATAATTGACGCTTCATTATAATTGGGAGTTACTTACTTCATTGTACCTACTTAGCACAAATTGGTCACATACGAGACTCAACTAGTGCCTGGTACAACAACTCAATGTTGTACCAGGCACATAACCTTACAAACCTCTTTACTGAAATATCAACCTTCATACTTGACTGTGTTCATTACAACTGAAGAAATTTTAGATATAATAATTGTGACAAAAAATTCATGAGAAATCATTTCCAGAAGCTGCAAAGTTTGTTGGCGGAAGGTATCAGTACTGGGGCCATACGTCCGCTGTCGCGCGTGTGCTACGCGCCGCACGAGGCTGCGCGCGCGTTCCGTCTACTGGCTGCCAGTCAACACCGCGGCCGCGTGCTCATTAGCATACCGCCCACTTTCCAAATAACCACAGAACCTAGGTACTGTAACGGGGGTGCAGTAATAAATTTCCTTTATTAAATGTAACCACCACTACCTCGCACCTCCACCAATTCTAGCGGGTGTGCAGTTTAGTGGTGGTTAAATAAAGGACATTAATTTTGATATGTATTTTATATTGGAAGTTTAACACAACTGCTCAATAACATGATGACGATGATGATGTCCTCCTTGACAAATCCGTTAACGGCGACAACCTGTCAACTGTTTCTGGCGTGTGCACGCTCGTGGCCTCTGAATTCTAGCTTGTTCACGAACACATGATTACAAGAGGGATAGTATAGCTGTCCGTCAGAGTAGTATGATGTATAGTTCTAGGAAGGCCTGGGTCGCGCCTTTCGAAATTCGCGATTCGCATAGAGGTATTTAAGGCCGAGCAATTGATAGCCTTCCAAGTTTGTCTTCACAGCCTTCAGTCATTCCAACCTATGTGTCGTAAGCTCCTCCTACGAAAACATAATGTCATAGCCAGAATGCCCGGATGCTTTTGTCGTGTGACAGTGACGGCCATAATTTCGAATATTCAAATATATTTTTGAGGGAAGACGTCCATATTGCTTGTTATGTACGGTAGATTGATAAGTACCTATGTGGGTAGTTTAACATTATAGAATAAACCAGTCTGCTTGGGATCTCTGTCTTTCATTGACACAACATTGGCGCAGTCGTTATTAAAATTAATTTAAGCATTACTTTACGTTCCGTGGAATCATGCCTATCGGGAAAATAGAACCGTTTTTAGTGGAATCACAAGATTGGGACAATTATGTACGTCGTGTTAATCAGTTCATTGCGTTAAATGCGATTAGTGACGAATTGAAAGTGGCCACGTTGTTAACGGTAGTCGGCGGAGAGTGTTACAACCTACTTTGTGACTTATGTGCGCCGCAACACCCGGAGGACAAAGGATTTGACGAGTTGGTCACATTATTAAAGAACCACCTCGAGCCTGAGAGATCAGAGATAGCCGATATATTGTGCCGGTTATTAAGTCGTCCGGTGACATTCGTATCTGCGGCGATTATAAGATCACGATTAACCCACTTTTGAAAGATTTTCATTATCCTCTTCCTCGTATAGAAGAAATCTTTGCAACACTTGGTGGCGGGGAGCAGTACACGAAGTTGGATCTATCGAATGCTTTCCAACAGTGCTTGTTAGAGGAGGATTCGCAAGCGATGACGGCGATCACCACACATGTTGGAACATTTGTTTACCGCAGAGTACCCTTTGGTATTAAATGTATACCAGAAAACTTCCAAAAAATAATGGAAGAAACTCTGAGTGGTCTTCCGTCGACTGCGGTATTTGCGGATGATATTTGCGTCACAGGCAAAGATAGGTCGACACATTTAGCTAACTTGAGAGCAGTCTTACAAAGGCTCAAAGATAATGGACTTCGTATCAACTTCGAGAAATGTAATTTTTTTAAAGACAGCGTTACTTACTTAGGTTATAATATAGATAAGCACGGTTTACATACGGATATTAAGAAAATTAACGCAATCGTTGCGGCACCGCGACCCACGAACGTCACACAGTTGAAAAGTTTCATGGGTTTAGTAAATTTCTATTCTAAATTCTGTTCCAATATGAGCGATATTTTGAAACCTTTATATAACTTATTAAAAAAAGACGTCGAGTGGGTGTGGAACAACGAATGCGATAACGCGTTTAGTAAAATTAAAAAAGTATTGAGCAGTGCGCCAGTGCTGGCTCACTACGACCCGGCGCTGCCTTTGATCCTGTCGGTGGACAGCAGCGCGTACGGGCTGGGCGCGGTGCTCGCGCAGCGCGGCCCGGACGGCGCCGAGCGGCCCGTCAGCTGTGCTTCGCGCACGCTTAACGCCGCGGAACTTAATTACTCGCAGTTGGATAAAGAGGCCTTGGCTATCGTGTTCGGGGTGACCAAACATCATCAATTCTTATATGGTAGGCGTTTTATATTACGTAGCGATCACAAACCCCTTAGTTACATTTTAGGGAAAAATAAGGGCATCCCTGTCACAGCTGCGAGTAGATTACAACGTTACGCCGTTACTTTGGCCGCTTACGATTTTAGCATCGAGTTTGTGACGTCTTCACAGAACTGCCAGGCTGATGCGCTGTCTCGACTTCCTTTACCCTCGACTAAAGATCGAGTTAAAAGAGAGGACGAGGCGAGCAGCTATCTAAATTTTATTCAGAGGAATTTTCCACTCAGTTTTAAAGATATTAAAATTGAAACGGCAAAAGACTCCGTCTTGAATAAAATAATCGGGTATGTTATGTTCGGGTGGCCAAAATCTACGACGGCCGATAACGTATTAAAATCATATTTTATTCGAAAAGATAATATTCATATCGACCAAGGCTGTTTGTTATGGGGTTATAAAATTATAGTACCGAAATCCTTGCAAAATGTTATTTTAAAAGAAATTCACGACGGACATCCGGGGATTGTTAAAATGAAACAGATTGCTCGTAATTATGTATGGTGGGATAGCTTAGACGCAGACATCGAGATGACGGCGCGAGAATGCGACGCCTGCCGCGCCGTGCGGCCCGCGCCGCCGCCCGCGCCGCTGCACTCCTGGCCGTGGCCCGCGGACCCGTGGGCGAGGTTGAATGTTGACTGGTTAGGGCCCTATAATAACAAATATTATTTAGTTGTTATAGACGCGCACTCTAAATGGATAGAAGCGGAAAAAGTCAACAGTACGTCAGCTTCGTCGGTTATAGCTTGTTTTAGAAGAATGTTTGCGCGTTTCGGCTTACCGAAACGGATAATTTCCGATAACGGGCCGCCCTTTAGTTCATTAGAATTAAGCACTTATTTTAAACACAACGGTATCAAACACACCCTCACACCGCCTTATAATCCGGCAAGCAACGGAGCGGCCGAAAATGCGGTCAGATCTGTAAAACAGGCATTAAAAAAGGCAAACTTTGAGGGTGAAGATGAAGAAACCGCCTTAAACAGGTTTTTATTTCGCTACCGTAACACAGAACACGGTACGACAGGGCGAGAACCCGCAGTGGCGCTACTAGGGCGGCGACTGCGTGGGCGACTCGACCTTCTGCGGCCCGATGTGGATGAGATCGTGCGCGAGCGCCAGGTCGCGAGCGAGCAGCGCCAAAGCGGACATCCGCGTCAGGCGGAGCCGGGGGACGCCGTTCTTATCAGGGACTACACTAAGCGGAATCGGAAATGGACGGAAGGGGTGGTTGTAGATCGCCAAAGCCCCGTCTCGTACGAGGTTAAAACTGGCGATGGAAAAGTACACAAGCGGCACATTAACCAGATATTAAAAGACAAGCGCCAATCGCGATATTCTCTAACTAAAGTTGTAGGCAACGAGTCTTTAGTACAAGAGGAACAACCGGTTGTGGCCAATAATCAAGTAGATGAATGGCAGCTAGCGGAAGAAGAACCTGAGCCGCAATCATCTCCTTTAATCAGTCCGAATGTCAGGAGTGAGCCTGAATGTCATGAACCCGCACCCGCCCCGCTGCAGGCGGCCGAGGATCGCACCCGGCGACAGGCTGCCTTGCGCTGTTTACAAAAGATACAGAATAATAAATGAACGTGACAACGTCGTATCGTATGTACTAACCTATAACACGCCTATAGGTATGAAATAGCAGACATAGATTTTTAAGATATGTCTAGCAACTATTTGTATATAAGTAGGTAGGTACCTTGGTACTACTTTTGTGAGACGATGTCACTTCAGAAAATATATTTACGAACACTCCGCAAATAACTTCTAATATTATTAAATTAAGTATAGGTCCCATCTATGTTTCGAATGGTTATCTTGCTCGCAATCTGTGCGTGTATTAAAAGACACTAACATAAATAGATACTTACCAATAACTTTGTACTGTTGCACAATAAATATTGTTGCAATATTTTGATAGTAAATACTTACTTACCTAAAGATGTATATGTAAATACTTAATACCTACTATGTAATGTTACACAATTAATATTATTGCAATATTCTGATAGTAAATACTTACCTACCTAAAGATATGTATGTAATTACTTAATATTACCTACTTCGTAAATACGAGGGAAGTGTTATGTACGGTAGATTGATAAGTACCTATGTGGGTAGTTTAACATTATAGAATAAACCAGTCTGCTTGGGATCTCTGTCTTTCATTGACACAACATTGCTGAACTCGAGTTAGAGTTAAGTCACATTAACTGGCATGTTTTGGGTTTATCTGAGGTTCGAAGACAGGGGAAGGACCTGATAACTCTAAATTCCGGTCACTTACTCTACTATCGGGAGGGCGATAGGATGTCACAAGGCGGGGTGGGTATTTTGATCAGCAAAGTCCTCTGTAACAACGTGATTGAAGTCAGCAATGTGTCTACGCGGGTAGCATACCTCATTCTTAAACTCACGAAAAGGTATTCTCTGAAGGTGGTCCAGGTATACGCTCCCACGTCGTCATACTCTGATGAAGAAGTCGAGGCTGTGTATAAAGATATAGCTACGGCCATTCACAAAACCACCAAGAAGCACTTCACTGTTGTTATGGGGGACTTTAACGCCAAAGTGGGAGTACAAGAACGAGGTGAATCAGTGATCGGTTCGCATGGTATTGGTGTCAGGAACCAAAGGGGTCAGATGCTGGTTAAGTTCCTCGAATCCGAGAGGCTCTTTCTGATGAACACGTTCTTTCAGAAAAAGTCTCAACGAAAGTGGACTTGGCGGAGCCCCGATGGGGTGACTAGAAACGAGATTGACTTTATCATGACGAATAGGAGGTATATATTCAAAGACGTCACAGTGATCAATAGGTTTAATACCGGCAGCGATCACAGACTTGTTCGTGGCACTCTGAATATAGACTCCTGTATCGAGAGAAATCGCCTGATAAAGTCTACGCTCCGGACATCACTACATCATATTGTTGCGGGATCAGAGCAATTTCAACTGGAATTGCAAAACCGATTTAACCTGCTGGATGCTACTGAGGACATTGATCAAAGTATCCACGAGTTCACGGATGCTTTGCGAGCGGTAGGAGAAGCGTTCTGCCAAAGGAGTCGAGGGAGTAAGGGGTCCAAGATCTCAGCAGAGACAGCTGAATTAATGCGACAGAGACGAGAGATGCCGTCTGATTCTTCAGAATGTCACCTTCTCAATAAGCGTATAAAAAAGCAAATACGCTCTGACTTGCGTAAAAGCCATACTCGAGAAATCGAGGATGCAATCAAGCGAAACAAAGGCTCAAAGGTATTTGCTAAGCAATTGAGAAGGAGTCATCTGACGAAGCTGACGACATCTGATGGTCGAGTAATAACATCCAAACAGGACCTACTCGTCGAAGCTGAGACCTTCTGTGGACGCCTATACTCTTCTCATGCACCAAAGCCCATAATATCCGCCGTAGAAGATAAACGTGCCAAATTAACCCGCCACTACGGACGAGCTACCGGACTTCGAAAATGCCGAAATTGAGAGGGCTCTCGTGCAGCTTAAGAACATTAAATCCCCTGGAGACGACGGTATTACATCAGAGCTGTTAAAAGCTGGAGGACGCCCAGTCCTTGACCAGCTTCGAAAGCTGTTTAATACCGTACTCCAGAAAGGTACAACGCCCGAGGCGTGGTCTAGAAGTGTAGTTATCCTGTTCTTCAAGAAAGGCGATAAAACGCTCTTGAAGAACTATCGACCGATATCACTTCTAAGCCACGTCTATAAGCTGTTCTCGAGAGTCATCTCAAATCGTCTCGCCGGAAGGCTCGACGACTTCCAACCTCCGGAACAGGCCGGGTTTCGGAAAGGCTACAGTACCGTGGACCACATTCACACCTTACGGCAGATTGCGAAAAAGCCTTCGACTCCATCGAAACTTGGGCCGTTCTTGAGTCGCTTCAGCGATGCCAAGTCGATTGGCGATACATCGAGGTGCTGAAATGCTTGTATAGAGCCGCTACGATGACCGTCCAAATCCACGATGTCCAGACGCGTCCAATCCCATTACAACGCGGAGTGAGACAGGGAGACGTTATCTCTCCGAAACTGTTCACGAACGCTCTGGAGGACGTATTTAAAACACTGGACTGGAATAGACGGGGCATCAATATAAACGGTGAATATATTTCACACCTTCGATTCGCCGACGACATAGTCATCTTGGCTGAATCGCTGGAGGACTTGTCGGAGATGTTGCGGAGCCTAAATGTTTCTTCCAGACGGGTGGGTCTGGGAATGAATGTGGATAAAACTAGTTATGTTCAATTCATTCGTAGACCCAATACCGATCACCGTCGATAATGTTAGCATCGAAGTTGTTAAAGAGTACACGTACCTAGGCCAGATGGTCCAGTTAGGTAGAAACAACTTCGACAAGGAAGCTGACAGGAGAATCAGGTTGGGCTGGGCAGCATATGGGAAGTTGCGCCATATTTTCCAGTCATCATCACTGCCCCAGTTCCTTAAGTCCAAAGTCTTCGACCAGTGCGTCCTTCCGGTCCTTATTTATGGGGCCGAGACGTGGACACTAACAAAAGGCCTCGTCCACAAATTTCAAGTTGCTCAGCGAGCTATGGAGAGGGCTATTATGCTCGGAGTTTCTCTGAAAGACAAAATCCGGAACCAGGAGATCCGACGGAGATCCAAAGTGACCGACATAGTCCTAAAGATATGCAAGTTGAAGTGGCAGTGGGCGGGGCATATTTGTCGTAGAGCCGATGGTCGATGGGGCAGACGAGTTCTAGAGTGGAGACCACGAACGACACGCCCTGTAGGACGGCCTCACGCCAGGTGGACCGACGACCTAAAAAGAGTGGCGGGAAGCGGTTGGATGCGGAAAGCTGAGGACCGGGTATGGTGGCGCGAACTGGGGAAGGCCTATGTCCAGCAGTGGACGACTCCGGGCTGATGATGATGATGATGAAATATATTTTTATACGAAATCTAATGTGCTCTGCTGTCACCGACTAATAAGGTCCTTACAGTTCACAGTGTCATTAATAATGCTGTGCATTGCATAGGTAGATTTTAATAATTTATTTAATATTTACAGAATCGTTTGTTCCGGGGAGCGTAGCCAGTTGATAATCAGCGATGACGAGGGACTAGCTGTCCACCTCACCACCAGGCTGGTGCAGCGTGGGGCCAATGCACTGCATCTACACTTAGCACAAATTTCAGGGCGCTTCATTCTTGCACAAGAGTAAGAAACCATAAACCTATGAACAGTCAGCTGTAAAAAACGTGACCTCTTTGGTCTACTAATATATGTATGTCAGAATCACTATTCTCGGCAACTGACTGTACTTTAATTCAATACTAACACAAGCTACTGAGCCCGAATCTAAAACTGTGTCAGTCTAGGCTGAAGTACCGCTGGAAAATTATTTTTATCGCTAATAATATGGTAACATAAGAAAAGTTCATCTGCATCACAGTCGTGAAATGTTGGATGATCGGTAGTGAAATTACAGATAAACATGCGAGAAAGGGGTCTGCAGAAAATCTTGTAGGACCAGAACCATGTGTGGAACTCTCACAGGAGACCACAAAAACAGCCAACTAGAACTAGTGGAAGAATGTAGCACTCAATGGGGTACTCAAAGCTATTAATGGAAACAATAAAATCATTTCTTGGTCTTTCTGACAATACAAATTATAAGATGTGTGGCGAGGAGGCAGAAATAATGAAGCACACACTGTGCGGATGTCATGCCCTCGCCAGTCTTAATATAATAAATAAATTCAGTACTGGCTATCCTAAACCGAAGGAATTCTAGACACTGCCAATGGGTTCGATCTACTGATATAAGTATAGAGGTGGTGGAACAAGCCATTGAGTAGATACTACTGGGTAGTTATACAAAAGATCCCACTGGGCCGAAGTGTATAGTGAGATAAGCTCGGCCTCTTTGAATGATTCTGAGGTTGACACATTGCTTGTTCCTTTCACTGCCCCAAGGATCAGTCGAGATGGCATTGGAAGTAGCACTGCGTGATTTTGAAGACAATTTGTGCAGATTTTATGAGGACTAGCAAAACGCTAATATTATTGTTAACGTGGTTATTATTAATCAAACAATTCAAATTTTCAGAAACAGCAAATTCTAAAAGCAGTTTTATCCACAGGTCATGGAAAACACTCGGTGTTAATGTTGTGAGATCTTCAGAAAAACTCTCAATCGAGAATGTTCCGGTTCTATTCAAACGAAGCGTACAACTGGGCCCTGTAGAAGGAGTATTTATAATGATAACAAAACCACTGACTGACCAGACTCACCAATATTATAAATCTTTGTTAGCGAATTTAGACACTGAGGCAAGAAAACAATGTCCAGATATGAAGTAAGAATTTTAATATTTAACTATCTGTTTATAAGATTTAATCCATATTCCATTTGTTAAACCCAATTCCATTGTTAAATCGGTTAAACGATGTATCTATAAATTTCAGATTCTTCACAGTGATTGGAGTCAATAACTCAGTGGGAGAACAAATTTGTGTCTCTAGAGCAGGAAAACAGCTACCAGCAATGATGCTTTCCGTAGCAACGGATACCAAAGTATGTCCCTTATTCACGTGTAGCAGATGCAGTAGAGTAGATTTTAACCTCGTTTTCAAAATTTTGTTGCAATGTATTTAATCACTAGCATATAAGATTATATCCATATTTTATATCCTTGGCATAGTAAATATAAGTAAAATCTGTCCAATATAAGAAAATACTTCACAGAAGTAAAAGAAATTAATAACAACTAAATAAAATATTTTAAATATAGTTCACGAAAAAAGATCTTTATTGAAAATAATTGAGAACATGAGAGGAAAGATCTCTTGCGTCACGGTTATTATATTAAGACTATAATAGAAGGAAGAATAGAAGGGAAAAGAGAGAGGGGAAGACCGAGAAGGATAATGGAGCAAATAAAAGAAAAAGTAAATGTTTCATTATATAAAGACGTAAAAGAAAAAGCGGAATGTAGAATAAACTGGAATTTACTCCACCGATAAGAGCCTAGCTCTTAAATATATGATGATGATGAAATAAAATATTATATTTTAGAAACGAAATGTTAAGATATAATAAACTGGTTCTAGCGTATTATTTGGATAGTTCTGTAGTTTCATTTCAATTGTCGTTGAAATTTCACATTTGAATTGAGTAAGCTGTTTTTTGCTTGCAGGCTGAAGACGCAGTGACATTATCAGCAAGTTACAGTGACATTGTAAGTGCTGTCGAGAAAGGTTTGCAGACCATGCAACCTGTCATTGTTGCTCTACATTCCACTGATAGTCAAGGTTCTCTTTCAGAAAAAATAGCTGCAATAGCAGGTATGTTGACTTATGTCAATTTACTTCTTACCTCATAGAAAATGGCAAAGAACCCAAACAGCTCAAACGTAGAGCTATCTAAAGTAAAATTTTGCCATTGCTGGTCGCAGTTCCTTTTTATATTTTCGATGTTAGAGATAGAATAATTTTTACACAGTACAAAAATCTCCTATGAACTTAAATTAACCTGAAATAGCAATTAAACAAATAATAAAAGATCAAAGAGCACGTAAGAGGAATTTGAATGCTTTGGGACTGAAAACTAATAAGTAAGATTGTTAAAAATTATCTGCGGAATCTTATGTTCAAGCTTTATTAATTACTTTTTATAGTCGTAAAGCTAATTACCTGGCCAATAACAATAATAGTAGTTTATGCAACTGATACATAAT
This sequence comes from Apotomis betuletana, assembly GCA_932273695.1. Taxonomy (NCBI): domain Eukaryota; kingdom Metazoa; phylum Arthropoda; class Insecta; order Lepidoptera; family Tortricidae; genus Apotomis; species Apotomis betuletana. Next base: position 17,841,560 of record OW026316.1, on the reverse strand, counting down.
AAGAGGCCTTAAAACACGAGTGCGGTTTTATGAAACGAGCGTCAGCGAGTGTTTTAAGGCCTAATTATTTACAGTTGTATACCTACACTACTTTATCTACACACATATCATAAGTACTCTAAGATGGGTTCAGAAGCCGTAAGGAAATGACCCGCACCACTAGTGCTACCTGTAAAATATCTAAAGGCTACATTATACTAAAAATGCAGTAAGAGATAAGTCTGAACAAATACATAAACAGATTATTTATTGTAATAGTTGTAATTGACATTTACATTGGAACAATATTTTCAAATAAAATGTAAATTACAAACAACTTTTCACAAAACGAATGATTCACAAAATCATATTCTCATGCCACTCGAGATCAAATGTCGTGCGGTTTTTATAAAAAACCGTACTGAATTGACGTTTCGTATCGATAACAATATAAATATCTATGGATACTAGAATACAGACCAACTTGTGTTTTGACAGCTGTTCCTAATTTAAACTCGTAACCTTACAAACACCGGTACTGTAATAGCATTACCTACAGAACAGATTTTACCTACTACCACAGACTTCAAAGTTCCCATAGTAAATTTAGTTGTAATAATGCTGGTCATTTCCTACGGTTTCTGAACGCATTTTAGAGCACTAATGATATGTGCGTAGATAGAAATAATAAATATCCCGTTGATACCTGTAGGTTATACCAAACATTTTAGTAATGAGTCATAAGTTTCGTAGCCGTCGTCTCAATATTTCTTTTACATTTTCTAGGTGTTGAGATATCTGAAACAAGCGATAAAACCAAGACTTTGCAAGATTTGGGTATAACTTTGGATAAATCACAGTTGGTATCAATGTTTTTAAAAGACAAGCAAAATGTTTGGATCAGCAAAGAAGAAGTGCCACTGCTGACAATAGAAAGGTGTGTAACCAATATTATGGTTAACTATTATGATCTAATGAAGATAGCAGACAGCTTTCAGCTCCATTAATACCAAATATGTATCACAACAATAGTTCATGATAACTTATTGTATTTCAGAATACGAGAAATAGAAGCAACCTTGAAAGAGTCAGATTATGTTTCTGCTCAAGGCTTGAAGGCATTTTTTCCTTACGTGTACTCCGATGAGCTTATGGCCACGATTGACTCAGTGACTGTGCCGACACTCACAATTAGCAGTGACATGGTTTGTAACAAAATAATAAATGACGTTAGTACCGTGGCGGTTGGGGCGGCCCTTAGTGTGGGACTCCACCTGTGTGGACACTTTGGCACCTTCACACATTGCAACAACGTGCCAAAATCCAGGTGGGGCGGCCACAAACGCGGAGGCGGCTAAACGCCGAAAATATATGTGTTTGGGTGACAACTATATTTTCGTGCCGTTTGCGGTAGAGACTCTAGGCCCATGGGGCCCAGCCGCTCATAATTTGTTTGATTCCCTTAAAAAAAGCTAATACGAACTACTTGTGATCCCAGAGCTGGCGCGTTTCTCGGGAAAAGGCTCAGTATTGCTGTGCAGCGGGGAAACGCCGCCAGCATCTTGGGATCATTTCCGCCAATGAGCGACCTTGGCTAGAGTTGGTTAGTGTAGGTTTTAGGTTTTTAAATTGTTTTACCACTTAATCCGCATGTTTTTTTTAATAAATATATGTTCAGTTTCTTATAATTAAAACACATTGCGGATGTTTAGTATAAATAAGATGTATTACGTACTGACCTACAAAAATTGGCTATACTTACAATCAAATAGTTCTGATGTTAAACCCTAGTTCTCATGGTGTCGTAAATGCACATCTGCTGTCAATAAAAGCACTCATGAAAAAAGCACCAACAACTACTAAAGATACCCTCAATGTCTACATCACACACCACAAAATGAGGCCTGTCCAGCAAAGCATATTTATTCTTCGACCGGCTCACCCAAATAGTAAATTTTGATACTTAATGGCCTTCAGTTTTAATTTGACTTTTTTTAGCGAGACGATGAATTCTCCGCCGAGACCTGTCTGTACATAGTGCCAGGTCTTCAGGGTCTGCACCAGCCCTACCAGCGCCTGTGCGAGCAACTGCAGTTAGCAGCAATAGTGCTCCAACCAGGACTTGATCATCCCGAAGAGCCGATTCGGGAGACGACAGAAAGATATGCCAAGGTAACACAGGATTCACTGTATAAAACACACTAGTCTTGTATAAGTTTCGAAATAAAGTACATTAATTTGTATTTTGATTGATTTCTTATTGTAGTCATCTACTACCGTGCTCATTATCGATGATTATAACTTATCATTTATTATATTTATTATATATTACATACTATAACTAATTGATATTTTCTTACACATTTTCAGACATTCCTGAGAAAAAATACAGGAACCAATAAGTTTTATTTGTTGGGACATGAATTCGGCATAATTCTTGCTCTCGATCTAGCTGCTATATTGGAAGACCACGGTAATAATAAAAAAAAAATATTTCCCTATTTTCATGAAGACGCTTAAATCATGTTAACTGAGAGGATATATTATAAAGTAGTAGTCAAACGGCATCAATTGCTTACTTATTTATATTTTTTTCTAGCGTTATACGTATAACAAAGAATAATATTAAGGTTAATAACCTTATACTATTCTGACATTGAAATATTAAACAAAGATTATGTTATTATTATTTTCTCTAATGTCGAACAGGTATGTCGGGCACCGTGTTCTGCCTGGGCGGTGGACCGGACGAATTCCTGGACGAGCTGGAGCGACAACTGCAAACAGAGTGCGCCGGCGCCGCGGACTCGGTTCAGGCGCTACAGCGGGCCGTGGCGCGTCACATGTGCGCACTCATGGGCGTGGTATCCCCGCAACTCGACGCCACACTTCACAGTGCAGCTACATGGCCAGATAAAGTGGAGGCGAGCGTGAATGCGTTGCGCGGACGGGTGGCTCACTCCACCCAATACGCGCGCCTTTTAATTGAGGCGGCGTACGCGCGCGTGACGCAGGCGCGGCGTCACAGAGAGCTCTCTTCCGCGCCGCGCGCGCTGCGCTCGCGCGTGGTGTTACTGCGCTCGCCCCCCGGCTCTGCGCAGACGCCGCACCCGCTGCAGCGCTACTCCCAGCTCCCCCTCGCCGTGCACGACCTGCGCGCGCCACTCACGAGAGCCGCAGACGACTTGCGCGCAGCTGCCATCATTAACCATTATCTTGACGATGAAACAAAAGAGTATTTCGCTAAGAAAGATCTCTGTCACACGTATTTGATGAATATCGAATCGTTCATTCATAACCCTGACAAGGAAGCAATTCGTCAATTTAGAAAAACTCCGAAGAGATCCTAAGTTCTGTTGTTGATTTCATTTAGTTGTTCCGTAGATGGAGCGGCAAAGTCCCTAATAAAGTGATCCGTTAGAAATGATAACATTAACATAATATATATCATAACCATATTTGAATTTATTACTTGACTTGTTAAATATATGTTTGCATTTTGGAATATTGTTTTATTTGCACTTTTTTCACGGAGCCTGGTTTGTGCCATCGCCACCATCATTGTGATGACAACCACTGATGATTAAGTGAATGTAAGCTTCTTAGTTTGTAACTTTTTCGGTTTTGTGCGTTTATATCGTGCGTGCGTGTCGTTTTACGAGTGAGACACCAGAATCTACTGAGACTCATATTGAATTCCCAATAAACATTGAGGCTAATAAATGCTTTAGGCCAGTCTATTAACAACTGAAGTATTTATAAATGCAGATACACTGAACGTTTTATACAAAGCAGCTGGTTGAAGGCTTTATGTCGTCGAAAACAAAAAATACTTGGAGGTTTCGCGATAGCATTACAAAACACCAGAAATTACAGTTTGAGATACTCCCAGCTCCATTACGCCCTTGCCTTTGGCTCGAGCTGTAAACCCTCCTCGACTGTAATGACCGACTCAGGACACTTGTATCATAACCATAATGTGTAACAGGTAACCGTGTTATTGTAAACTATGACAGTCTTGCCTTTACGTGTGATGCTATCCCGACAGGAACGCTTCTCTATCCACACTTGTTGGAATGCACCATGCTAGTCAGCTATAGAGTTACACAGGGATATTTCATGAGTAAGATCGGCTGCCGGCTATGGATGGCAGTATGGATGGATATAGGTTTATTACTCACACACTTTTATATTTACTCCAAAGGTCAAGAGTTCAATCTTCATCTTCTTCATGTGCCATCTCCATCCCGGAGGTCGGCGACCAATTGTCAGTATGTCGATCTATCTGTAGTCATGCGAATTAGTTTTTCCGTGCTTTCAGATAATAGAGTTCAATAGGAATTAGGAATTATAGTATGAAGAGAATAAGTATGAAACAAAACTTGAATTATAAACCAACAGGTATGTATATTGTGAACATCTAAAAGCACAATAAAAACTTTTGTCTTAATCAGTTCTTATTTTACCTTATTTTGTTAATGTATAGACAGCATACGGCTGTCCCAAGAGGATTAATATTTCTACAAGGTTTCCGACTAAAATCGAGCTTGCAAATAAATTAAATAAATTTAATCATGCTGGATATCAAAATAGCTGCATAATTATTTAGTTGTGTGAGGCTTAAGTTGCTTTACATTTATAGTCTGTAGTACTGTACAAAACATTAGACAACAGGAACGCATTCTAAAATTCATTACGGAACGAAGTCGCTTTGTCAACGCGGAAGCGTGTTATCGCTGGCGCGCGCGTCGACACCGAAGATCTTCACCCTGGACCCTGCAGGCAAGGTCCGGCTTGTGACGGCTCCGACACTCGGCACCAAGACACGTGTCAGCGGCGCAACGACTCCACGGACGAGCGCCCGCTCGAATCGCCTATGAAGCTGCTAACCTGCGCGTAATTAGCTGATGCTAGTGTGGTACGTAGCTAGCCAGCTACAATCCCTGAAAACAATATATTTTTACATTGACAAACAATCTCGACAAACGACAAAACCCTGAAAGATACACGAAATTCCACTTACACAAACCGTTACAGACATTTACCTAGCCGAATTATTATTGCAAATCGAACCAATTACTCAATGAAAAAATACTTTCTTACCTGGCGAGAGAACAAAGCTAGACATGGAGTACTTATCTTACGCAGTAAAATTTCGTAAAGTGATGTTAAAAAAATAATTTGCAACAATTGCGAACATGACACGTTTAGAAATATTGTTGCAAATCCAACAAATAGCACCACTAATCACTTCTCTACTACGCGAGCGTACTTACCGAAACGGGATGCCTATAGATTTCTAGATTCACATGACGCTAGTGACGAAGTTAAAAAAAGATGGTTGATCGCTTTCAGCGGAGCAGTGACTAATCCCTCACCTCTTGCGATGCACTGGCTGATCACCGTTGCATTCTATCTTACCAATCACAGAGGCGTTTACGCAGGTCGGTCAACCTCACTGATTGCATAGACAAACCCTTTGAACGAATTAAATAAATAATTTATATGAATAGCTACAAATAAATAAATATTCGACAACCTCACACAAATCAATCTAGTTCCACAGTAAGCTCTGGTAGGCTTGTGTTATGGACACTAGACGACAAAATGATATGTGCCTTTTCTAAAGATTTTTGATATTAATCTTAAATGATTAGGAAAACACAATACAATAATTATCGAGTGTATGGCTCGCTCGATGACACTCCTGCAAGAGTATTGATGGCGCTCAGAGTCTGAAAACTAGTTCAGAGTGGGATTACTCTATAACGTAACACTATGTTCTGTCGTTATAAAAAAAAATACTCATATCTTTGATTACTCGTAATGCAAATGTATACAGTTATAATATGCACATGAAATAAATGAATCTACCTATCTTTTGACGGCAGAGTTGGCGCATTGGTAAAGCATCTGCCTTCTGAGCCAGCGCTCCTGGGTTCGAATCTCGCCAAGGGCACATATTTGTGTGGTGAACTCGAATATTTGTGCCTGGGTCATGGATTTTATTCGTATTTAAGTATGTATTTATCTACATAAAGATTAAAAATAATAAATAATCATAAAAATATACAAATAATAAAATCATAATCGATGCGTTGGCCCCGCTGCAAAAGTGCCGACCCTAGCCGAATAAAGGCGGAGCGATGGGCGGGCTGGGTCACAATTGCGACCCGAAATTTGTAGGTAATTTCTTGACACGCGGCGCGGAGTGAATCCCCCTTGACATATGCTACTTTTTATCCCAAAAAAATGTAGTGTTCCCGTGAGATGAGCGATAAGACAAATATTTTGTAGAGACTCTCCTGCAGACAAACTGTGCAAACAGTTTTGCAGAACTCTGTTCCAAAGAAAATTGTAAACAAAAGTCAAATAAAGATTTTTATTATTATTATCCTCATCCTCCTAGCCTTTGTCCCATTTTTTTGAGAATGAATTCTCAATCGGGGTCGGCTACCTAAATCCCAAGATGTGGCGTAGGCACTAGTTTTTACGCAAGCGACTGCCATCTGACCTTCCAACCCAGAGGGGAAACTAGGCCTTATTGGGCTTAGGTGGTATTTTTATTATTATTATATTATTATATAATCCTCTTTGTGTGTAGTAAGCCTTATGCGATTCACGCCCATAATGAATGCACACGAACACTGTTGTCTAGATTTAGGGTTACTAAGATCAATTAGGTATATTAATTATGCATGAGATTTTTCAGCCTTTTTTTTTGATAAATTTACATACGATTTTAAAATCAACCTGTTGTAAAAGGTACTTAAGGTCGAAATTTCTTGTAACTAGTGGCTGAAAAGCAGTCATGTGTAATTTAATAAAATTAGCTCCGTTGCCCTTCCTTGTTTGAACAACAACACGGCCGAAGAAAAATATTTAGTTTTATGGTAGAAGCTACGTTTATATAACATGACAATTAATCGACACAAAAAAAACAGCTAAGCAGCACATTTTCTTCGGCGAAGTCCTAACTCTCAATAGAAATAGGTGTTACTTTAAGAGGCCTAATTCTTTATTTATTTTATATTATGACAAATAAAATATTGATAATTTCATCCAACTTTTTGAAGTGGATAATACTTTTCCCTGAGTTCTAGGTAGTAATATAGCTATTTCATGCATTTCATTGCGTTCAGTCGATAATAAGTTGATAAAAACAGTTGTCTGCGTGAATTTTGTCAATTTCGAGTAGTTTTTGAAACAAAAATTATCAATGAAAAATTTAAACTCTTAAGTTTCAAATATAAACCAATAAGTCGCAATGGCTTAGCTGATAATATGTTTAGAGATTTATGTGTGATCATAGAGAGAAATGTCTACAATACAATCAGCATTTTTGAATGGACAAGGAGCCTTAACCGATCAGCAAAATAAGCCAAAATGGCTAGTTGGTCAAATGGTGGGAGTGGATGGTGGAATGGTGGCAGTTACGGCACGGTGAAGACTAAGTATACGAACAGAATAACAGCCTAAGTTTGTATTCAATAAGAACTTCAAGGTACAAGTCCACCGAAGGCAAAATGGGCAGAGGGTCGCGAGCAACCTAGAGCAGATGGTGAGGACAGTATTTGGTACACTGATTTATCAAAAATGGCATCTGATACGGCAAGTATAAATATGGGAGGTTATGCGACTGCCTTCCAAGCGAAGACATATCCTTTAATCACCTGGAGAGCATAGAAAGACTTACCACATCTACATACTCAGCAACAGTCAAACGGCGCTTAAAGCGCTATCTGCGCCCAAAGTGAAGTCTAGACTTGAATGGCGTCCAAGCTTTAAATGAACTTGGAAGGCACTATAAGGTGCAACTGGTTTGAATTCTAGGGCATTAAGGTTTCATACAAGCCCTTCTCCTTCTTCTGGCTTTCAATGCAAAGAAATGTCTATTTAAATCCAGAATAGCCCGTCATATACGGAAAAAGCTCATAAAAGTGTCCATCTGGAGCATGGCATTGTACGGAAGTGAAACGTGGACAATGACACAAAGAGATAGAGAAAGACTGGAGGCCTTTGAAATGTGGTGCTGGCGACGAATGGAGAAGGTTAGCTGGACTGAGAAGAGGTCAAACGAGGAGGTGCTCAACATGGTGAATGAGGACAGGTGTCTTTTAAAAACTATCGAAAATCGCAGAGGGAAAATGATGGGAAACCTGTTACGACACGACAAATATCTAAAAACTATTATAGAAGGCAAAGTTGAAGGAAGAAGGAAAAGAGGAAGACCAAGAAGAGCTTATATGGACCAAATAAAGGAAAAGGTGAACGTCGTGTCGTACCAGGCTGTCAAGGAGAGAGCTCAAGATAGAGAAAATTGGAAATTGCTTCACCGACAAGAGCCTAGCTCTTAAGTTTATGATGATGATGACGGTTTCATAGGTAATGCAATTGCAGATGAACTTGCTAGAAAAATGTCTGCGGCAAATTTAATAGGACCTAAACCATGTGTGGGTCTCGCAGGTAACCGTAACAACAGCCATCAAAGATCATGCTAAAAACCAGCACCAACAAGAGTAAAGGAAAATGGCAGGCTTGAGGTACTCAAAGCTACTCATGGAAATAATAGAATCAGGCTGGACCAAGAAACTATGGAAATACCGCAAAAGACAGTTCAGCATCATAACGGGGGTATTTACAACGGGGTCGAAGGACTATTGACCATGATTGGACTGTCTAAAAATACAGATTGTAGAATGTGTGGCGAGGAAGCAGAGACAATGAAGCACATACTGTATAGATGTCATGCCCTCGCCAGACTTAAAATAAAGAAATTCGGTATTGAATATCCAGAACCAAAGGAATTCCACACACTACCAATTGGTTCATTATCCGATATATAGAGGTGGTGACCTTGAGTACGTCTTTATGCACCTACTCAAAGTTGTTCCACCACAGCTTAACTACACAAAAGATGCCACTGAGTCGGAGTATATATCCGTATGGATCCCTATATTAAGATAAGATACGAATAATAATACCTGAATAGGGTGCCTATTTTATCGTAAATCTCTGCTGTGCTTATGTCCCACGGGAAACCCCTGGAAATCCTAATCCTAATAATATTATAAACGTGAAAGTTTGGATGGATGGATGGATGTACGTTCCACTTAATCTCAAAAACTACTGGACGAATTTTTATGAAACTTTCCAGTTATGTACCTTATCTATCAGAATAGGACATAGGCTATCATTTATATCAAGTTTTATCTATTTTAGGGACGAAAAACGGGATTAAAGTTTGTATGGAGAGCAAATCATTGAAGTTGTAACAACTCCCTACATGTCATCGTTTCGACCACGTTTTGACGTAAACTAATCAATGATTTCGTCTGGGCCTACGATATACCTTCACGAAACGCATACCAAATTAATCTTTGTAAAAAAACAATAAATTCTGATATGGGAACATGTATCCGCAAAATTCGATTAATCGCGTAATTTCAAGAATCAAATACATAAAATTTTACAAATATGAAACAATCACATTTGATTTGACAAACGTCACACACCCATCTGGCAGGTCATGTCAAACCAGTGATGCCAGCAGGGCTACTCCGATGTTCAAAATTCGACTGTCGAATAGTGCCATCCTTCTCTATCTACTGTCAAAGTATATTTGAGAGTGAATGGAATAGCACTATACGACGGTAAAATTTCGAACATCGCAGTAGCCCTTCAGGTAGGTATCACGTTCCGTTACGCACATCATCTGAAAATAGTACGTGCTTTGATTATTTACCCCCGCTTGGTAACTGAATATAAATAAAGTAGTAAATAACTGAGTATGCAAATACAGGATAATCAACATATATAAATAATCCTAATAATAATATTATAAACGTAAAAGTATTAACGTTTGTTCCTCTTAATTTTAAACGATGATTGATGGACGGTCGCCAGTGTTCGGAAATCGTCGTAAACAGCCAATTATTGAATTTTGTCTTTCTAAAGACCGATGTGCATTATTTTATTTATCACTGAGTACAGTATTAGTGCATAAAGTTTTCGTATTACTCGGATCTTAGATTCGGATACTCGACAATACCCGAATTGTCAATCAACTACATATACTACTTACTACATAGTCGACGTGCTTACGTCAAGGGCCTGACACGCTTTGATAGAGAAGGATAGCCTAATTGCGATACTTATAAGAGGAAATAGAAAAGAGTGCCATTTTTTGGCTCTATCACCGACCGAGCATTGTTTCATGGTCGGTTTATGGGCACATTCATATTCATGACGAAAACTGACTGTGAAAGAACCATATTGGCACGAAAAATGATATTGTTTTGAAAATCAACAGTACCAGCACCTCTAGAACAACTGTGACACGCGACTCTTTCTCGCGCCAGAAATGTTACCCATCTCTTTCTTCGCTATACTGTGAGATAGTGACGGGTGATGCTATGTGACGCGACAAGAGTCGCGAAGCGTACTTATGCTGTTATGCTAGGCGAGCTGTTTTGTTAATGCGCAAGTTAGACGCACACAGATCTTGCCAGGGCGCTTGATTGAGAATCACCTAATTAGGGAAGTACATTGTGAAGGGCACGCTTTAAACGGAAGAAGCCAAGGAACAAAGTGTACTTATACCACGTATTCCAATTATACCGAATAATTTACCATTTAATTTTAAACGTCTACAGTTTCCAAAAGTGTTTAGCATTTTCTATGACTATTAATAAATCGTTACACAAACGGCAAATGTAAAAAGTAGCAGGAATACAAACGTTTGGGCACGCCATGTTTTTCTCATGAACAGTATGTAGCTTCCTCACATCATCATATCAGCCTTTAGACGTCCACTGCTGGACAAAAGCCTCCCCCAAAGTTCTCCACAACGATCGATCTTGCGCCGCCCTCATCCAATTTCTACCCGCGATCTTAACCAGGTCGTCGGTCCACCTTGTTGGAGGCCTTCCAACGCTGCGTCTTCCGGTCCGCGGTCGCCACTCAAGAACCTTTCTGCCCCAACGGCCATCGATTCTACGAGCAATGTGCCCCGCCCACTGCCACTTAAGTTTGGCGACTGTCTGAGCTATATCTACAACCTTGGTTCTCTTGCGTATCTCATCATTTCGAATTCGATCCCGCAAGGAAATTCCGAGCATAGCTCGCTCCATTGCCCTTTGAGTAACTGTGAGCCTTCTTATGAGGCCCATTGTTAGCGACCACGTTTCAGTGCCGTATGTCATCACTGGCAACACACATTGGTTAAAAACCTTCGTCTTAAGACACTGCGGTATTTGGGACGAGAAGACATTCCGCAGCTTCCCGAACGCTGCCCATCCGAGTTGGATTCGACGAGTGACCTCTTTTTCGAAATTCGACCTACCCAACTGGATCGTTTGTCCAAGGTAGATATAGTCGTCTACAGTTTCGAGCGCAGAGTCTCCAACTTTAAGTGGAGTGGGTGCCACATGGGAGTTAAACATAATTTTCGTTTTCTCCATGTTCATTTTAAGACCCACTTGTTGAGAGACCCTACTGAGGTCGTTGAGCATTTTGCCGAGGTCTTCCAGGGTCTCAGCCATGACCACGATATCATCAGCAAAGCGGAGGTCGGTGATGTATTCGCCGTTTATGTTGATGCCAAGTCCGTCCCAATCCAGAAGCTTGAATACGTCTTCCAATGCAGCTGTGAACAATTTAGGAGATATAACATCTCCTTGCCTCACACCACGCTGCAATTGGATAGGTTTCGAGTCTTGGTTTTGGACGCGGACTGACATAGTGGCATTCTCATACAAACACCTTAGTACCTCAATATACCTGTAGTCAATTTGGCACCGCTGGAGAGACTGCAGCACTGCCCAGGTCTCGACTGAATCGAAAGCCTTCTCATAGTCCACAAACGCTAAGCATAATGGCTGGTTATACTCTTCGGTCTTCTGTATAACCTGCCGCAGCGTATGGATGTGGTCTATGGTACTAAAAGCTTTACGGAAGCCGGCTTGTTCGGGAGGCTGGAAGTCGTCAAACCTGCGTGCGAGACGGTTCGTAATGACTCTCGAAAACAGCTTATAAACATGACTCAGAAGCGAGATGGGCCTGTAGTTCTTTAAAAGGGTCTTATCGCCTTTCTTAAAGAACAGTACCACTACGCTTCTGTGCCATGCCTGTGGCGTTTTCCCCTCGAGTATGACGGAGTTAAATAACTTTTGCAAGGCTTTTAAGACCGGTTTTCCACCTGCTTTTAGAAGCTCTGAGGTAACTCCGTCATCACCCGCCGCCTTATTATTTTTAAGCTGTTTGAGAGCCATACTAATCTCGTACAGGCTGACGTCCGGGATTTCTTCTGTGTAGTGTCGGGTCAACCTAGCTCTTGGATCTTTGGCTAGGTTCATGACAGGTGTCCGCGTTGTCGTGTATAACTGTCCGTAGAACGCCTCGACCTCCCCCAGGAGCTCAGGCCTTGACGACACGATTCTACCATCCCCTGTCTTCAGCTTTGTCAGCTGGCTCTGTCCCATAGACAAATCTCGTGCGAACACTTTGGAGCCTTTGTTCCGCTCAATAGCCTCTTCAATACAATTTGTATTGAATTGGCGCAGGTCGCGAGTCAGAGACTTTGAGATTTGTTTGTTGAGCCTTCGGTACTGAAAAGCGTCATCAGGGGATTGCAGAATCATACCGCGCCTCTCCTTCATGAGCTCGAGAGTGTGATCAGAGATCTTTTTGGTTCTTTTTGAACGGTGGGTCTTAAAGAACTTAGATCCCACCGTTAGGACAGTTTCCACAACCCTGTCGTTAAATTCGTCCACGTCTTCGCAATCACCCAGGCATTCGAAGCGATTCTGCAATTCCAGTTGAAAGGGTTCGGGGTTTTGGATTTGTATCGGTGTTGGCCGGAGCATAGACTTCATAAGCCGATAACGTTCAAGCTGAACATTAATGTTTAATGTGCCTCTTACCATCCGGTGGTCGCTCCCGGTTTTAACGGCATTGATCACAGAGACATCATTAAACACTTCCCTCCTAGTCGACATTATGAAGTCTATCTCGTTCTTTGTGACACCATCGGGACTAATCCAGGTCCATTTGCGGTGAAGGCGCTTCTTGAAGAAGGAGTTCATCATATAGAGTCCCTCCTTCTCCATAAAGTCCGCAAGCGTCTGACCCCGTGCGTTCCGATTCCCAAATCCAAAAGGTCCCACTTTCAACTCACCATCGCTTCGTCTGCCCAGTTTTGCGTTGAAGTCCCCCATGACAACGGTGTAGTGAGTTTTGGAGGTATGTATGGCTTTAGAGATATCCTCATACATAACCTCCACCTCATCATCAGGGTGTGTCGATGTTGGTGCGTATACCTGTATGACCTTCAGCAAATACCGTTTGGTGATTCTGAGTATCAGGTACGCTACTCTTGTGGACACACTCTCGATCTTGACAACGTTGTTCACGAGGGACCTGTGGACGATAAACCCGACACCACCTTGGGAACCCGGGTATGTCCTAAAACTACGCCCAAGACCACCGTAGGATGGGCAGCAGCATCCTTGTTTTCGTACGGTGGACTGTGTGTTACTGCGATCGCCAACCCGCATGCCAAGCGTGGCGATTATGGCATAACCCCCCAATATGGATAAACAAAATAGAGCCACGGCCCCGAGTTCCGGCGACCCCCGGTGCCCCGGCGACGGTAGCAGTCAGGGTACTGGCGGGGTCAGGGGTGCGAAGAATCTCTGGCAAAGATCTGGCTACCACCACCGACGACCTCTGGCCCTGGCAACATACAATACGCGCACACTACGTACTGACGAGAAGATCACTGCACTCGAGGAAGAATTAAGTAGGTTGCGGTGGCATATCGTCGGATTATCCGAAGTCCGAAGAGAGGGAGAGGACTCAATAATCTTGAAGTCCGGCAACTTGCTTTATTTCCGGGAGGGCGACCAGCACACACATCACATGTCTCCAAATAAAATAAAAAAACATGTTTTTATTGACCGAAATAAATCATTTAAGATAACTTATTGAACTACTTCAATAAACTAAGTTGTAAAAACCAAGGTAGAAAAAATAATAGTACCTACCTACCTAATAATTATTTTGTCCCAATTTCATAATGTCACAATAATCTTTGGTGAATATTAGAACCATACCTTCTTCGTCAGTTGATTAAGGACCGTCACCATCTATAAATATACCGTCACCATGTATAACTACCTTTATATTATGTACAAATTTTAATAAACCTATTACTACTTTATCATATTACATTCCAACATTACCAGAACACACTTAAACTACATTAGTTTACGTAGCACTAATTTCTTTATATGTATTTCTTTATATGTATTAAGAAGGTAACAATGTCTTCCTTTTTGCTTTTTTGTAGATGATAATTAATATAAGATATAACTAAGATTTTTAGTTATAAGAATATTATTTATTGTTTAACTCTAATTCAACCTTGTACGAAAGAGCGAATACCTCCTAATACAAGTGTCAAACTTAAAAGGAGGATTCGACATATTATCTGTATTAACTTTAGTTAAAAATAAATAATTTTGAATTTTTTTGAATTTTTTTTTGAATCTCGAGCCATTTCTGAGCATAGCTACTTGAATTCGAATGTGACTTAGCCTAGCAACTCCAAAGAGATTCAAAAAGGATGTTTTGCATTTTGTCCATCACTTTCACCAATAGCCTAGAACTAAACTAATAACTAGATTCCATTTGAGTATTGAATACCTGAAAGTCTAATTGCTTTTTTCTTATTGTCAATATCAATTAAGGAGTTCTACGCGTACGAAGTCGCGGGCAAAAGCTAGTCTCATATAAAGTTGTGCATACAACGGCGTGACATTTACTATTCGTTGAGATTTTGTTTCATGTCATAGCCCCTATTTTGCCATTGCCATGTAACATAATTTCGTTACGTTGCCGTCGGTTAGTTTTTTTTTTAATTTATACCTTTAAAACAAATCACACTCTATATACTGACGTAACAACGGCTCACAGCAACAAGCAGCATTACTGTTTACGCCAGACACAAATTGAATTTATCCCGGGCCCATGTAAGAACAAATTATCAAAGCAATCTTGCCTAGCGCGAAACAATGGAACGCGATACGCGTCCTATGTACTTAAACCTAACTTAAGCTATGCTGCTAACCTGGAGTTCAGCCGAATATCTTCCTGGCTGCAAGGTTGTGTTTCTGTTTTGTGTAAAGTGTATGTATGTTTACTTGCACCAATAAACGACGTCCCGGTCTGCGCCGCCGCCGCCCCGATCTCGTCAGCAAACACACCAAACAATTCACACTGTGGTAGTCCTTATCTCACTCTAAATAACAATCCTTGGGGCGCCCGAAGCAGCCCACCGTACAAGGAATTGTGCCGTATTTCAACACTTTCCGTTAAAGCGTAAAACTTCCAAAATATCTCCCAAACCACGGAGGTTATAATGTTCAAGAGCCGTTACGATAGTACCAATATTACCAAAATGGCGCCGGCTCGCGTCCGCTGGCGACCGCCCGCGCGCTCGCAGCGCCGTGACAGAAAAATGAACTAACTGATTGTGTGGCCAGTGGGCAAAAACCTATCGATTCTCAACAACCACCCGCCCCGGACCGACCCGTCGTCGGTCCGCTCAAACTCCCGGTAGTCGGGATAGCGTTGAAACCGCCCGTCTAAGGATCGAGTCCCTCACTTGTACATCTGCGATCCGTGGAGACCCATCCTTGCCCGCTATCAAGTTAACGATGCGCCCCCGTCGCCAACACAACGGTGATAGGTTAGCATCCTTAACCAGTACGAGGTCTCCAACGCACGGTGGGGTCGTCCTGTCCGTCCACTTAACGCGTTGCTGAAGAATGTGCAAATACTCAAGCGACCATCGCTTCCAAAAATTTTGAGTCATTTGCTGCAGCATCTGATACCGTGACAACCTATACAACTTAACATCCGTATACGGATACTCCGGCAAGGCGTTAAGTGGTTGGCCAATCAAAAAATGACCTGGGGTAATGGCCTCCAGGTCATTCGGGTCAGCGCTCAACGGACACAAGGGGCGCGAATTTAAAACTGCCTCAATTTTGCAGAACACCGTTGACAATTCCTCAAAGGAGAGGATCGTTGAGCCGATGACCCGATACAAATGAGTCTTGGCAGACTTAACCACTGCCTCAAATATTCCACCCCAGTGGGGGCATCCAGGTGGACTGAAATACCACGAAATGCCCCGACTGGCGATGGCCGTGCCGATCTCTCGCTCATTTTGACTTAAAAATAATACAATTTCCTTTAGACAACGATCGGCGCCCTTGAAGTTGGTACCACAATCCGACCGTATCAAGGCCGGTATCCCCCGCCGAGAAACGAATCGGTCCAGCGCTGCCAAAAAGGCCTCCGTAGAGAGATCAGCTACCATTTCCAAATGAACGGCCTTGGTCGCCAGACACACGAAGACGCACAAATATGCCTTAACCGACTTCGCGTTGCGAAGGCGTGATGTCTTGACCATGAAAGGCCCCGCGAAGTCTGTCCCCACACCAGCAAACGGCCGAGCTTCCGTAACTCGGTCGGGCGGGAGATCTCCCATTTGTGGCTGCATTGTGGCTGCCTTGAGCCGGTAACAAGGCAAGCAACGAAACACAACGCTCCGTATCACTCTCCGTGCCGACAAAATCCAGAACTCCCGCTGCAAAATGCCCAGCAGTGTGTTGCAGCCTGCATGTGAATTCCTGATGTGACGGTCCCAAACCAACAGCTCCACCAGAGCTCCCTTCTTGGGAAGAATTAAAGGATGCCGCGCTGAATAGGGCAATTCGGCATTCCGTAGTCGGCCTCCCACCCGGAGCATTCCGTGCTCATCAATAAACGGGTTGAGGCGGACAAGGCTCTTCTTCATTCTGCCCACGCCAGTCCGCAAGATCCTAAGTTCATCCTGGAACTCATTCCCCTGAATGACCCCCACCCAACGTGAGAGAGCCCTTTGCTGCTCCTCAGGTCCCATTACAGGTGACAGGTTGCGCTGTGCCGCAGGGCTTCGACAATTATGGAAAAACCGCATTATCCATCCCGTGACTCGAAGTAGCTTCCCTAGTGAGCTATACCGTTCCAAAAGAGTGTGGTCCACTGCCACAGACTCCACTGTAGTCACATTGACTCTCAGACCCTGGTCAGGGGGTAGTGGCTGGCGTCCGCAGTCATTGAAAGGCCACTCCGTATGTGGCCGCTCCAGCCATTGAGGCCCCCACCAGAGAGAATGCTCAACCAGAGCAGGCGCCGGGCAGCCGCGACTCGAGCAGTCTGCCGGGTTAACTTCACCTGGAACATGTCTCCAGACCAGAGGAGTCTCCGAGTTATTTATCTGTGACACTCGGTTGGCCACAAATACCTCAAGCGTATGGACCGAAGTCTGCAGCCAGCACAACACGATCTGGCTGTCCGTCCATGCGTAAACCGTGTCATTCAGATCCACCGTGCCACGCAGGTTCTGCGCCACATGGTTTAGGAGGCGGGTCAGGAGCGCGGCACCCGCCAATTCCATCTTCGGAATCGTCCACCGGGTCCGAACAGGCGCAACCTTGCTCTTGGCCATGACCAAGCGTACAACGCCCTCGCCAGCAGTCTCACCTGTTCTCAGGTAGACCGCGGCCGCGTACCCTTTCTCAGAAGCATCGCAGAACCCATGCAGGGTCACCCTGGCTCCCGCCTGAGGGAGCAGTTTGCGCGGGATCTCAATTTCTTTAATATGCGGCAATGTGGTCACGAATGCCGTCCACTCGTGCAGCAGCTCGTCCGTGAGCTGCTCATCCCAGCCTAGTTGGGCCAACCAAAGCTTCTGCATGAAGAACTTTGCCATGAACGTGACCGGAGAGATCCAACCATTTGGGTCGAACGTTCGTGCGATAGTCGAAAGGACTGATCGCTTGGTCCAGGTCTTCGACAGCAATTCGGCCTCACAATTGTATGTGAAGACATCCTGAGTCGGTCGGTACTGGACCCCCAAAATTGCCAACGCATGAGGATTATCCGAGTCCTCAAACAAATGCGGGTCTTGTTGGTGCTCAGCTGGTAGTCCTGCCAGCACCTCTGGGCAGTTTGACAGCCACTTCCTGAGTTCATAGCCACCGGAGGCCATGAGCGCCACCAATTCATCCCTTAGGATGAGCGCTTGCTCAATGCTGTCCGTGCCCGTACAAATGTCATCCACATAGACATCCCGGTCGATGACTGCAGCTGCGCGAGGGAAGCGCAGCCGTTCCTGGTCAGCCAGCTCTCGTAGCGTCCGCATCGCTACATACGGGCTGGGCTTTAATCCGTACGTGTTCGTGTTCAGCTCATACGTGATCATCGGTTCTTCTGGGCTCTCTCGCCACAATATCAGCTGGAACCGACGGTCATCCGCATGGATCTTCGTTTGGCGAAACATCATCCTCACATCCGTAACGAAGACAACTTGGTGTCTCCTGAAGTCCGTTAGAATGTCTGCAATGTCTCTGGTCAACTTAGGACCAGCGTGCAGGCATTGATTCAGAGACACCCCGTTAGATGTCGCCGCGCTCCCGTCGAACACGACCCTGATCTTGGAGTCAGGTGTCTTCAGGACTGCATGATGAGGCAATACGTAGTGCTCCTCACGACGCCAGTCTACCCTGGATACCGACATGTGACCCAAAGCCAAATATTCACGCATGAACTCAACATACTTTCGCCGAAAGTTGGAGTCCCGTTTCATGCGCCTTTCCATGGCCATCATCCGTTTCTCAGCCAGGTCCCTGGAGCTCCCCAGTGGAGGTCGCGTCGATAGAAACGGCAGCCGTGTCATAAATCTGCCCGAAGGGAGGCGCACCGTGTTGCACTGATAAAATGTCTCGCACTCCTCGTCCAGTGGGCTTGTCCTGGGAGCTGTGGGTGGCTCTTCTGTTGCCCAGAACCTTTGCAGGACCTCCGATAACACGCTGCCGTAGTATATGTTGCTATAATCCGTTGCGTCCTGTGGTCCCCGTACTGGGCCCAATAATGCGTACCCACCTGCGGTACTCACGGCCACCAACCCGTTTGGTTGCAGCTCCCGTTTACCGCTCCGCAGCAGCTTCCCGAGGACGTCAGTTCCAAGTAAGACGTCCACCCGTCCGGGAATTGCGAAGTGAGGGTCGGCCAACTCCAATCCCTTGGTCAGCTTCGTTACCGCCGGCGGTAACCGTACCGAAGGAAGAACCCCGACCACTTCATCTAAAACAATAGCCGTGGCCTTCACCCGCGTGCTCGATGCCGAGTCACCCATCTCAAACAGGAGGTCCGTCTGACCCCTGATGTGAGGCACCTGATTGCCACCTATACCTATTGCGCCATCCCGTGATGGCTCCAACCTGAGGCCCAGCCTGGCCACTAGGCGGCTGGACACGATACAACCTTGTGCCCCCGAATCCAGGAGTGACCTCACTGGCACTGGCCGTCCATCCGTACCCCTGACGGTAATCTTAGCCGTCGGTAATAATACCGTCACTGGTGGGGTGGGCACGACGGATGAACAGACTGCTAATTGCTAGCAGGGGGCACCTCCCTCCCCTTCTGCTGGAGGGGGAGAGGGCCCCTGGCCCAGGTATGGGTCCCACCCCGGGTAGTACACCCCTCGACCCATCGGTGCCATGCGCGCCGGCTGGTAATAGCCCATCGGCATCCGTCCCATCTGCGGCGGACGCGCCATCAAGCGTGGGCGCTCTGCGAGGGGTGGGGAGAAGCGACTACTCGGGGGCGGCAACCTGCCCCCCAGCGCGGCCGAGTAAGTCGCGTAACCCGACTCCCCATGGGTCATCTCCGGGCACCCGCCCGAATCTCGGCGCCGATCCCCCCCCCGCGGAGGAGACTGCGGCATCCGGCGGTACTCCGGAGTCCTCGATGACCCCCCTCCCCGAGGAGGGGGCGACCGCTGGTCTCTGGGTGACCCCCCTCCCCGGTGGGGGGGCGACCGTCCACCCAAGGCTGGCGTAGGAGAGGGAGGATGGCCTCCCGATGAGGCCCCGTACCGCTCCCCACTCTCAGCCAGGCAGAGAAGTTCATGATGGTCTCCTCCACATACTCGGCAGTTGGTGGTCTTACTGCATTCACGCACATAGTGTGCGCCTAGGCAGCGGAAGCACAAGTTTCGCTGCTTGACCACCCCCCTGCGCCTCTGCACCCGCTGTGCTCCAAAATCCGCGCACGCGATGATCGCGTGTCCCCCCTTCCGGCAGAAGGGGCACACTTCCGATTGGAGGGCGTTGTACCGCTGTCCTCCCCGACGGGGCTCCACCGGTTTGGGCCCAACCGTACGCCGGGGTGACGGGGGGGGTTGCGGCGTGGTTGCCCCTTGGCAATCCGCCCGCCTGCACTCACCCTCCAGGAACGCCCTCAATTCGTCAAATGTTGGGAGGTGACTCGATGAATCACCCCCATGTGACTGCTCAAACCGCGCCACCACCTCGCTAGGTAACTTGCGCAAAACCCGGTTCACAACAATGTACTTGTTGTCCCCTAGTGACAACTTGAGTCGCTCCAGCGTATTCACCGCCACCATGACGGGATTAAGGATTTTCGACCTTATTTCGTGTACATTAGTGACCTTCGATATACTAAATATTTTTTCGATGAGCCCATCAATAATTAATCGCCGATTATCATATCGGTCAATTAATAGGCCCCATGCCGTCTCGTAACTGGAATCCGTAATCTCCAAATGAGTCAAAATATCGTGAGGCTCACCGCGTAATCTCCCCATCAACTGCGCCATTTTATACGCGGGGGTCAAATCCGTGCGCGAGTGCACCACGCTGTTAAAAATGTCGCGAAACCTCGGCCAGTCGGCATATTCACCACCAAATTCCGGGACATTCACTGGTGGCAACGGCGCCATTAGTGCCACACCACTGGGTGCACGCCTTACCCCAACATCCCCTTTTCGGGCGCGCTCGATATCCGCTGCCGCTTGGATGATACTCATCACCATATCACCGCACTGGTCTACATTGCGTTGCACCACTTCAACAGCCTGGGTCCGACTTTCCCCGGTCTCCTCTTCGTCAATACGGGCCAAATATTCGGCATGCAATTTCAATACCGCGTCATATCTTTCATCTACCTGTCGCGCGCGTGACAATAATGCGTCCTCGCGATCCGTACGACCAATTAACGTAACGACTAATGAAAACCATCTTAATTCCGATTCGACCCTTGACGCGACCGTTTTAACTACTGAGGGAGCCATGGTACCAACCTCGATAACGCGGATCAATAAAATAAATTTTTAAAAATAAATTAATAAATTTGGGTGAATAATTTTGTCCGTGGAACCCCGATTTTCGACAATAACAATCCGTTTTTATTTTTCGTACCAAACGCGACAACTTCAAAGTTATTCACCCAACACCAATATATTACGCAACGGCAAACAACACTAAATTTATTTTAAATTAAATGTATTTTGAGTGAATAATAGTTCAGCGGAACCCCAATTATTAATTACTTATTAATACGTTTCTCCGTATCGAAACGAAACTATATTTACTTTATTCACTCAACTAACATTTCAATTGAAAGTTATAACTAATATTCTTATAATTTAGTTAGTCTTAATTACGCAAATGCAACTTAACGTTAATAGATTGGAATGCGAACCAAGCGCAATCCACCCTCAAATTTCAATTATGATTTTGATGCTAACTAAATTACTTATCCGAACGTAAATGAAACAAATATCTTTTCTGTGGATATGAACCATGCTCTGCTACCAAAATTTGTTTACGCCAGACACAAATTGAATTTATCCCGGGCCCATGTAAGAACAAATTATCAAAGCAATCTTGCCTAGCGCGAAACAATGGAACGCGATACGCGTCCTATGTACTTAAACCTAACTTAAGCTATGCTGCTAACCTGGAGTTCAGCCGAATATCTTCCTGGCTGCAAGGTTGTGTTTCTGTTTTGTGTAAAGTGTATGTATGTTTACTTGCACCAATAAACGACGTCCCGGTCTGCGCCGCCGCCGCCCCGATCTCGTCAGCAAACACACCAAACAATTCACACTGTGGTAGTCCTTATCTCACTCTAAATAACAATCCTTGGGGCGCCCGAAGCAGCCCACCGTACAAGGAATTGTGCCGTATTTCAACACTTTCCGTTAAAGCGTAAAACTTCCAAAATATCTCCCAAACCACGGAGGTTATAATGTTCAAGAGCCGTTACGATAGTACCAATATTACCAAAATGGCGCCGGCTCGCGTCCGCTGGCGACCGCCCGCGCGCTCGCAGCGCCGTGACAGAAAAATGAACTAACTGATTGTGTGGCCAGTGGGCAAAAACCTATCGATTCTCAACATTACCGTAGGTATATATATAATAGATTGATTTAAATGAATGCGCATTAAACAGTAGGAAGTCGGACACGCACGGCTTATCTGTAATTTCTTACACGGATTCAGTTTTTTCTTTTTTTATTGGACGTAATGGCCCCGGTACCACAGGTATTGCTATAAAAGACTAGCTAAAAGTATCCCTACTAATTGACTCCTAGATTTGTGCTTGTAACCTTTATTTATACTAATTATCCGGAAAGATTTTTTGGATACTTATTGGTTGAATTTAAGGCCTTATTCCTTATAAAATTTCTTTTTTTCATATTGTGACAAATATATTGATAATTTGAACCAACTTTTTTAAGTGAATAATACATTTCCCCGAGTTCTAGGTAGTAACATAGCTATTTCATGCTTTCATTGCGTGCAGTCGAAATTAGGTTGAAAATACGAATTTTCCGCGTGAATTTTGTCAATTTCGAGTAGTTTTTGAAACAAAAATTATCAATGAAAAATTCAAACTGTTAAATTCAAATATATACCAATAAATCCCAATAGCCCTCTTCTAGGTAGCAACATCAATAATATATAAAGAAACATGTTTCATCATAAAGAAAAATGTCTAAACAATCAGCATTTTAAAAGGAATAAGGCCTCTTAAGGAGCTATTTCAGAAATAAGATTATTCGGTTACCCTGCTTGTAACAATCTAGACCTTGGCAAGAAAATCCAAGCCAAATTTGACATATCTCGGGTATAACTACAAAAGTGGTCGAAGCCCAAGCAATTTTTCGAACGCGTTTAACATTCTAGGAGCTCCCTCTGCGTCCTGGAGGCGATGAGCGCCGGCGCAGCACACCGCTCGACGACGAGCGAGTGGTCATCTCCGGCATGTCGGGATCGTTCCCGAAGGCGCGCCATGTCAAAGAACTCTCTGAGAACCTCTATAACAAGGTCAGTTTTATAGTTAACCTTCCGCTATTCTTAGACATTTACATCATTATCAGATTATTTATGTGCAGCGTTTTTGTGGCAGTGTTTAAAATTACTATACAGTCCGATGCGGGAGCGACAGTGACGTCCGCAAGATTGACATTTTAATAGGGGGTCGTTTGATGATTGGGTTGGTGAAGCGACCTTCCTCTCATTTTGGTGTCTTCTCTCGCGTTTCGGAGCTAGAGCCTGAAACCAACTTCCGTCATGAGCCTTACAGCTGTTCATTTACTACGCTCGTTAGCTAAAGTTTCCCAATTAGCAGGGCTGATGCCATACGTAAGCATGTCGAGCTTTGTGCGGTCCTTAAAACGTAACATGGGCCTCCCCACTCTTCTCCTAGCAAAAGCAACTTCACTCAACAGGGTGCGTCTTGGCAAGCAAGTGGCATCCATACGGTGCACATGCCCCAGCCACCGCAGTCTACGCTGTTTAAGCATTGCGGTAATGCTGGGGAGCTGTGCAACTTGCAACACTCTCTCATTAGTGACCCTGTCTCGCCAACTGATGTTTAAGAGTACAGTATAAGGATGGCATAATTGAATTTCGATCGTGATCAATAGTAGTAAGTCCTTACATAGAAAGAATTGGGGCGTGGTCAAGTTCTAAATGCCATTTTAGGCTATCTCCGCAGAAGAGGAAAAGAGCAGAGATGGTGTAAGATGAAGTAATCACGTTTCTCAGATGTAAATGCTCTTCTTTCGGGCTTTACGAAGACTTAACTGGTTTAGTTCTCCACACCGCTTCAGCAGACATGGAGTCTTTAGACATTTTCAATTTAGTTATTAATGTCATTCCACATGCTACGACAAACATAATTAGATGTGTTAGGACATTCGATAAAGATGGAGCTTTAAGTAACTATTGTCTAAATAGTTTACTGTACGTAGAAAGTTTTTGCTTACCCAGCCTAGATACATGCTACAACTATCTATTCTATTCTTTTTGGTTTGTGGCAACCGGTCACATTAGGGGAGCGACCATTACTGCCAATGTCTCGTTTACGACGACGGCACCAATTGACTTTTTGATTGTCCGGTTTTAAACTTCACTCCGAAATTTGATTTTACGTGTGCTCGTCGTTGTACCTGTATAGGACAAATACAAAACATATACTGACAACACAGGGGGAAAACAGAAGCGGCAAAAAGCACTAATGATCTACACATTTAGATTTTAATGTTCTGGGAATGAATATACTGTAACTACATCGGTTCTCTGCAGGCTCCGCATAGGCCATGCTTGCACTCCTACCCACCTTCACAGACTGGGGATTATCCCGTCCCCAATGTGTGAATGTGGATCGGAGGAGGGTTCTCCGGAACATATTTTCTTTAACTGTATAAACCGGTCAATTTCTCTTTATGAAATCCTTCCTCCTGTAATCCCTAAACCTACCAACCTCAAAACCGTCCTCTTCCTAGCAAAATGCTACAACTATACTACGATTTCTAATTCAAGACCAAAAAAACTACGACAGATACGTCACTGTCAAAATTGACAACATTTAAATGACATTTGAGTTTGTTTTTTGGCTTGCACCAAATGCTGAAGTGTTACAAGTACAATACCAGATTTTGTACCAAAAATCTCCGATGTTTAAGTTTTTATTATCTTCTCTCGTAATTATGCAATAATAAATATATCTAGTTATTTTATTAAAACATAGAGTTAAAATTACCAATAAATAAGTTATGTTAGCCTGTTTACAAACGAAAAAGGAATTTAATTTTAGTTGTAGTGGCAACCTTGTGGTAGTTTTTTTGGTCTTGAATTAGAAATCGTAGTATAGTAGTCTGTATGACATACACAAAAGAAAGTTTTAAAATGATCAACTTTTTCATCATCATCTTCATCTTAGCCATAGGACGTCCACTGCTGAAAATAGGCCTCCCCTTTGGACTTCCACATAAACCGGTTGGAAGCGACCTGCATCCAGCGCCTTCCGGCGACCTTTATAAGGTCAACTGTCCATCTTGTAGGTGGACGTCCTACGCTGCGCTTGCTGGTCCGAGGTCTCCACTCGAGCACTTTGCGGCCCCACCGGCCATCTGCTTTGCGTGCTATGTGGCCTGCCCATTGCCACTTCAACTTGCTAATCCGGAGAGCTATATCGGTCACTTTAGTTCGTCTACGGATTCCCTCATTTCTGATTTGATCACGTAGTGACACCCCGAGCATAGCCCTCTCCATTGCTCGTTGAGCGACTTTGAGTTTTGAGATGAGGCCGATAGTGAAAGACCACGTTTCGGTGCCGTAAGTCATCACTGGTAACACACATTGCTTGAAGACTTTCGTCTTGAGGCACTGCGGACGAAAAGACATTGCGTCCCGCCATTACGTGCACTTCAGCTCGTTTGTGGTGCGCGTACCGCGGCCGCTGCAGGACACCATCGCAAGTGCAGACTTCTGGCCGAAGGGTGTTGTGTTTGGGCAGTTCCGGGGCAATCTGCCGAATCCTGCGCCAGATCAGACGACGCAACGGAGCCACGCTGTTACGTCGCCTACATCAAACTAGATTTAAGTTTTTATTTTATTTTATGTTTAATTTTGTAGTTCACAGTGCCTTAGTTTAATCACTGTAATGCTGTGTAACTAATTTGAATAAATAAATAAATAATTGCGTAGTTTCCCGAACGCTGCCCAGCCGAGTTGGATTCGGCGGTTGAAAGAGGTCTTTTTCGAAGTTGGACCTACCTAATTGGACCACTTGTCCTAGGTAGATGTATGAGTCAACAACTTCGAGTACCGAGTTTTCAACAGAGACTGGGATGGGCACAACCTTGGCATTTGACATGAGTTTCGTCTTGTCCATGTTCATTTTTAAGCCAACCCGTTGAGAAACTCGATTGAGGTCATCGAGCATCATGCTGAGTTCCTCCATCGACTTTGCCATGACTACGATGTCGTCGGCGAACCGAAGGTGATTGATGTATTCGCCATTGATGTTGATGCCAAGTCCTTGCCATTCCAGGAGCTTGAAGGCGTCTTCCATAACGGCCGTAAACAGTTTTGGGGACACAACGTCCCCCTGTCTTACGCCTCTTCTCAATGGAATGGCCTTTGTGCTCTGCTCCTGAGCTCGGACCGACATGGTGGCGTTACTATACAAACACTTCAACACTTCAATGTACCGATAGTCAATATGGCATCGCTGAAGTGACTCGAGCACCGCCCATGTTTCCACCGAATCGAAGGCTTTCTCATAGTCCACAAACGCTAAGCATAATGGCAAGTTATACTCTTCAGTCTTCTGTATAACTTGCCGCAGCGTATGTATGTGGTCTATGGTACTATAGCTTCTTCGGAAACCGGCTTGTTCGGGAGGCTGGAAGTCATCAAGTCTATGTTCGAGACGGTTCGTGATGACCCTTGAAAACAACTTATAAACATGGCTTAGAAGCGTGATGGGCCTGTAGTTCTTCAATAGGCTGCTATCACCTTTCTTGAAGAACAGTACCACCTCTCCTCTATTCCATGCTCAACTTTTTATGTTGAATGTATTTGAAAGCATGACGCTGCTAATATTTTTTTCCATTTCGTTTTAGGTCCATCCGATGGCAGAAAAAGATTCTCGTTGGGACTACGATCATCCAGAAGTGCCACAGTATGTTGGTTTGATACCGGGATTAGTACAGTTTGACGCTCAGTTCTTCAGAGTGCATTATCACCTCGGAGTGACCATGGATCCTATGTCACGGAAAATTCTAGAACACACTTATCAGGCCATATTTGACGCAGGTGAGCACACACAGTGAGCATTTATGTACGTCTGAACCGAATTTGAGGAAGTTTAAATCAAAAATCTTTCGACCAAGTTCAGAAATCAAAACCTTCATAGACCGTGTCTATTCGAATGTTTGGTTCTTTTATCGAATTTGGTGTGACTGCATTCGAATAACTGCAATGAGTGGCGTAAGAGCCAGTGAAACGTACTCTTCTGATCTTTTTAAACAAAACATTATGCCTTTACTTCTAGTATAAGGAATAGCTTTAATTAATTAATATGAAATATTCATACTGATAAACAAAACCAACAAACCTTGTACATATACTAACAAAATTGTATACAAAAATCGTACCCACGATCTTAAGAGAACCTTTCATCTTTAGCCAGTGACTGGAGACATTTACTTTGTTAAAAAGTGATGCACATGCTAGTGTCTCAAATTGCCTTCTGAACACATTGAGTTTGAGCTACATATAACAACAAAAAAAACATTTAATACAGGTGTTCATCCGGGAAGTCTCTCCGGGAAGAAAATTGGAGTTTACATTGGAAGTTGCCTATCGGAAACTGAAAAGGCTGCATTTTATACTGCAGTTGCTGGGAAGACAGGTTTAGGTATAGCCGGGTAAGTAAATATTATGTACTTATTATCTTCAACAGTGCCTTAATTATTTCCTCTTATATGTCTTGGAGATATCTCTGAAGTCCACCGTAAAGCGTTTAGGCGATCAAATGCAAAACGCTAGGACAAGCAAAGAATAATACCACTACAAAAGCAGCAATATTTTGTTCTTCGCTAAAGCCGACAAAGAAAATAAGTAGCAGTATCTCATTGAATACTTGAATGACGTGCGACGCTATTGGTTGTGGCACGTTGTGGGTTGTGTCATACTTTATGCAGCTCGAATCGCAAACGTGGCATTTGAAGGTGATATTGTCAGCGATGCGTGTACTACTTGCCTATGTATGGGAAAGCCAGTTCAATCTCTGCTCCAATTATTCGTGTGATTTGTAAATAAAACAAATATGAACCAATACAACGATATTATACCAAAACATTGTAGAAAAGTAACTTTATGTCCTCGTTGAAGGTTATGCAGCTACAACGCGTTTTCACGGTTACCTTTTCAAAATGGTGCTAAGATTACTGTATTGTTCAAAATGTATTTTAGGTGCAATAAATCGATGTTCGCCAACCGGGTGTCATACTGGCTGAACGCCAAAGGCCCCTCGCTGTCAATCGACGCGGCGTGCTGCAGCTCAATGGTGGCCCTGGAGCAGGCCTACCAGGCCATGACGAGAGGTGACTGCGAGGCGGCCGTTGTCGGCGGATGCAACATCTGCTTACACCCGCAAACTTCCATCCACTTCGGCAGGTAACTCATTTTTTTTAATTTCTTGCGTCTCATGAACGTCAATTCACGGGCCGATATCTAGCTTAGCTAAACTGTACACACTATTGAATAAAGGCCTCCTCAATGTCACGCCCCTTTGCCCGGTTCTGCATGAGTCTGATCCATTCCCCTGCCACCTTTCAAACATCATCCCTGACACGAGCTGATCAGCTGGGCTCTGGCTTAGAAATTGCCATCACTCTGTAACCGCCTTTTGAATCTTATTATTAAATTATCAAGACGTTATGAATCTATCGCCTAAGAGAGTTCACAAAAATAAAACACAAACTATGACCAATAAATGTGCTGAAATACTATGTTCTATTAAGAAAGAAAGAATGTTTATTTTGAAATCACACATGCCACATCGTGTACAAATTTTCACTTAAATCTAAAGAAAGAAAGACTACGTAGAAGACCAAATCACTACGTGGTTCAGAAAGATTGGGACGACATTGAATCCATGCTATCCTCCTCGTGTTTACTAGGTGATAAGGACTTAACTTCGAGATCAACGTTCTATATATATGTAACTTTAAAGCCAAATGATAGGTACTTATATATTTATGAATTATATTTTGTTTTCAGGAATATACAGCTATGCAAGGACGGTAAAACTAAATCTTACGACCAAGCTGCCGACGGATGTGTTAGATCTGAAGCCATCAATGTTTTGTTCTTGCAAAAGGCTAAGGATGCTCTGAGGTAAAGAAATGTAGGGATATATATATAATTGGCTGGCAGCATACATGAAAAAAAAAAAAAAACATAAATTTTGTTTCAGAATCTATGCTGACGTAGTTAACGTTAAGACAAAATACGTTTCTCTTAAAAGTAGCGGGAGTTTCAAGCGAGAACCAGAAGAAATTACAGGATTTCTTAAAGGTTTTTATGATGAATTACCAATTTCTCCCAGAGATGTCGAGTACGTGGAAGGTTTTGGAGCAGGTACGTGAATAATAGAGAACTTAAACTTAATAATTTTTCGCTTCCTTTATGAAATATCTTACTGTTTCACTTATTTCATTGTATTGGATTTGTATTGAAAGATAATCATATATATGTCTGGTTTTCAGTTGACATTGAAAACAATGTAATATATGTGCATACATTATCATTAGTAGGAATAAATTACATACTCGTACTAAAAACAATCAAAGGGCATACTGCTCAATAAGTAGTGCCAATGATAAACACGATTGAAGATAATAATTGTGAATATTTTATTTCAGCTGATTATGAAGCTGACAAGGTGGAGTTGGAGGCGATAGATAAAGTATTCTGCTCGGGTCGAACCGAGCCGCTTTACGTCGGAAGTGTCATGTCAAATTTGGGCTACTGTGAATCAGCGTCGGGTATAGCGGGGGTCACTAAGGTCTGAGTCATATTAATAATTTTCAAAAACGCTTAATGTTATCAAATTCAATGATGCAGGGTGAAGATCTATGATGGTCGTGTTTATCGCTCGATTGATAAGTGATAATGTATTCGTCTCTATCTGACATGTACATATTATTGTAAGTCCAACGCATACACCATTCATCTCATTCATCATTTTATTTATTAAAGGAACTGTAAATTATCTAAAATATCTACTTTTTAAATGTTTGTCCTGGCATTACGGGTGAAAAGATTCTGAAATATTTGTGTTGGCAAATAGATGCATCAAGAAACTATAAAAAGAGCCAAGAGTACTTTTAATGCACCCTTTATGGCCAATTCCACTACGATATTATGCTTTTTGGATTAGCAAATGCTACTTGTATGGTCCAGGTTCTGCTTGGGTACCACACGGGGCAACTGGCAGGTAACCTGCACTGCGAAAATCCCCGCGAGGACATTGCGGCCCTGCGCGATGGCCGAATCAGGATCCTAACTGACCACAAGCCGATCGCTCGCAACCTTATCGCAGTCAATGGATTATCCATAACCGGTGTTAATTCTCATGTGCTCTTGCATGGACATTATAAACCGAAGGTATGATATCAAATATAATTTTTATATACGCCGTATCTACACGTTCTAGACCAATGCGGAAGATTGTTTATACGATTGAGATTTCTTATCTAATATAAATCATGTGTTAAATATGTTTTTCAATCTATAGGTATGTAGATCTTATTGATTTCTTAAATTTTTAGGATTTGAGTAAATATCAGAGTAACATTCCCCGCTTAGTGTTACTATCGGGTAGAACAGACACAGCTGTACAAAATGTAATTAACGATCTAAAATCTCAACCAATAGACGCCGAAGAGTTGGCTTTGATTCAGAATATTCACTCTGCCAAAATAAATGGCCACCTTGGAAGAGGATTTACCATTTTAGGTAAGATTTTTTTAAATATGGTATCTTACCATTGAGGTAAATAATTTAATTGATTAAAATCCGATCATAGATAAGATAGCCAGAAATTAAAGTAAAACACAAGGCAAGACAAAGCATGGTAATTCTTATTTCATAGTCATCGATGACTAGATCACATAGTTATCTTAGGGTAAACGAATACATTTTAAACCAACAATGTTAATATAGTGCTTGACATAGTACATAACGGGTCATAGTAAAAAAAAAAAACAGTCGTCCCTCCGGTGGTGAAGCTTGTGTGAATCCAAATTATAATGTTATACATCGGATTATAGAAGATTTATTTATTCTCACAAGAGTTTTATCAGGAAATTAGGCCCCGGAATCCTTAATTATGTTAATGTCCATAGGAAATACTCGAACTTAAATCTGACTATGACCTACATAATTTGACTAAATAGTTGAATATAGTATTATACGATCAAAATAGGTAATGACTCTTAAGTTATCTATAAGTTTTAAGTAATATTTACAGATACAGATAATGAATTGAAAACCATAAGCCTCTCCGAGAAGGCAGAATATTTCGATAGCACTGACCGTCCGCTGTGGTTCGTGTACAGCGGAATGGGTTCACAGTGGGCAACGATGGGAGTCCAGCTCATGCGCTTGCCCATCTTTGCTGCTGCTATCGAACGGTAGGGATCTTTTTTGATCAATTATTTATGTAAGATAAAAAAAACACTGCATTGATTTGTTGGTTCTAAAACTACAGATTTTATCGTTACTCAAAATCCATCAACATAATCCGTAAGTAGAAGAAAATTATGCTGACCATTGATCGTGTTCTTGGGTCATCTTATACTTATTATTTTTGATTGTAGGTAATTTATTTCATGGGCTTAGTTCCTGATTTTTCTGCTTTACAGCTGTCGAAAAGTATTGGAACCAAAAGGCATTGATATTGTCCATATTATAACATCTCCAAACAAAACAATATATGACAATATTTTACACTCGTTTGTGGGAATTGCTGCCTGCCAAATTGGTCTAACCGACGTCCTATTTGAACTGGGTCTGGTTCCGGATAAGATTATAGGTAATATACTTAATATACTTTTTATTTATGTTACGTTTAATTCTCTCCTTCATGTTCTAAATCAACTTCTGCTTCTCTTCTTCTTCTCAGCATAATTGCGTCCACGGCTCGGCTGGACATATGCCTCTTGCATGAATTTCCAAACCGATTTTGATGCGGCGATCCTACTCCAGATCGGCCTTGCCGTCTTTTTATTGATTGATTTATTTATTTCAACTTAATTGCACAAACTAGAGAAGTAAAACTACAACTGGCGGAGTTAATGCCATAAGGCATTCTCTACCAGTCAACCACAAGGTCAAACAGAGACATTATTGGTGCGGGACGGGTGTACAACAATACGTGTATGCACACGATGCAAATGTCATCCGACCATCTTCCAACGGTTCTGCTACCCGTTCGCAGTCTCCAGTGTAGCGCTCGCTGACTCCATCTGTCATTGTCTCTGCGACATATATGACCAGCCCTCATATATGTATATGACTTCTGCTTCTATTACTCTCTAAATTCATTCTCTCAGATAAAAATTACCGCAGGACCTGACCAGTTCATATTGGCATGATATGATTGATGACACCATAATGACAAATATACTTAGGATATTTTGGAAATACTCAGGTCAAATTCGTTCGACATTGTTTATCGGAAAAATGGAACCTTGACTAATTTTGACAGGTCACAGTGTCGGAGAGTTAGGCTGCGCGTACGCTGATGGCTGCATGACGGCCGAGGAGATGATCTTGTCGGCATACAGTCGTGGGCTCGTGTCCATTCAGACGCCATTTATCCGTGGCTCGATGGCTGCCGTCGGAATTGGATTCAATGAAGTATGTTCAAACTAATATAGAATTGGTTTACCGAAATGTTAAAATACGTTTTTATTATGTAAATTACCGTTTTTTTTCAACCAGGTTTCAAAGATGTGTCCACCGGAGATTGAAGTTGCCTGTCATAACTCTTCGAACTCTAGCACTATTTCGGGCCCAGCTGAAATAATGGCGGAATTCGTTGCTCAGCTGACCGCTAAAGGGATTTTTGCAAAGGAAGTTCCTTGCTCCAACATCGCGTATCATTCTCGATATATCGCCGAAGCAGGTTAACTTACCTAATATAAAATGTATTTACATTATCTGCCAACCGTTACCGCTTTAACTCCTTAAGCGTTTACCTCTACAAAAACTAGCATAAAACTTTGACTTTTTGTTAAACTTAGATGTAGGGACCTATATTACGATGCTCAATTTACGAATCCAATGTTGTTCATTATGACTGTGTTAAACAGTAAGCAAATACTGTTTTGAACGTTCCATTTATTTTAGGACCTGGACTACTTCACTACCTAAAAGATGTGCTCAAAACTCCAAAGCTTCGCAGCGAGCGTTGGGTGTCAACTTCAGTGCGAGTGGATAGATGGAGTGAAGAAAGTGCCAAGTATTCTTCGGCTGAGTACCATACCAATAATCTTCTGGTAAACATGATCATGAATCAAAATGTGGACAAAAAAAACAATCTTAGGTTACGAATTAAATAAGAAATAGGTTAAAAGTTTGTCATTTTAAGATTTATGGCAAAATAGAAGATGAAAAATGGGAATTAATAGCTGAAACCGCGCCGCATAATTTCTCTCTATACAAAGCGGAAAACATTGGGAACATCAAATTTAATTACTGTACAGTTTTATTTTATTGCCTCGATTTGAATCTCTATTTCAATATTTCTTGTCAACTTGTTTGTCTTGTGGTGAGGGGCTATTATAGTTGAATTTATGTCGCGATAAATAAATGAAGGAAACATCAGTCTTTTTCTAACAAGCGTGTGAGTGCGAGACTGACACGCTATGGATGTTTTTTTGGCTAATGATGACTGGTTCCAGAATCCAGTGCTTTTCGAAGAGACATCGCGGTTGATCCCGAACAACGCGGTATTGGTGGAAGTGGCTCCTCACGGTCTGCTGCAAGCCATTCTCCGGCGCTCACTGCCATCTTGCGTCCACGTGCCCCTCACCAGGCGCGGGCATGAAGACAATGCACGATTCCTGCTTGAGGCTATTGGCAAGTGAGTTGGGAAAAACATGTTTGACGGATAAGAATGCGACTCTTATTACGATCCAACGTGGAAATGCTGCGAGCGTTATGGGCACCTTTGAACCAGAAATGACAGGGAGCGGTTTGTTTTGAACCTTGTTATTTTTATAATTTAGTTTTAATTGAGTTATTTATAATTAAGTCATATATTGTAAATTATTTATTACGAATTATAGAGAATTTATGCGATATATGCTATACGTAAATTTTCATAAAACAATGAAGTAAAAACCAAGCAAGTTAAAGGTTTTGAATAGCGTCAAAAATAAGTTTTGGTATTCATAATATGTATCTTTATGAACTTCTTGTAGACCACCTTATGTCATAGTGATCCATGATGATAATTGCTTTATTATTTTCAGATTATACATGGAAGGATACTACCCCGATATTCGTGGCTTATACCCGAAAGTAGAGTTTCCTGTTTCCACAGGCACCCCTCACTTGTCACATTTGGTAGGATGGGCTCATCAAGAAAAATGGTAGGAAAAAAGTCTTTTTTATAACTAAGCCCTTCGTTTCCTACATTTCTGTTTTATACATTTGTTTAAAAGTTAATCCAGGTTAAACTTATTTTTAAAAAACAATGTTTTGTAGGTTCTTGGCGGAATATGCAAATCCGGAACGGAAATCTACTGCGATATGCACTTTCAAGATATCTCTGCATGACGCTGAATATAATTATCTACAAGGCCATCAAATTGGTGGTAAGCAAAATTTGACAATTACTACCACGTTTGTAAAGGGTTGCGGTCAAAATTCATTGTCCACTTCAGAATCCTTCAAAATATTATATTAGTAAATTTTTACGTGACGTAAGTATTTTCTGAAATATGATTAGGCGTAGGGATGTTTAACGGGGATAAGTTTTCTCATACAGTCCTCTACTAACTCCGTGGAATTCGTCGGGGTTATTCTGTGGTTGTCTGCTTGTCTTTCGAAATCTCTGCTTTTAGCGCGCACTTAACCCAAGAATGTGTAGGCAAGAGGCTTTATCAGAATACTTCTACTCTTATAGCCGTGGAAAGTGCTAACCGAAGCCGCGCAATATTTTGTTATCTCTGTTTCTATCTGAAGTGCCAATAATGATCCCTTAGGCAAGACGCTGTTCCCGTATGCTTCGGCTTTGGTGGCGGTGTGGGACGCGTTAGCCATGACACTCGGCACGCCGAGCCGCAGCCACTCCGTGCAATACCGTGACGTGCAATTTTTTGCACAGCCTGTGCTCCACGACTCGCGTTTGTTGCGGCTTTGTGTGAGTTTGCATCGAGGTACGGGAAGGTTTGAGGTACGTTATCAATGTTATCATTAATGTTTTACTTACATGTAAAAGGAGGTTTATCATAATTAAGTATTTTTAGGGTTCCGTACCTCAAAAGGAAAAAACGGAACCCTTATAGGATCACTTTGTTGTCCGTCTGTCCGTCTGTCAAGACCCTTTTTCTCAGGAACGCGTGGACGTATGAAGCTGAAATTTATATCAATTACTCAGGTCTACTGTCCCTTGAAGCTGTGAAAAAATCAAACTTCTAAGCCAACGCAATCAAAAGATACAGCCGTTTATGCCGCAAATTTTCGACACTTGCAAGGGAATCAAAACCTACAGGGTGCTTCCCGTGAACTCAGAATCTTGAAATTTGGTACGAAGCAACGTCTTATAGCATAGATAAAGGAATAATTACGAAAACCATATTTTTTTTTTTTAATACCTAACTTTGCACCTAATTTGCAAATTTTCGACACTTGCAAGGGAATCAAAACCTACAGGGTGCTTCCCGTGAACTCAGAATCTTGAAATTTGGTACGAAGCAACGTCTTATAGCATAGATAAAGGAATAATTACGAAAACCATAAATTTTTTTTCTAATACCTAACTTTGCACCTAATTTATATGGGGCGCTATACATACCAGGTGCAAACTTAACCACTTAGGGATGGAAAGTGTTTGTACGGAACCCTCGGTGCGCGAGTCCGACTCGCACTTGGCCGGTTTTATTTCATATTCTTTTCTGTCAATTTTGTACCGGCTAACGGTAAAGTCTAATACTACCTACTAGAAAGGTAAAGATTTACTTTGTTTTCTAGATCAATGACGACATCACAAAAGTAGCTTCAGGTTACATAGAATTAAAACTAAATAAAACAAAACTCAACACTGAAGTTGAAGAGTCCACTGAAGTAACTGAAGTGAAGAAATTGGCAACGGAAGAAATATACCAGATATTGAATGAAAGAGGCTATATGTACCGGTGAGATTTATAGTTTTATCTAACCATACAGTAATCAATAGATACAGCTATTAAACCAGTAGGACAAATGCACCATAGCAAGAAGAGAGAGGGAGAGAGAGTGCGTTGATGGTATTGTAGAATTGCAACTAGGAAGCAACAATGGTGCTAATTAGGAATGAATAATATTCGTTTGTTTCCTAATAATCATGTAAGTGTCTAGAGTTGATAAGTCAGCTAATAGAATTGCCGAATGAGCGAGCTGACCTTAAAGTTAATAGTCACGTAACAATCAAGTAACAATAAGCTCAATTATTGTTTGATTTGTTAATAACCTAAATTAAAAAATTAAAAACACCCCCGACACAAGTACCTGGTCATCATGAGACCCTCATTCAATGAGTGTTATAGAAAATGCTACTAAAACTTAACATAACTACAAAATTTGGAATTCTTCGCTTCCATATTGGCTGAGATCTTGTCGCTTGTTCCAATTAAAGCTAAATATCTTGGAAACTACTGGCCCTATTTCCGCCAAGCATAGCCAAGGACCATCTCGACGGACAAGTCTTTCGATAAAAAGAAACGCACTTAAATTGGTTTCTCCGCTTGGGAGCTGCGATGCCACATACAAACACACAGATACACGGCTACGCATAAGATCTGAGTGATTTTCAGTGTTAATCTGCAGGAAGGAGTTCCGGAGCATCAGTGAAACCAACACTCGTTTTACTGATGCACTTGTACCGTGGACGGGCAATTGGGCGGTGTGCCTCGACGCAGCGGTACAGCTCCATGCGTTGCGGCAGCCGCACCATGGCATCTCACAACCGGCGTTCATAAGACATTTGGAGATAGATACTGAAACACATGCGACTTTAACAGAATTAGATCCCACTCTGAAAGTGAGAGTATACGAAGTTCAAGATTCTACCAGGTAAAATAGATGACCATGTTTTTTTTATAAATCACTTCTGGATCTACCAATTTGCTGACTTATTTACTGATGAAACAGTTTTGACCAATCTATTTTCGTTTTAGGCTACGTTTCCACTAGTTCGAGGATGCGTAGCGAGAGTGAGGGATGTGTTTTTGTTATAGAATCACTTTCGCTGAGCGATGATAACTAAATGAAGTCATTCCATTGGTTAGCAAAAACACATCTCGCCACTATGCATCCTTGATCATCCCTTGTAGAAATGCAGCCTAAGCCTAGGTTTACATTTTGAATTGAGCTTTAACTAAGGAATATCCTAAGTGTTTGGCAGAACAGTTGGGTAAACCCAAGGAATTTTAAGGAAACGTTTATAGACATTTGATACCTTCTGCAAAATTTTCTTACATATCGATTATGAATACTTATTTCCAGGTACGAAATGGTTCGCCAACTATTTTCGACATAAACAAATTGTAAATAACATATTTACATATGTTATTTACAATTTGTTCCACTAACAAAATCGTCAAATGCCTTACTTTGACAAAACAACAAAAAGAAAAATTTCTACGATCCATCTGTCATCCATTAAATCAGTTTCCTTTAATTAGAATAAGACTAAATTATATTTTTCAGATGTGGCGGTATTACACTGAAAGGCATACAATTTCGTAACATTGTGAAGTTAGATGACTCCCTTGTGTTGAAGGTTGACCGAAGATATCAAATTGGAAACGTATTAAATGTAAGATTTTTATAGCATTTAAAGACGTAATGTAGTTATTATATCACAGTCCAAACAATTTGAATTAACATTATTCATGTAAACAGATATTAATATTTTAGGTTTTTAAGTTGTTTTACCACTTAATTCGAATGTTTTTTTTGTAAACATAATAACTAAAAAGAATCCCTAATTACTCCTTTCAATAATTATAAGAGAATAAGAGATTCTGTTTGAGTTTCAAATTCTTTACAGTTACGTTGGTTTTAGTATATGACGCTAATGTGCCTCTTTCTCCTTTGTCAGAAAGCAGTAAACGATAATTCGCGAAATGACAAAGTACTACAAAGCACCAGACTTGGAGACCTAGAATCTTTGCACTGGGTAGATGCCTCCGAACCGCAGCAAAGTGCCAGCATATCGGTCAAGGTGCATTTCGCTGGAATTAATGCGAGTGATGTTTTGAAAGCTAATGGAGAAATTAAATTTGAAGATAAACATTATGCAAGTGAAGGTTATTATGGGATGGATTATAGTGGAACTACTGAAAAGTTAGTTACAATGTTATGTCTTTGTATTAAATTCATCAGCGTTTTTTTTATAAACGCCCTTTTTAGCTTAAAAAGCCAACTCACAAATCCATGTTTTGCGTTGAGGCGTTTCGACATGACGTGGAATTGTGTTTTGACTGATGGGCTCAGATCAATTTGAATAAAAAATCTCCGAACAAAATAAACATATAACATTTTCAACAGCGGGAAACGTGTGATGGGGGTAGTGCGTGGCGGCGCAGTGAGTTCTGTTGTGCGCGCAGAACCGGCGCTGCTGTGGCCGGTGCCTGCGCACTGGAGCCTCGAAGACGCCGCCACCGTTCCACTGCCATACGCGCACGCGCTCTACTGTCTCGTTAGTATTAATATCTGTTGATGAAATAAACTCAGAACAAGGAAAACAAAATAAGAGATTACGTTAGAACAATATTTCAAACAACATTTACCGACGACGCCTCCCGCCAATAGGTATTCCATCTAACTAAATGATAGCATAATTGTGGTAGAGTTGAGATTGAATAGCGAAGGCACTGCAGACGCCATTATGTCACGAGTAAATAACTAAACATGATCGACAATTAAGTACACATGTACTTGTACTTATTGATTTAGAAACTATTATCAAAATAGTGACTGTCTATCGAGGAAACTTTAGATAGAAAATCACAACTTGGGCCTTTGTAACATCTCTGACTTGAAAGAAACTACATTTTCCAATAGTGATTCATAGATCCTAATGGTGATTCTTCATACAGGGCATCAAGACACAACTAATTCCTCGCTCGAAAGTTCTGGTAAGCGGTAGTGCGGGGGCGACAGGGCAGGCTGTCATTTCTTTGGCGCTTCATCTTAACTGCCGAGTCTTCGCAGTAGTCCGTGATCTATTGAAGAAGCAGTTTTTGATTAAAATGTTCCCAAAATTGAATGGTGAGTATTGGTCTTCAGGTCGTTTTCGTAAAAGTATCCTGTTTACTATGTCAAGTCGTGGCAACTGTCAGTTCAAAATATAGATTGATAAAATAAATAAAAATAATAAACAACTTAATACTGTGACGACTTGCACTAATATTATTCTCTTACACCAATGTGTAAACGGGTATTTGTCGCTCTGCAGATAACATTGTTGATATCCGTTTTAAATTGTTTTTGAGATTGTTGTCAAAGATGTTCGGTTTGTTAATAACCTTTGCTATAAAAACAAAAGGATGGCATTACATAATTTAATTTAATGTTAATTTTTGATGCATACATTTAAAAGCTCACAACACACTTAAACTATTATATCGAATAATTTTATATCTAGTGATATTATAATGAAACCTTGTTATCCAGC
Organism: Apotomis betuletana; assembly: GCA_932273695.1. Classification (NCBI taxonomy): domain Eukaryota; kingdom Metazoa; phylum Arthropoda; class Insecta; order Lepidoptera; family Tortricidae; genus Apotomis; species Apotomis betuletana. The sequence goes on along the minus strand of OW026316.1, from coordinate 17,801,906 downwards.
ATTACACACCCCTTGTTAACATTTCAGCTGACGACATAGTTTGCTCTCGAGATGACGCCTTCGAAGATCGTGTAATGATTGCTACTAAGGGTGTAGGATGCCAATACGTTATATGTGGAAAAGGTGACACTAAAGATGTAAGTAAACATAATTTCACTTGACGACCGAATTTCATTACGTACCTATGGTATTGTTACTTAATTTATAAATTTTAATTAGACTGCGGACTTGACCTATTTAGATGTTTTATTTATAAACAACTACTGCATTCAAATAATACATTCCTTTCTTTTTATAGGCCTACTTAAGATGCTGTTCTCATTTTGGTTACACGTTCGACATTCACCAAGTTAGAGGAAATGAAGACTTTTCTTTCAAAATGAACGCATTGTCTATGGAAAGGTCCTACATCCGTGTAGATTTTGCAGGCATTTTTGAAAATATTGGAATACTCAAAGTAAGCATACAATGAGATTATTTGGTTATTTGGACATAAACATGCCGACGCTTAAGAATCAATATCGTCTAGGTAACAAAAAAAAATATTTTTGTCGATTGTGGCATTCTATTCGGTTTTTTTTTTTCTGAACCTAACTGCATTAATAGGTGAAAAACGTAAAAAAAATGTTAGTCAGACGGTATTGATTCTTAAGCGTCGATGCGTAATTTGTATATTTAATTAAGAACGCTCCATGCCCTTTTGACCCTCGGCACACCGACAATGCTCAACTGTTTGAGCTATTGGGAATTTGAATTCCCCACAGCAATCCTAGTTGTTCGACGGGGAAAATACATAATTATTGAATTAAGCGGTTTACACTCACGTGAAATTGTCAGGAACGGAACATACGAGACTCAACTAGTTGAGTTGTTGCTCCAGGCACATAACTTTACAAACCTCTTTACTGAAATATCTATAGTAGGTACCTATATACTTCGGTTTCGGTTTAAAGATCTTTATTTCTCATAAGAATTACAATTATTCACTTACATGAGAAAGTACTATACTACTACTACTATACTTGACTGTGTTCATTACAACTGAGGAAATTTTAGAGATATAATTGTGACAAAAAATCATGAGAAATCATTTCCAGAAGCTGCAAAGTTTGTTAGCGGAAGGTATCAGTACTGGGGCCATACGTCCGCTGTCGCGCGTGTGCTACGCGCCGCACGAGGCTCCGCGCGCGTTCCGTCTGTTGGCCGCCAGCCAACACCGCGGACGCGTGCTCATTAGCATGCCGCCCACTTTCCAAATAACTGCAGAGCCTAGGTACAGTAGCGGGTACTAATACGCTGTCACCGACCAATAAGATCTTTACAGAACATAGTGTCATTATTAATGCTGTGCATTGCGTAGGTAGATTTTAATAATTTATTAAATATTTACAGAATCATCTGTTCTGGGGAACGTAGCCACTTGATAATCAGCGATGATGAGGGACTAGCCATCCACCTCGCCACCAGGCTGGTGCGGCGTGGAGCCAAGGCACTGCATCTACAGTTAGCACACATTTCAGGGCGCTTCAGTCTTGCACAAGAGTAAGAAATAACAAACCCATGTGTAACTGTAGAGTAAGGTGACCTCTTTGCTTATGGCAGACTCACTATTCTCGCCAACTGACTGTACTTTAATTCACGAGTTACTGAGCACGAATTTAAAACTGCGTCAGTCTAATTGTTTGGAGTACCGATTGGGAATTATTCATCAACAATAATATCAGATGTTTTATTTATTTAACCAACACTTTACACAGCATTACAGCATTATGCTAGGCACTGAGAATTTAATAATAATAACTAAAATAAAACTAAAATAACAATTAACACAGATAATAATAAACTTTCACGAATCACAAGGAGGACGTTCATTGATCGCCTCACAGAACTTTAAACATTCGTCACATATAACCTTCCAGCTACTTGCAAAAACATCGCAATCAGGTGCTGATGCATCTGTGGGGCTCTCATAGGAGACTATGACAGGCATAACAACAGCCACCTAGGACTAGTGGAAGAAAGTGGCAGGCTTAGGGCCCTCAAAGCTACTAAGGAAAAGCATAAAATCAGATTGGACCAAGAAATTATGGATATACAGCATAAAACAGTTCAGAATCTGAACGTTGTTTACTGATCACTTTGGGGTGAAATTACTTCCTTGGTCTTCTGACAATTTCAATTCTAGGATGTGTAGCTAGGAAGCAGAAATATGAAGCACACACTGTGCGGATACTGCGGATATCGCCCGTAACTAGAATAACTAGATAAAAAAAACAGTTCTGACTATTCTGAACTTAAAAAAATTATTTGTGGACTATTTTGCTCCAGCTCACTTTATCATGGCTGCGTAGATGGCATCGTTAATTGAGGTCTTGAGAGTAGAGCGTATCTCGTCCGACCAACATGTTGGACTTCTTCCTCTGGGCCCTTTGAGTAAATACTACTGGGTAATTACACAAATAATCCCACTGGGCCGTGGTGTAAAGTGAGATAAGCACACATCGGTAACTCGTGGCATATAGGTAGCACTTAAAAGATTAGTGATGAGACAAGTGTCTTTTCAGATAAGATAAAATAATAAATTAATATTACCTAGATCGTATTTAAAATTAAAAAGTCACTTTCATTACTGATACAGCACCACAAAGGTAAACTTGTTATCAAAAGCTGAAAATAGTGTTATCAAAAAATGAGGTTGAAAGATCGTTTTCGTACACAAAGTGGATTTTCTCAAGTAGAAGACGTAGGCTGACTTGTGAAAATTTAGAACAAATGTTAATTATTTATCACGAATGTCATATATTAAATGATTAAAATTAGTTTTTTTAGTGGTTTCTTTTTCTCGACGGGTATAGGAAGAACATTGTCACATCACAAGTCTGTTAGAAACTGTCAAGTGCTACCTAAGTGCCACGAGTTACCGATGTGTGGAGATAAGGTAAGCTCAGCCACTTTGAAGATCCCGAGATTGCTTAATTGTTAGTTTCATTGACTGCCCTAAGATCAGTTGAGATGCCATTGGTAGTGGAACTAAAGAACGTGATCTTGCAGACAATTGGTGCAGATTTTATAAGAACTAGCCAAACGCCAATATTCTTGTTAACGTAGTTATTATTAATCAAACAATTAAAATTTTCAGTTGCAGCAAAATCTAAAAGCAGTTTTATCCACAGGTCATGGAAAACACTCGGTGTTAATGTTGTGAGATCTTCAGAAAAACTCTCAATCGAGAATGTTCCAGTTCTATTCAAACGAAGCGTACAACTGGGCCCTGTAGAAGGCGTATTTATAATGATAACAAAACCACTGACTGACCAGACTCAGCAATATTATAAATCCCTGGTAGCGAATTTAGACACTGAGGCAAGGAAACAATGTCCAGATATGAAGTAAGAACTTTTATATTTAACTATCTGCTTAGAAGATTTATTGTACATCCCAATTCTTTGGTTAAACGATAGATCTAAAAATTTCAGATTCTTCGCAGTGATTGGAGTCAATAATTCAGTGGGACAACAAATTTGTGTCTCAAGAGCAGGAAAACAGTTACCAGCAATGATGCTGTCTGTGGCAACGGATACCAAGGTATGTCCCTTATTCGCAGTGTAGCTAGTGCAGCAAAGTAGATTTTAACCTCATTTTCTTGACTTTGTTGCAATGCATTAAATCAATACCATACGTATTAAATCTGTCCAATATAAGAGGAAATACTTCGCCGAAGTAAACAAGATACTCATGACAACTAATTAAATATATTATCATATTTTTGGAGCGAAATTTAACACATTATAATAAACTGGTTCTAGCGTATTATTTGGATAGTTCTGTAGAAATTTCATTATAATTTGAATTAAATAAGCTGTTTGTTGCTTACAGGCTGAAGATGCAGTGAAATTATCAGCAAGTTACGGTGACATTGTAAGTGCTGTCGAGAAAGGTTTGCAGACCATGCAACCTGTCATTGTTGCTCTACATTCCACTGATCTTCAAGGATCTCTTTCAGAACAAATAGCTGCAATAACAGGTATGTTTATTTAAATCAATTTACTTCCTATCTCATATAACATGGTCAAGAACCCACGGAGCTTATACTTAGAGCTATCTAAAGTAGAATTTTCATTTTGCCAATGCTGGCCCCAGTTAGTATAAGAGATAGTATAATTATTATAAACAAGCATTAACAATACAACAATCTCGAATGAACTTAAATTAACCTCAAATAGCAATAAAACACATATAAAAAAGATCAAATAGCACAGAAGACATATTTTGACTGATGCTTTGGGACTGAAAACTAATAAGTAAGATTGTTTAAAATCATCTGCTGGAGGTTGCATTTAAGGTTTATTACCTATAATAGTCGTATAATCGCCTGAACAATAACAATGAAGCATGATAAACATCTCATTGATACCAGTAAGTAGGTGATACTGAACAGTTTTATAATAAGTCCATCGTTATTTTTTTTTACATTTTCTAGGTATTAAGATGACGGGAACAAGCGTTAAAACAAAGACGTTGCAAGATTTGGGTATGACTTTGGATAAATCACAGTTGTTATCAATGTTTTTAAAAGACAAGCAAAATGTTTGGATCAGCAAAGAAGACGTGCCACTGCTGACAATAGAAAGGTGTGTACACCAATATTATGGTTAAGTATTATGATTTTATGAAGTTAGCAGACAGCTTTCATCTCCATGCATTCCAATTATGTATCATAAAAATTGTTAATGATAACTTATTGTATTTCAGAATACAAGAAATAGAAGCAACCTTGAAAGAGTCAGATTATGTTCCTGCTCAAGGCTTGAAGGCATTTTTCCCTTACGTGTACTCCGATGAACTCATGGCCACGATTGACTCAGTGATTGTGCCGACACTCACCATTAGCAGTGACATGGTTTGTAACCACGCATGAATACTAAATAAGTATAGTATAATTATAACCTAAATTAAAATTTTAAAACAACCCCAACACAAGAAGCTGGTCATCATGATACCCTAATTTAATGAGTGATATAAAATTATTGTAATTTTTGAATTTTTAGCATCTATTTTGGCTGAGATCTCGTCACATGTTCCAAGTAAAGCTGAATATTTTGGAAACTACTAGTCCTATTTCCACCAAATTTAGCTAAGAACCATCTCAACGGACATGTTGTTCGATTAAAAAAACGGACTCAAATTGGTTTATCCGTTTGGGACCTACGATGCCACAGATACACAAATACACATGTTAAACTTATAACACCCCCCCTCTAATAGGTATGATGTATTATGCAACAATAGTTGGTTATAGTGAAATAGTTTGGTTGGTAACCGCTAGTTCTGATCGTATCGTAAATGTACATCTGTTGTCACTTAAAACAATCGTTATAAAAAGTCCAACAACTGCTGAAGACGACCCTCAATGTTTACATCACACACCACGAAAGGAGTCCAGCAAAGCATCTTTATTTTTCGACCAGCTCGCCCAAATAGTAAAATTTGATAATGGCCTTCAGTTTTCATTTGACTATCTTTTTTAGCGAGACGATGAATTCTCCGCCGAGACCTGTCTGTACATAGTGCCAGGTCTGCAGGGTCTGAACCAGCCCTACCAGCGCCTGTGCGAGCGACTGCAGTTAGCGGCGATAGTGTTCCAACCGGGACTTGATCATCCCAAAGAGACAATACGAGAGACGACAGAAAGATATGCCAAGGTATTTGACACAGGATTCCCTGTATAAAATACATCAGTCTCGTATTAGTTTCGAAATTACCTACGTATAGTCTGGCTAAAATATCTTTGCCCCAGCAATTTTAGTTTTTTGTCTGTATTTCGGTATATGACAACACTGAAGATAGGGCACTAAATTAGTCTTGATACTTGTGTATTATCCTTAATTTTTAGGGTTCCGTACCCAAAGGGTAAAAACGGGACCCTATTACTGAGACTTCGCTGTCCGTCCGTCCGTCCGTCCGTCTGTCACCAGGCTGTATCTCAACAACGGTGATAGCTAGACAGTTGAAATTTTCACAGATGATGTATTTCTATTGCCGCTATAACAACAAATACTAAAAATAAAATAAATATTTAAGGGGGGCTCCCATACAACAATCTTGTTATAGATTATATATATGTATAGGTACGGAACCTTTCATGCGCGAGTCGGGCTCGCACTTGCCCAATTTTTAAACTAGTATTAGATTCTAGCTTTAATATATAAAAAAAAAAACGATTTTTGTTTGATCAGTATTGAATAAAATATTTACAAAATAAGATATTTTGGACGACTTTTGCCTTGTATTTCGTGAGTTTACATATTGTATTTCAAAATAGTAACTGCTTAAATAAAAACGTGCCTGCATTTTTTAGGATGACCAAAATACATACTCTTATGTTTATTTAATCAAAAAAAATGCAGGTACTAAGATTGTTGGTGACTCTTACCGGCCAACAACTTGACATCTGTGTCAAATACAAAACATTGCCATACTTAGTTTTTATGTGTTTGACAGTTCATTTGCTTGAAAGAGTTATTGTGGTCCGACTCTACCTTAATGTGTATTTTGGGTAATTTCTTATGGTAGATGAAACCCGTTCTGATAACTGAAGATGATTAATTATCAGGCTAGAGTCTGGCTAGCCAAATAATGTTGACAAATTTTTCCTTGTGGCATCACCAATTGTTTATGATTTAAACAATTTAGTAGGTATTTTAATCTTTTATGTCCTTTATGCCTAGTACTTAATGTAATTTGTTTGGTGATGGATGAATATAAGACCTAGCTCGATAATACCATATAATGGTATTATCGAGCTAGGTCTTATTTACACTACATTAAATTTTTCGCCTTGTATAATGGTTAGAAAGTGTAAACATATGTGTTTGTCGTTGACTGTACCGTACATAGTGGTAGAAATTATGTGAGCTGACTATAACTGCACGTCAACATATATTTAACTTATTTTCTTAGGTACCTTACGTGTGCATAGAAATTCTAAAATAATTTCAAGTATCAAAACTATATAGTTCCTACAACACTAAGTGTGACCAGCCACAGATTTTATTAATTTCTCGCCACATCTTCAAGTAATATTTCATTAGCCAGACTATAGCAACTGTAACTAATTCATGTTTTGCTTACACATTTTCAGATATTCCTGAGAAAAAACTCTGGAACCAAAAAGTTTTATTTGTTGGGACATGAATTCGGCATAATTCTTGCTCTAGATCTTGCTGCTATATTAGAAGACTACGGTAATAAATTATTTTTATTTCCCTATTTTCGAAAAGATATTGTTCTCTGAAAGCTTATATTATTCTGACATTGAAATATTTAATAAATTGGATTATGTTGTTATTTATTTTTGTCTAATGTCGAACAGGCATGTCGGGCACCGTGTTCTGCCTGGGCGGTGGACCGGACGAATTCCTGGACGAGCTGGAGCGACAACTGCAAACAGAGTGCGCCGGCGCCGCGGACTCGGTTCAGGCGCTACAGCGGGCCGTGGCGCGTCACATGTGCGCACTCATGGGCGTGGTATCCCCGCAACTCGACGCCACACTCCACAACGCAGCTACATGGCCAGATAAAGTGGAGGCGAGCGTGAATGCGTTGCGCGGACGGGTGGCTCACTCCACCCAATATGCGCGCCTGTTAATTGAGGCGGCGTACGCGCGCGTGACGCAGGCGCGGCGTCACAGAGAGCTCTCTTCCGCGCCGCGCGTGCTGCGCTCGCGCGTGGTGCTACTGCGCTCGCCCCCCGGCTCTGCGCAGACGCCGCACCCGCTGCAGCGCTACTCCCAGCTCCCCCTCGCCGTGCACGACCTGCGCGCGCCACTCACGAGAGCCGCAGACGACTTACGAGCAGCTGCCATCATTAACCATTACCTTGACGATGAAACAAAAGAGTATTTCGCTAAGAAAGATCTCTGTCACACGTATTTGATGAATATCGAATCGTTCATTAATAACCCTGACAAAGATGCAATTCGTCATTTTAGAAAAAGTCCGAAGAGATCTTAAGTTCTGTTGTTGATTTCGTTTAGGTGTTAGAAATGATAACATAATAATATTTATATTTATTACTTAACTTGTTAAGCAGTGGCAGCTTCCTCGCTCAACGTATCAGCATAGCTGTTCAGCGAGGAAATGCTGCCAGCATTTTCGGTACCATGCCGCAGGGGAGTAACTTTTTGAATTTGTTTTAGTTTATTTTAATTTTAGGTTTTTTGTACATAGTTGTTACTTGTTAAATATATGTAGGTATGCATTTTGGAATATTGTTTTATTTGCAGTTTTTCGGGGAGCCTGGTTTGTGCTATGACACTTACAGCCACTAATGATTCATTGAATGTAAGGTTGTTACTTTGTAACTTTTTTGGTTTTGTTCGTTTATATGCGTGCGTATCGTTTTACGAATGAGACCAAAATCTACTGAGTGTCATACTGAATTCCCAATAAACATTTAGGCTAATAAATGCTTTAGGTCAGTCTATTAACAGTTGAAGTATTTATAAATGCTGATCAACTGAACTTTTCATACAAAGCAGCTGGTTTAATTATGTCGTCGAGAACAAAAAATACTAGGAGGTTTCTCGATAGCATTACAAAACACCAGAAATTACAGTTTGAGATACTCCCGGCTCCATTACGCCCTTGCCTTAGGCTCGAGCTGCAAACCTTCCTCGACTATAATGACCCACTCAGGACACTTGTATCATAACCATAATGTAAAATGGGTAACCGTGTTATTGTAAACTATGACAGTCTTGCCCTTACGTGTGATGCTATCCCGACAGGAACGCTTCTCTGTCCACACTTGTTGGAATGCACCATGCTAGTCAGCTATAGAGTTACACAGGGATATTTCATGAGTAAGATCGGCTGCCGGCTATGGATGGCAGTATGGATGGATATAGGTTTATTACTCACACACTTTTATATTTACTCCAAAGGTCAAGAGTTCAATCTTCATCTTCTTCATGTGCCATCTCCATCCCGGAGGTCGGCGACCAATTGTCAGTATGTCGATCTATCTGTAGTCATGCGAATTAGTTCCTTCTTGCGATGCACTGGCTGTTCACCGTTGCATTCTATCTTACCAATCACAGAGGCGTTTACGCAGGTCGGTCAACCTCACTGATTGCATTAGACAAACCCTTTGAACGAATTAAATAAATAATTTATATGAATAGCTACAAATAAATAAATATTCGACAACCTCACACAAATCAATCTAGTTCCACAGTAAGCTCTGGTAGGCTTGTGTTATGGACACTAGATAAAGAACAGGCCACTGGCTTTACCAAGACCAAAAGGGCTAATCCGATGTTCGAAATTCAACCGCCCTTTGTACCGCTGGCCCTCTCGATCTCCTGTCAACCAACCGTCGGCTCAGGTAGCCGACGGTCCTTGGTTCGAATCCAAGCAAGGACGAATATTTATGTGATGAACTCGAATATTTTTTCCTAGGTCCTCTCTAGCCCCCCTCTCTTTCTTCCACTCATCCTACGATGCTTATATTATTTTTTTCTTGTTTCGTGATAAGTTACCAAAATCAACTTTTCGGGGAAACCGTACAAAAACACCAGAATTAATAAAACTCATGAATTCAAACTCAATTTTTCGCAAGATAAAGCACTATTTTCTTCGGTTTCCGCGACAGTCACACATTTAAATAAAACAATTTAAACGGATTATATCGCGTATATTAATAATTATTTGAGCCTCCCTGACGTTCCGGTACCTTTACAGATACCGTTGTCAAAGGTTGACTGAGAAAAATTCGATTTTTCTCTATCAAAGTTAGTTAGTTAGTAAGTGTCAGGTACGCTTTGGGCGCAAGATACCACGCCTCAACCAGAAACCCCGTGTGAAGACTCCTACAGTCGAGCGTAAACCTTGCGGTCCTGCCATATGTGAAAGGGGTCACATATAGGATTGGTAGCATCTTGAAACGAGCTTCCATTAAAACATATTTCAAGCCGATGAAGAAGATGTCTCAATACCTGAGGCCCGTGAAGAGCAGCATCCATCTGCAGAGTGCTGGTGTTTACAAGCTGGACTGCGAGTGCGGTCTGTCATACATTGGCCAAACGAAACGTAGTATAGCTACACGGGTTAAGGAGCATATAGCCGATATCAAACACCGTTGTTGTAACAGGTCTGCAGTCTGCGATGCTAGCATGTCATGGACAAACCAAACCATTCAATTAAATTTGATAACACTTCAATCCTTGCCAGAGAGAAACGATACTTTCCCAGAATGTTCAAACCATCTTCTCTATTGAAATAAAAAAATATCCCAATTTCAATAGAGAAGATGGTTTGTCATTACCACCGGCTTAGGATCCTGTTGTTCATCTTATCAAGGATCAAGCAAGACACAAAACTGGAAATCCTGGGCCTCGAACGGTGTACAACAAATTATTGTTAAAAGTAGTATATATAGAGTATTTGTTTAAAGGTATAATAAGGCAATCTGGGAGTTTTCTTTCGGCGGTTCTTTCTCCTCAGTAAGCCTTATAGTGAATCGCTGGTAGATATTTTAAATAAAATAATTAATGCCCTTCTGGCACATGTGTAACTGCCTTTACACATTAGGCCCATCTGGCATGTATGTACACTTTATTTTAAATTCATATTTATAAAATGGGTAGTTCGCACCACGTTCGCACAAATTTATATTTATATTTATATTTATTTAATACCATTAATGTTAGCACTAACAGCTATACCTTACTTACATGCAAACTGGCAAATTAATCTTAACATGAGAGGAATGAATGTATACATTGGATAATATTAATACCTAATAATGTAACTTTGACAGAGAAAAATTGTGTTTTTCTCAGTCAACCTTTGACAACGGTATCAGTAAACGTACCGAAACGTCGGAGAGGCTCAAATAATTGAAATACCTACACGATTTATTCCGTTAAAATTGTTTAATTTGCGTACGAATTTTTCAAAAACGCTAGTATTCACAAAACAAATACAAAACAGATTAATTCAAACCCAATTTTTCGCAAGATAAGCACTCAAAAAGTGCTACAACGCTTGCCAAAATCGTAAACGCAGAGAAAAGAATCAAACAACAAACATTGCACAGCGTTTCCGAACTCATCTCGCCAAATATGAAATAAGTAATGATATTGCCTTTGGCAGTATGCGCTAGCTCCATAGTCTGGGAGATGTCTCCGCGAGTTACATTTTAAAAAAGGAAATAGGAGCCAAGTAGGACGAAACGGTTGACTTCAGTAAAGATCTTAGAGCATACACCACATTGCGTTTATCACGTGATAAATAAATGATAAAGCATCTGTCACTCACACTCGCTTACTGTTTTGTCAGTAAGCGAGTGTGAGTGACAGATGACGCTTACTGACAAAACGTGACAGATGCTTTGACGCCTTTCGAACTATTTTTACCTCTGCCAATCTCATTAATTTCCTTACGATAAATATCATGTCCGTTAAAAATTTTCTCGAAGCTGAAATAGATCCGCTTCATCAATTCCGCCTTTGACAAAATAGTTTGCCTTGAAATCGGGTTTGGCCGATAACTTCAAGTTATAGGACAGTGAACCATGATTTCATTTCACACGTGTATAAGCCTAAGGCAAGGTACACATCGCCTAAAATCGCGCAGTAACTAGGATTACCATTGACAAGTACCTAGTATACTTAGAGCATTTTAAATACAAAGCTAGTATAGGATTTTTACAAATCAGTGAATGAAATAATGCATAGATAAGCTTTATTTACTATAAAAATATAAAATTTACTATAAAAGTAAGTATAAAAGGTCTTCTGACGCGACGTGTAAATTTTATAAATGCTTACGTACTACATAATGACTAGGTACACCAAATAATCAAATTTTACGTTAAAAAGAATTAAAACAATTAAATAAAAAAATACCAAATTAAATTACAGCATAAAACCCAAATTAAAATCGCAATTATCGCAGAATAATAGAATAACTTAATTAATACATGAAATATACACAAAAAAAAAAATTGCTCTTGAACTGAGTATTTTTTTATTACGGCACAACATAGTGGCTCCACTTCGCCTGATGGTAAGCAAAAAGGGGAGCCCAAGTCGCATTGGCAACTGACAAGAAACCAACGGTGCCATGTCAGTTCAGTTCGGTCAGTTTTTCCAAGGTGTGTATAAAGTTAATTTGTTAGGTATTCAATGTAAAATTCATAATTATAAGTGTAAGTAATTGTGACATTTTAGTAAACACTAATTGGGTATTCATATTGAAATTATAACAGTAGTGCTCTAATTGTGTGTCAAAGTATGTTTTTAGGGTTCCGTAGTCGACTAGGAACCCTTATAGTTTCAGTTTTGTAAATATTCGCTCCAAAAGCAAAAAAAATAGTGTCCCCCCCACCCCTCTAACTTTTCAACCACGGGTCAAAAAAAATCGGAATAATTCATGTTAATGAGGCCTTATAAGTTATTTCAATGAAAACTATATTGAACAAAATCGGTCGAGCCGTTTTTGAGTAATCGCAAAATTTCATATTTTTTCGTTAAAAGGTCGTAAGTTGATTTCCAGAAGGTAATAAGTGATTACAGTTTCTAGGGCGTTTACGACCTTTTTATAGAGCTTAAAATCTTTCTTAACTTAAACCTCGGGCTTAAAACAGCAGTTTATTGTGAAGGATGAGCAACTACGGATCCTACACTGAGCGTGGCCCGACATGCTCTTAGCCGGTTTTTTTTTAAATATCTGGGTACTTGTCAATGATAATTTTGCAGGCCAGTTTCTGGTGGAATGTGTGTGACTATAATAACATTTATATACCAGATTTAATACCACATTTTTAAGCAAAATAAAGATATTTGTATTTGTATTTGTTGACACTGCCGTGCCCTGGCCCTGGCTGCCTGGAAAGTAATAACAACGAAACATTAAAAAATTTTTTGACGACAGTGTTCACGATAACGCATGACATGTAGGTAGTGGGTAACATAGCTGTTTCATGCTTTCATTGACGAATGCACCGCGCCCGGCAAACGTTGATAACGGGCTACAAGCAAAGAATGACTCAACTGAAGTACCTACTACTTACGCAGCGCGCGTAGGTAAGGTAAGCTCGATGGCGGCGAGCGATCAGCTGTCTTCGACGGCTCAGCCTAGCAAACCGAGTAATGATGACGAATGGCGAATTGTTCAAAGAAAAAGGTACAAAAATCGCTTCGTAGGTGAGAAAGGTACGTGCACCGAGGTGAACGGCAGATTTAAAGCGGCAGACACTAATGTACCCCTCTTTATAAACAATGTACATAAAGAAACCTGTGAAAATGATATAATATCCTACATAAAGAGTAAAACGAACGTCGAAGTCACACTGCATAAAATAAATTCCAGACAACAGAAAGAATACAACTCATATAAGATGTTTGTACCTAAACATAAACTTAACTTGTTTATGAATTGTAACGTATGGCCTGACGGAATAACCTTCCGTCGTTTTATTGAATTTCATAAACGCGAAGCAGACAGAGTAAAATCTGACTCCAGCCCAGCTCAATTAAATGTTGATGGATAGTACACCTAACATAGTAAGACTTATTAGTTTTAACTGTAAATCGTTTAAGAGATCTATCGAGTGTGTACGAACGCTTAGTCAAAAGGCAGACGTTATCGCCCTTCAGGAAACCTGGTTGACGGAGCCAGAGATTCAAGAGCTTGGTAAAGTGAATAGTGAATTTAGTTTTTGTGGAAAATCGGCTATGGATAGCTCTAGTGGCATATTACGTGGACGTCCGTTTGGCGGTGTTTGCCTTCTTTTTCGAAACAGTAAGTTTAATTGTGTATCAGTGATTCCGTGTGACAGTGATCGAATTATAGCTATTAAGCTATGTTTGGCAGAGCGATCAATAATGTTCTTTTCTGTACATATATATGCCTACGGATTCGCCTGATAACTTGGTAGAATATGTACAATGTTTAAGTGAAATTGTGGCTTTAATTAATAATAATGATGTTCAAAGTGCATATATTTTGGGAGACTTTAATGCCCATCCCGGGGAATTATTTGGGAAGGAAATGTTTGATTTTTGTAAGGAACAAAACTGGTTATGTGTAGATTTTGAAAAGTTGGGGCTCAATTCTGGTTCATACACATTTGTGAGCGATGCGCACGGCAGTCGTAGGTGGCTTGATCACTGCTTGGTAACAGAGGCGGCGATAAACTCAGTATTATCGGTCAAGGTGCACTATGATGTTTACTGGTCAGACCACTTCCCATTGGAAATAGTGTGTAACCTTGAGTCGGTCTGTGCAACTTCTGTACCGCCGCCGTGCGTAACTACTAGTAATAATAAGGTTTTGTGGGGTGAGCGTACCTTAGATCAAATAGAAATGTACACTAGTTACTGTAGTGATAAATTACGAAATATTGAGTTTCCACGGGAATTTCGCATGTGTGGCGATAATATGTGTAATAATAAAAGCTTAGTACATATTGCAGCCATTGATACCTTGTACGAAAACCTAATAACAACTATGCAGGAGGCCGCTGTGTTTAGTTATATAGGTCACTCGGGAGGGGGAAAACCTAATCGTGGTCGTCACATCACTGGTTGGAATAGGTACGTGCGTGACGCTCACCAGGATGCCAGGCAGAAATTCTTGGCGTGGGTCTGGTACGGTCGCCCCACGTGCGGGGATATTTATGATAGTATGTGTGAGTCGAGGAAAGTGTTCAAACAAAAACTAAAATATTGTCAAACTAATCAGGAATTAATTAAAATGAATATTCTAGCCGCAAAACATCAAAACAAAGATTTTAAAGGTTTTTGGCAACAAACAAAAAAGTTAAGTCCAAGACCTGGCGTCCCGGTGAGCGTGGACGGCATCAGTGATCACCAAAACATAGCAGACATGTTCAGGTGTCACTTTCAAGTGGAATCTCCACTTAAAGACCCTCAGGGGGATGTTGAGGTCGCCGTGTCGGGGTCACCCGAGCGTGTCACAGCAAAACAAGTCGCCTCAATAATAAAGGGTATGACAAGAGGTAAATCACCCGGACACGACGGCCTCAGCATTGAACACTTCCAACATGCTGGGCCACACTTCTCCAGGCTGCTAGGATTATTATATACGCTCTGTATTAGGCATTCATACTTGCCCAGTGGGTTAATGATGACGATCGTGGTGCCGATAATTAAAAACAGAACCGGAGATATTTCTGACAAATGCAACTACCGGCCGATATCATTAGCTACAACTGCAGCGAAAGTGCTTGACGGCGTGCTTGAGAGACAGCTTAAAAAACACCTTCATTTACATGATGCCCAGTTCGGGTTTAGACCCGGGCTATCGACTGAGAGTGCCATTATGTCGCTCAAGCATACCGTCAGGTACTACACTGATAGGAACACACCTGTGTACGCAGCATTTCTGGATCTCTCTAAGGCATTTGACCTGGTTAGATATGAGATTCTCTGGTCTAAACTAAACGCCACCAGTGTACCGGGGGAACTGGTAAATATCTTCAAATACTGGTACGCTCACCAAACTAACCAGGTCAAATGGCTTAATGAACGTTCTGAGGAGTACGTGCTGGAATGCGGAGTGAGACAGGGGGGGTTGACGTCACCTTCGCTTTTCAGCCTGTACGTAAACCAGCTGATCGATGAGCTGAGCTCCACCGGTGTCGGTTGCTCGATTGACGGTCACTGTGTAAACAGTATAAGTTATGCTGATGACATGGTGTTGCTCAGCCCATCGATCTCAGCCCTCAGAAGGTTACTGAGTATATGTGAACAGTATGCGAAGTTGCACGGACTCTTATATAATGTGAAAAAAAGCGAGCTTGTAGTGTTTAAACCTAAAAATCGCAAGATGACGGTTGTGCCGCCTGTACGTCTTTACGGTACTGCACTTGTTAGGTCTACAGAATTTAAGTACCTGGGCCATGTGGTTACCGAGGACTTGAAGGATGACAGAGACATTGAGAGGGAGAGGAGGGCGATGGCGGTCCGCTGTAACATGTTGGCTCGCAGATTTGCGCGATGTAGTATTGAGGTGAAAATTACTCTTTTCAAAGCATTCTGCCAAACCCTATACACGTGCAATCTGTGGGTCAACTACACACAGCGGGCCTTCAACGCACTCCGAGTGCAATACAATAATGCCTTCAGGGTATTGTTGGGGCTCCCACGCTACTGCAGCGCTTCTGCGATGTTTGCGCATGCGCGCACGGACGGGTTTAGTACTGTAGTCAGACGCCGAGTTGCATCGCTCATGCGAAGAGTGAATGGGAGTACCAACACCATCCTGAAGGTCATTAGCGATAAGCCAGACTGCCCCATTCAGAGACACTGGGCACGAGTTCATACACATGTGCCTGGTGTCCCAGAAGGTGGCAGATATCTAAATTAAGTTATGGTTAATTATCTCTTACCTACTAACATAGTTTTTCATAAGTGCAATGTACTAACATAAATATGGACGCTGTCTGAAATAAAACTATTTTATTTTATTTTATTTTATTTATTTATTTATTGGGTGCAGTCGAAAATAAGTTGAAAAACACAGTTTTTTGCGTGAATTTTGTCAATTCCGAGTAGTTTTGAAACATAAATTATGAATGAAAAATTGTAGCTGTATGTTTTAAATATACAGGGTGTAACCGACGGTGTACCGAAAACTGAAACCATGACTCAGACCATTATTCTGGGCTGGAAAATCGTGGAAATTGATTTGAGAACATTCACAAATTTTCCTCGCGAGTTTTCATTTTTTCTTTATTTTTCCGTTAATCGAACTCTACCGGTAACAATTTTTCATGAAAAATTGCATGAAAATAGCATTTTCCGCAAAACACGCAATGTATCAAAAACAGTATTATGTAAGCTTTACGGTACAACACAGAACGTGACGAGTGAGACAGATAACGGTACTGGCCGGTCATTGATCCGCCAGGCCAGTGCGCAGGTGCTGGCCGTTGCGGTCGGACGCATGATTAATGTTTACCTACCCGCACATTTTATTTGCTTTACTTGCTTGAATGAAAATAATCTTGTTAGACTGTTTTAATTTATCGGTCAGTTGTTATTGGTGTTAGGGCGAATTCATACGTACCACAACCACACGACAACCACAACCACACCACAACCACACCACGTGGTTGGGCGCATATTTTGTATGTTTAATAAATAGTACAATTCACACGTAACCACAACCACACCACATTTTAACGCTGTGACGTGGTGTGGTTGTGGTACGTGTGAAACAACCCTTAGGTAGTACATACTAGTTGTGATCTGTGGTTGCGTTGTTTTTATGGTTGTATTCATTCATGTCATTCGATGCGCATTGGCGTAACGGTATGTTATGCGCTGACGCGTGAGTGGAGTGGGGAGCGCCTGGACCAGTCGACGCTTATATTGTACCTATAGAAAACTCGCTCGAATATCGCAAGAATACCTACACCTGATTGACAAAACCAACGCGCTGCATTTACTTCAATATTTCGTACTTTTCAATAATTATTTACACATCAAAAAAGAAAAAATAGATTAAGAAATATTGATAGAGATAATATAATGCTGAACCTAAACCTTTGAGTGTTTTTGTGTGTTTGTTTGTTACTTTTCGCACTCAAACAGCTGGACCAATTTCGATAAATTTTGGTATGAAGGTAGCTGACACCCTGGATGAACACTTAGGCATAGAATAAAGATACTACAGAAACTGCACTCTCTTGTTATTTGCCGCTTTTGCAAAGTAATTAGCCTGCTAGTATCTGATTGGTAATTTTGAATGACGTGCGACGCTGTTGGTTGTAGCTTCTGTGGGGCGTTTCATACCCCTAGGGTTGCCTACACCAACAAAAGGGAAAAACTACTTCTCCGTATTTGTACTTATTTTACAGGCTATTTTCAATATACACGTCCAAAATAAAACAGACCTGGCGCGACCTTTATGATGATGGGTTCTAAGTGTGCCTACTGGGTCTTTGGATTGGTTTAACTTAAACATGTGCGATTTTATCATCATGTCAATTTTATGATACTGGGTCTAAATGTGCGGCGAATCGAAATGTGAAAACCGCACATGTCTGCGTTGAAATAATCTTGAGATCCAGTGGATATTTCCAAGGTCCACCATCAGGTCAATTTTATGATACTGGTTGTAAGTGTTCTTAAAGTGAGTAGAAAAACGAAAACCACTTGTCTGCGTTGAACCAATTCTGAGATCTAGTAGGCAAGAGTCCCATAATCAGATCATGACAATGACAATGGGAAAACCGTAGTAACGTAGTCGTATACTCGTATTAATAAAAAAATATTTAAGTCCTTTTACATTTTACGGAGAAAATCGGTGAACATACGTACAAAAGGATTCAATACAGACAAAAACTGAATTTATTTCTTTATAAAGTCGGTTAAAAATAATAAATAATCATAAAAATATATATAAATGAAGTACCAGACTTCATTAATTTAGATTATTAAATTCTTATGTAGTTTGGAACGCATCTGACAGCTAATGACAGGTGACCGGCCTTTGTCCAAAAACTGCATTGTAATACTTAAGATACGATCGTTATTATGGATTCTGCCTACATCGTTGTTAGTCAACACACGTGTCCGGGTTAGAATTACGATTTTTTTGCGGCTTTTCGCTACGAGCAACGCTGAGATTTGAATATTTGTGTTGGTGGTGGTTTAATTAATTGTGTAAG